>JAGFNQ010002203.1:334549-359953 GCA_024364735.1 Boesenbergia rotunda | reverse complement strand
CTCGTTGATACGGACTTCTCCTATCGGAGGTACCCTTTGACTTATCTATCTTGATATTGTCATTTTGTTATGCATAGAATGTTATAGATAGCAGTAAGATCTACGCTATCCCTGGTTATTATTCTGTTCTGGATATTGTGTTTATCCCTGTTTATTATGTCAGTTCTGGATACTTGTTGTTCATCCCTGAGTTATTCTGCTGTTAGTTCCATACAGTCTCAGGTATTGTCATATCCATTTGTATGCTAGATCGGTTGTCTCTTGCATTTGACCTTGAGGGATCTGTATTTCTTCAGTATACCTTGTAGGATACCTGTATTTCCTGTTATAGGATTTCAGACTGAGACTTAGTATACTGAGGACTTGGGAGGGAGGTATGTGTATCTATCATACACCATCCTTGCACTATTGCATGCCGGCGATCAGCGACTCCCTTGTGGTTGAGCCTAATCGTCTTCCGGTACATGACGAGCACACACGGTCATCATGGGTTAGTGGATACCGTAGATGTGTGCATTTGCCCTGTATTGCTCCGTTCGGCCACTATTGGAGGGTGAGCGGGGCGTGGTAGCAAGCAGGGATCCCTTTCTCGTACTGAGCCACGAGGAGATGAGAGCGGAGCTCCCCCATTACTTGGGGTAGAGGGGTGGGTCCTTCGTCAGCATCCTGTCCACTCGGTCACTCAGGAGCAGTGATGGCAGGGTGTACAGTTGTCAGAGCCCTACCCGTTCAGACGTCGTATGGACAGGTGTACGATGATTCTGGTCTGGTGTCAGGGGTGACACATGTCATTGCACCATGTGCATATTTTGCATTGTGCATTGTTTGCTGCACTTATTTGCTGCACTTGTTTGACATCGCATATTCTGGAGACTTGTTATCTGAGACTATATGCCTATTTGTCTTCTTTTGGTATTTCTTACCCTCTGTACAGGTTAGATGGATTCAGGTATGTATCTACCCAGTGTTTTCAGTTCCAGTCATTCCCTTTTGTTGATATGATACTGTATTAGCGGAAGTCTTATTGTTGGTATAACCTTCTATGCATATCTATTGGGTATTCGCTGAGCTATGGACTCACCCCGTTGCCATATATGTTTATTTTCGGGTTGATGTCTGCGAGGAGATCCCGAGCCGCCAGTCCCCAGCTCCAACGGAGCTCTTTTTGATTTTGGCATTTCGTTGCTTCGGTTATGGACCCTGTATTATTTATCATGCTTCCGCTATTTCGATTTGAACATGTATGCACGTTTTATTTGATGGTATTGTACTTTTGAGTCCTATGTTGGACTTCGATTGGTTTTGGTTTTGTTCCTGCCCCCTGGCAGCTCAGGTGAGTTCGGATTTGGTTTTTCGATAGTTATAATCATATAACTGTTGCTTCTGCTTATATCTGAGGCCTGTGGCCCTTTAAACTGCGTGGTTGTGCATATATATATATTGCGTGGATTGTTATATAGATTGTATGTATGTGTAAATTGTCCGCCGGACAGGGGAGGTGCTGTCCGATTTTATATTGGATCAGCGGCTCCTGGGTCTCGGGGCGTGACAATTTATTTTGGTATCAGAGCTCAGGTTGTCGGATACCTTGAGTGCTTGTGGATTTACGGTGTTTATCTGGTACCAATTATTTTTGGTATTTTTGGTATCAAGCCCAGGATGCGGGATACCATCGATTCGTGGATTTCTCGGAATTTAAATCTGACACTGAACTGGTAGGTGTCGGAGCTCGGGTTTGATGTTATTCATCCGAGTACATTACGGATTTTTTTAAAGCCGTGGTTGCGATGCGACGGCAATTTGGGGACTTGGCAGCGACAGGACTTCTCCAGGCGGCAAAAGGTATATCTTCTGGACCTATCCTACCTTTAGTGCTCATTATCAGACTTAGAATTGGTTAGATTATCCCAACTTGGTGGGATCGTATATTCATATTTGATGGATATATATATGTAGACTTGGGTTAGTTGGATTGGCATTTGTCAATCTATCCTATTCGTGATCGTTCATGTGAGCAATTAGTGACATATTGCGGATGAGATCTTAGAGCAGAGAATGTTAATTCTCTAGTAGCCCCGGTTGTTGAATCGGAAAGCCAAGGTCGAATATGTCGGCAATCTATTGGAGGTTTATTCTTTTGATCCTTCTAGACCTTACTATTTATAGTATGTGTTCTAGCTATTGTTAGCTAAGCGAGAACTAGGGATTGCTTATTGTTGTTGGCTCGATCAGCTTAGGATCGACTTACCCTAGTTCAAGGAGTTTCAGACAGTTGGGTCGTTCGTGCCTAGTTAGGTGACCTGGAAGGCACGTGTATAGTGCATGACCTATTTTTATGTAGAAGGGTAGCATGAGCTACATATTATTATCGTTAGTGGATTGTTACATCCTATTCCCTGATAACTTTGACCATGAATCACCTGTACCATGTTGATGACCTAGAGGGTACAGCTTGATTGGTGACTTAGGCCGATACAGAAAAGTGTGAAGCTAGTTGCTTGACACTTATGGGTTACCGCTTGTACTTGGTTGAATAACTAAAAAGGTATATACGGACTTATGATTTGCGTGGAGGCAAATCACTTATAAGACTAGGTCACCTCTAGTTAGATATTATTGCGGACAACCTGTGGAAAAATAAAGGAATTGCTTTATGAGTATGTTAAGATACTCCTGAGAGATAGCATGTCTCTATCTCCTTGTTATGGAGTAGGACCTTAGAGGGTTTTGACCATAGAGTGGAGGAGTTAGACTGTAATGGATTACGAAGCGATGGTCGGTGTGATTTGCTAGTTGCTACTCTATGCTATGAGGGATCTTGACTCATAGATTGGGTGGAGATTGTTGGATAATCTCGATGGTGCATCGGGATGTACGATCCGCTAGGGTGCAGAGGATGTGGAGTTAGCTGTATCCTTATCTTCGGTGCGATGTTGGACGTTAATCAGGAGGTCAAAGATGACCATTGGTTTTTGGTTAATATACTCCCATAGTGGACCTACTAGTTGAACGGATGATAAGGTTGTTATCACCGTGGACTTTCTCGTTGGTGTTGAGAGGTTGATTGAGATTGACGAATCTTTATAATATGTTGTGTTTTGGGAATTCTATTAAGTGAGATGGACCTGTCAGATTTGTAGTTTGGTGATGGATCATTTAGTGCATATATGATCTTTTTGTGGATGGAGTTGGAACTCAGAGGTTTCTGAACCTTGAGCGAAGGAATCGGAGAATATTGGGTTACGAGCCGATGGTTGGTCGACTCGTTCATTGCACGCGATTCTATGAGAGATTTTGACTCATAGATTGAGTGTTCGTGGTTTGATAATCTCGATGGTACGTCGAGATGTGCGATGCATTATGGTATCGAGAGGTGGATTGAGATTGACGAATCTCTATGATACGTTGTACTTTGAGGATTCTATTAGTGGACATGGACCTATCGGATTGTAGCTTTTGATGGATCATTTGGTGGATAAATGATATTTCAGTGGTTGATTAATTAGGAAGTTGGTTATTCATGGTAATATGTGGTACGACATGTTGGCACAATGTTTATTTTAGCAGTATATGATTTTTGACGGGTTATTGGAGGATATATATAAATATATATGACCTGTAATGTTTTGGAGGATGCTATTGACTTGGAGATACTTGGGTGATATTCATGGATTTGAACGTTTTACGTTCGAGGATCGGAGTAAGATTTTGCGTGAGTAATCTTAGGATTGAGTGCCCTGGACAGTGGTGATGATTGAATGGCTGTTCTGGTGTACTTAATTATCGGATGATAACCTCTGGATTGATAACTCCAGTTACTCCGTAGCAGTGTAACCTTAGGGTATCAGATGAAGTAGTTACTCATGATGAGTACAAACATGTTTAGCTGCTAGTGTGTGCCGTATGAGGAATGACGAAATTTGGGGGACCAAATTTTTATTAGTGGGGGAGGATGTAAAATCCGACACTTTTGATTAGGTTCCGGAAATTTTCGGAGAATTACCAGATAGATTCCGGGGTTCCGAGTCCTTGGATATAAAATTAGGGACTAAAATGTAATAAAACTAAAAGTTTCAAGGGCTAATGTGTAAGGAATTAAAACCCTAGGGGTGGTTTTGTGAATAGGCAGAACTTGGTTGGACTAAACTGCAAAATGCCAAGCCCTAATATACTCCGAATTCCTCTCTTCGCTCACCCACAGCTGACGCAGCGCCTCCTTCTTTCAGCCCCGTGCCCTAATCCGCCGCAAACCTTAAGCACGCCTCCTGTGTCTTGTCCTTCGCCCGCAGCCAGATCCAGACGACGCCAGCGACCTCGCCGCTCCTTTGGCCGGCGATCCTCTTCCTCTACCGATCGAGTGACACGTGAGCTTATCGCTGGGTGAGTTCCTCCGATCGGTTTCCAATCAGGCGCACGAGTACTCCGTCGTCAACCTCTGGCAAGGAAGAGGGATCTGAGCTAAAAATCAGGAGGTAGGGGCTCCCTAAGGGTTTAGTTCTTGGCGGATTGGATTGGACTTCTCAGCCAACGCAAGGAGGTTTGGTGAGTTCCTGTTCCTTTCTATTTGGAATTGGCTGTTGATTTTGGTTTGAGCTGTATGCGTGGCTTGGATAGAAATTGAACAGAATGCCATGAATGCTTTTACGATCTCTTAGGTTTCGTCTGGTGTGGGTTTCCTCCCTTCGAGCTCCAGATATTGCTGGGGAATTGAGCTCCCATTTCGTATGCAGGAGGTGTTCTGTAAGAGTCGGGTTGATCGAAACATAGCTGTGAGATGGAGGATCTTTGTCACCAGAGCTGAGGTAAGGTCTTCGGGTGATTCTACTATTGATATGGATGATTTCTCCTTGAATCAAAGCTGTGTTATGGGTTTAGGGTTGTGATCTTGGTCTTGAACGCAAACCTGGCAATTGAACTGGCTAGTATTTAATTGGAGGTTGCTCAGCTTCTTATTTCAACGTTCTAACTGTTGAGATTGGTTTCCGAGCGACTAGGTGTGAGGTAAGCTCAATTTTATTGTGGCTATTCGGTTCTAGTGGAACAATAAGTTAATGGTGGGATGATTAGAATGAGGTTAGGTTTAAATTGGAAATTTAAACCTAATAAACTAAAGAAATGGATTTAGTTAACCCTAAAACGAATTAGGAATTAGTTAACTGGTTGTTATTGCTGTTAATAGCTAAATTAAATCTGTCCTTGATACAGGGACTTGATTCGGATTTTTATTGCGGATATTGGCTGGTGGTTCTGTCTCGTTGATACGGACTTCACCTATTCGGAGGCGGGTACCCTTTGACTTATCTATCTTGATATTGTCATTTTGTTATGCATAGAATGTTATAGATAGCAGTAAGATTCTACGCTATCCCTGGTTATTAGGTCTGTTCTGGATATTGCTGTTTATCCTTGTTTATTATGCCAGTTCTGTATACTTGTTGTTCATCCCTGAGTTATTCTGCTATTAGTCCCTTACAGTCTCAGGTATTGTCATATCCATTTGTATGCTAGAGATCGGGGTGTTGTCTCTTGCATTTGACCTTGAGGGATCTGTATCTCAGTTCAGTATACCTTGTAGGATACCTGTATTTCCTGTTATAGGATTTCAAACTGAGACTTAGTATACTGAGGACTTGGGAGGGAGGTATGTGTATCTATCATACACCATTCTTGCACTATTGCATGCCGGCGATCAGCGACTCCCTTGTGGTTGAGCCTAATCGTCTTCCGGTACATGACGGGCACACACGGCCACTCATGGGTTAGTGGATACCGTAGATGTGTGCATTTGCCCTGTATTGCTCCGTTCGGCCACTATTGGAGGGTGAGCGCGGGCGTGGTAGCAAGCAGGGATCCCTTCTCGTACTGAGCCACGAGGAGATGAGAGCGGAGCTCCCCCATTACTTGGGGTAGAGGGGTGGTCCTTCGTCAGCATCCTGTCCACTCGGTCACTCAGGAGCAGTGATGGCAGGGTGTACAGTTGTCAGAGCCCTACCCGTTCAGACGTCCCTATGACAGGTGTACGATGATTCTGTCTGGTGTCAGGGGTGACACATGTCATTGCACCATGTGCATATTTTGCATTGTGCATTGTTTGCTGCACTTATTTGCTGCACTTGTTTGACATCGCATATTCTGGAGACTTGTTATCTGAGACTATATGCCTATTTGTCTTCTTTTGGTATTTCTTACCCTCTGTACAGGTTAGATGGATTCAGGTATGTATCTACCCAGTGTTTTTAGTTCCAGTCATTCCCTTTTGTTGATATGATACTGTATTAGCGGAAGTCTTATTGTTGGTATAACCTTCTATGCATATCTATTGGGTATTCGCTGAGCTATGGACTCACCCCGTTGCCATATATGTTTATTTTCAGGTTGATGTCTGCGAGGAGATCCCGAGCCGCTAGTCCCCAGCTCCAACGGAGCCACAAAAATATTTTAGCTACAAAAATTTTTAGCCACAAAACCGGATCCGTTAATAATGATCCAATCCACTAAAGGATCATTATTAAATTACCTCACCAACCCCCATAATAAGATATGAGCTCCAATATATTATTTGTACAAAATTCTCCCCGTGTTTAAGATATCGCATGTCCTTTAATTAATTAATTAATCTGACAATTAATTAATTAATTTCTAACTCCATGAGTAGTACCACTCAACCTTATTATCATGCCAGTCCAAGTCCTCTTGCAGGGTTTACATGATAAACTTTATGAGCTCCTCAAGGGTACATCATCATTCTAAAATAGGGCACAATTTTCTCCTATAATCAACGACACACCATGCAAATAATACTATTTCCCAATTTACCGAGCCTATCGATTTAATGAATAAATCTCGTCCACTGATAAATCAAAGAAATAAATACTAAGTGCATGTGCTCGTTATTATATCGGGATTAAGAGCATGTACAAGATAATATCTTGAGGTCTGATTCAATTATATAATCAGTATAAATTGAATCACCTCAAAGTTTGTCCGCTCAATACACTCAGAGTGTACTAGTGTAACTCTATGGTCAAGACAAACCATATCAAATTACACTACAACAATGCCAATGGTTTGTCCAAGACCATCTAGGTTATGAGCCTCTTCTTATACTCTACTAAGGACTGATAACATGATTTTCTGTGTGACACCACACACCATGTTATTTACAGTGTAAATTATTAGACAACATGCACACACATATATACAGATATAAAATGCAATCATGATCATGTGATTCTTATTCCAAAATATAGATGTTCATACAAAAAAAGCTAGGCTCTTAGTATACATCCTAACAAATATATGCCCCACAGATACTTCGCTTCCCCTCATTGTGCCACCAGCCTAATCAGTCAGTCACACTTCTTTCGATTAGACTTGAAGTGGGGGGGGGGGGGGGACTTGATATATGCCCCACAGATACTTCGCTTCCCCTCATTGTGCCGCCAGCCTAATCATTCAGTCACACTTCTTTCGATTAGACTTGAAGTGGGGGGGGGGGGGACTTGTGATAGGGATGAGCAACCCAGGGTGGACACGTGGCATAGGAAAGTTACATGGCAGGGCCCGTCGAGCTAGTGTCCCGAGGTCAGATCGGGAATCGGGCTATCGAGACTATCTCGAGAGAATGGAAGACAACCCCCAAGGTCAGACCAGGAATCGGGCTCCCGAGACTATCTCGAGAGAACGGATGAAGGCCCCGAGGTCAGCTCAGGAGATGAGACTTCAAGACTGACTCGGTAAAGTAAAACCCAAAGATTAATGTAGAGATCAGAAAGTCAGTCTTTAATTACCCGTTCCTTCTTCCAGAACAGGAAAGTTATCAGGTAATTATTATTCGCAACGCACGGTAATTAAGGTCTTAATAATCGCAGTATAGTCGTTACCAAAAGAGAATAGCTATCAAGTAACCGATGATTAAGGATCGTTAAGGAGAACGTGGGGATACGTGTGATAAAGACATCAAGTATATAAGATGCCTCGACACTCAGATAAAGGGGGTAAGCTTTTCAGAATTATAGCAATTTGATTTCTTGTTGTCCTCCGAGAAAGAGAGATTTCTGATTTGAGCGCCGGAGATAGCTCCACCATAAAATCTTCCGGTGCATCCCCTTTAATGCTCGTGTTAATCTCATAGGCGTCGACATCCTTCCCTGTCATCGTCCCCGTGAGCTGTGTTTTGGTGACTCGCCGTCGTTTGCTTCCGTATCAATCATAATGCAGTAATTAGTTTGTTGTCATTTAGTGTTGTTTTGTGTATCATGATCGATGAGAAGGCGAATCAAGAAGAGTTTTTAGAAAGGGGTTGCAATTGAACAGGAGAGAACGAAGAAATGGAAGACGATTGGCGAGCGTGGTTGCGTGGGAAGTACTATCGCACTTGCTTACTAGTCTGGATGAATTTCATCGGGTAAAGGAGATACATCACAATGATCAAGCATTGTAGTCAATCATTTATTCATTTTGGATGTAGATAGACTTTATGCTCCACAGAGGCCCTTATCGAGCCCTCTGGAATTTGTCCACGATCGATAATTTCTCAATATTATGGATCTCATCCTTGCTTACAGAAATAGTAGCATTTGATGAACAAAAGACACTAAATAAACGGTTATAAATCTATCCTCCATGAAGAACTTTATATATCAGGATAAAGCTAGGACAAAAGTCAAGTTCAAGTTATGATTGGGCAGAAGGCACTCGCGCATCCACCTGTTGCTCCTCAACTCCAAGATAAGCTCGCAATGGATCTTCAAGCTTCACTCCTTCAGCAGAGTATCGGAAGCGTATGTATTCAGGATATTTGTAAGGCCTAAAACGTAGAGGATGCTCTTCGTCGATCAGCTCTTTTGGTGCTTCAACTATGATTTCATCCTTCGGCCGGCAACCGAAAATCAAGCAGTATCTTGTTTGGTCGCCAGTAACTCTGACGCGGTGAAGAGGAGCATGCAGCCTCCCGTTGCTCCAAGCCTGACAATTACAACGCATTGAATCAAGAACAAGAACTCTTGTTTCGTGCATGGAATGAAATTCACAGACCCGAAATGAATCGCCGAGCATGACGTTGAAGCAGTTCGGCTGGGACTCCACCCGGATCCATTTCCCGTCCCTTGTCAGCACCTCCAGGCCATCTACTAGATACTGAGTGACTATGGTGATCATGGTGGGATCAACATGCTCGTTTAGTGAAAGTTTTGTTTCCTGATCGAATGGAATGCCATACTCTGACATCCGAACGGAATGGATAAGTGATTCGACAAGGGAATCATAGTACTTGTCGACGTCCATACTCTGTAGGATCATCCTCACGACCATTTGCTCCAACTCCTGGACTTGCTTAGCAAATGTCCAGATTACGTTGCTTGAAAATAAGCACAAACGTCATGATTTAATTTGCGTTTCTACTGAAACTATAAAAACAGTAATACGGCCGGAGAGGTTGGGACCTGAAGGTGGGGTTCCCGCCGTCAGGCCACATGAGGGAGGTGAACTGCTGGACGTCGCGGAGGCTGAGCGGGTCCTCGATTCGCAAGCTATCGAAGGCCATGTTCGGGATCTGGCCGATGTAGCCTTCGAAAGGCATTCCGGAATACTTGTTCCTCATCTTGGTCTCCGTCGGAAGCACGAACAGCTCCGGCAGCGCCCTGAGGAAGAGGTCATCCTTGGTGTCCGAGCTCACCGCGTCGTAGATGGCCTCGAAGCAGCCGAAGGACTCCAAGGCCGACATCGCTTCCTCGCGGGCGGCGCACCAACGATCGCCGCTGGGGCTGCTCGGCGACAGGCCCCGGAAGTCAACCCTCGGAATCTGCAGCTGGCTTCCATCGGAGCCCATAG
This sequence comes from Boesenbergia rotunda, assembly GCA_024364735.1. Lineage (NCBI taxonomy): Eukaryota > Viridiplantae > Streptophyta > Magnoliopsida > Zingiberales > Zingiberaceae > Boesenbergia > Boesenbergia rotunda. Next base: position 350,122 of record JAGFNQ010002203.1, on the reverse strand, counting down.
TTGCTTCTGGGATTAATTCCCATCGACTTTGGATGCCTTAGAAATGGACGACAGCTCAACTAATCATTATTACTGGACCTAATATAAAATCAATATTCTTGATCGTAAACACGCAAAGCCGAATACCTGCAATTCTGCAAAGAAAAGAAAAAAAAATCAAATGCAAATCCTTATCAGATTTTTTTTTAAAAAAATGCAGGCTTACTTTGAACAAATAGTGGAGTGACCTCTCAAGAAAATATAAGGGGATACAATCAATATATATGATATAATAATATGTATTATCTCCTACGTTAATTAAATCGTCATCACATCACATCTATGAAGCTGAGTGTAACATCCGAGACTTTAGGGATCTGAACGCTTATTGTAGCTAACTTAAAAGTTTGGAGGGTTGGATGGCTTAAAAACCAAACTTAAAGGAGGCAAAATGAGACAAACCCCAAAATTTGGGACAGATTTGGAATTTACCAAATTGCCAGGGTTTGATTGCAAAATTCCCTTTCACTTATTTCCTCACCTTCCCCTTGTCTCACTGCCCTAGCCCGAAACCGAGCCACCACCCGACGACAACGTTCTCCTCCTCCTCTCTTCTTCTCTCTGCGCCCCCACGGGCTGGATCGGATGGTAAGGCGCCTGATCATTTGCTTCGGGGTCACAGGTTCGAGGGTTGCCAGTTGCGCACGGGGATAAAACCCTGGTTTACTGGCTTTAATCCTCTCGACCCCAGGCGCCTCACCACACCAGTGATAATCGTGGCTGGCCTCCCTCTGGATTCCTATGGGGCCTGAGCCAGGGGGTCGCTAAGGTGGCGGTTCCACCTTTTTGCTTCTCTTCTTCTCTCTGCGAACCCTAGCCACAGTTGAAGCCGAGCGGCTGTGTCTTCTCTGTGAAATCACGAGCACGATCGCGATCTACTTCTTCTTCCTCCATCCAAATCTCCTCAGCCTATTTCTTTTTCTCGCACGACTGAGATCCAAAGTCGGCGTCCCTCTTTCTTTGCGATCTTTGTCGGATCCGACCATCTTCCTCCTCGGGATCCTTCCTCTTCGAGCGATCGAGTCGGCGACGAGGTTCATGCGTCGATTCGGGGGATCGAGGAGGATAGCTAGAGAAGAGGGAGACTGCGTGGGGACATTGGATCGCGTCAAATCTTGAGCAAGGAAGGAGATAAGGTTAGTTTGATTGTGAATTAGTTTTGGAGATTGTTTTGTTTGGAATCTTTGAATTTGAAATGGATTTCCTACTGTGTGATGTGATCGGATTGGGAACTAGTTCTTATTGGATTGTTGTTCATATGGGCTGCAGGTTCTTTGAGTTTGGCCGTGTGCTCCAGTTTGAGTTTTGATGTATCAAAAGTTTAATGGTTAGAAATTGTTTCATTGTGTTTTCACCGTGAGTAGTTTTTTCTTCCCTGTTCAAGTTTGGGATGAATGATCTGCATAGCAAGCTTGCTAGGTTTCGGCTGAGGTTTGTTCTTGTTCTAGCTTTCTGCTGTTGATTTGAGCATTGGATTCGTTGGTGATTTTCCCTTCGAATTAGGTCTTGTGTTCTTGCTGCTGTGAGCCATGAGTGAAGCAGAAGATTATGGGCTCTGTTTTGGATGAGTTCTGGTTCAGGGTTGAGGCTGCCGAGTACTTGTTTGAGAGGATGGGAGATTTTGGTTAGAGTTTTGTGATCATTGTAGGTTAGGTTCTAGCTAGTTTATTCTTGTTGTTTTTGCTCTGTTCTGGTTTTGTTCTCTACCATGTTCTCTGGAAATAGTTGATGCAAATTAGGGTTGTTGGTTTTGATCTGATGGTTGTGTAGGTGGTTGATGAGCTGTGTTGTTAAAGTTGTCTTGTGTTTTTTTTCCTGTTGTTGTGAACCCCTTCTGTTAGTGTGATTGAGTGCGTGAGTGATCAGGTGGAGGAGTTTTAATGTGGTTTCGGTTGGGGTTATTTGGTGTAATTGATTAGGTTTGGTTGATTGGGTTAAGTTTAGGTTAGACCTAATCTAAACCCAATTTTAGTTGATTGGGTTAGGTCATTTAATAAATTATATAATTAGCTAAGTGTTATATGTTTTGATGTAGGTCATTGAGTTGATTCACTTGTCGCGGATTTTATATTGGACAGGGGGTTATCTTCGGTCGGACTTCTTCGTATTAAGACGGGTACCTCTGACTTATCTTCTGGATTAGTCATAGTTTATATGCTTGATATGCTTTGTTTAGCAATAGAGTAATAGATTGTTCTATACCTCTTCTGGTTGTTTTGCTGAGATTATTTATGCTAGACCTGGCATGTGATACCTATACCTTTAGGACTTAGGCTATGGTGCATTATCTATGATCCTTGCATATCATGTTGATATAGGTGAACTAGATAGTGGATGTTGTTTGACCAGTGTTATGCATCATCGTGCAATGTGCATCACGGTCGATCAGGGGCCCCCTTGTGGGCGAGTCAGGTCGACAGTCATACTGACCTACCCATACGACCACTTATAGGTTAGTGGTTGACGGAGTATGGGTAGTATGCTCTGTGCTGCTCCGCTCATGCACTTATGGGTTAGTGAATCGGAGCGTAGTAGCAGGCAGGGGTCCCTCCTTGAGTTATCCTTATACCAGGAGATAAGAGAGAGAGGTCTCTCCCCCATATATACACATGGGGTAGGTGTTAACACTAAGATAGAGATATTCCCCAGAGATAACCTGGGGTAGAGGTGTTACTTCAGCAGTGAGGTAACACCCAGGTTGAGATATCCCCCGGATAGGTTATGGGATAGGAGTGTTACGCCGACAGCATACCGTGTACTCGATCGCTCAGGAGCAGTGATGGCAGAGTACGGACGGCAGTTACAGCTCTACGTCGGAGGGTGGCCTCCGCTCAGCTTCTTCCCGTACATAGGTGACGATGTCTGACCGACAACAGAGGTGACCATGTCATTGGACCATGTGCATACGCATAAATTGTATTTGCCTGTGCTTGTTATACTTGGATGCTGCATATGATTGACATGCACATGCAGGAGACCTTTATGCCCTGGTTTTGTTGACTCCGCCACATTGGTATAGTGTTTTCTATTCTTCCTTTTAGTTGTACTTATCACTGTACATGTGTTATTTTAATAGCTTGTTACTACTATTGCTAGCTTAGACTATCTTGTATATCTGATAAGATATCCGCTGAGTAATGTGGACTCACCCCGTTAGCTCCTTGTTTTTGTTTCAGGATGATCGACTGGAGTGCCCGGCAGCCTGTCCTAGCTCGCGTATCTTCGAGATGATTCTCGAGGTTGTCCTTGTATTTTGATAGTGGTACATGTTGGTACCCTCTTTCTGTTCATTTTGTCTTTTCGTTTCCGCTGTTGTATTCGTGATCTGTTGGGTTGTCTTGCATGGCAGTATAGTTGTACTTTTTGTGTGCCATGGAGGCCTTTTGTTTCATTTTGTTTTGTCGTAAGTCGTACCAATACGCAGCTTTTGCCGTCGTTTTCATTTTTATTTATTTCAGACGGTTATTTCAGCCCTATAGGCAGCGGTACAATCGGCTTAGGTAGTCATAGGGGTTAAGTTTTTGCATTGTCCGCTGGTCGAGGGAGTGACATTCTGGTCAGTGTCGGACGGGCAGCTCCTCGGTGCGTGACACCGAGTGAGTACGATTGTGACAACTATACGTACTCCAACAATTACCACTACTATTAGTGGTTAAGTGGATAGGATGTTGCAGAGTCAACTATTCCAAAATCCCAGGAAAAAAGGGAGTCACCAACAGCTCTACTATCCCTCGAAAACAACGCTGAGGGTGTCAACTGCTTCCTACAACTCCAACATCCACTACCAATGAGTGGTCGAGTATGGCACAACAGGACGACTGCTCGCACTCTGACAACTACCACTATCCATGAGTGGTCGAGTGGGCAAAGAAAATTAAATGACTGACGACGAGCTTAATCATAAAGAAGTCGATATTTGTCAGCGTGTAATTATGCAGATATGATGCATGATACTAATATGCACAATCAACCAGGTCGCAACTATACAACAGTATAAAAAATAAATACCAGAATTAGTAAATATGCAACTAATCTACTGGGTTATATTTAATGTCAACCAAACTCTAGTTGTGTTTAATGATTATTCCTAAATACTCGCATATAAGCGGTACTTTACAGATCAGAAAATCGACAAGTGAGATTGTATGTACATAAATTTAATTAACTCAAAGATCAAGCAAAGAAATTATCAAATGATGATATCAAAAACAAAGATAAGATAAAGTAGTCCTATTCAGAAACAAAATATGTAATGCATTTAAGTTCAATAAACTACGGGATACAAAAGACAAGTACCCGCCTTAATTGTAGAATGCGTCCGAAAGAACCCTGCGACTATACACAAGTAAATGTTCAAGATCCTATCTCAAGATTAGAGTTAAGCTATTTATACAATTGATAAACTAGCCAAACGAAAAACTACACATAATTAAGATAAACTCTAACTACAACATCCAAAGCTCTTGGACAGAGTTTCAAGATTAAAGGGTTACACCATAAACAATGTAACTTCGGTTTTTTAGCAAAGGGCGCACCTGAGAATTGATATTTACCAAAAAGCGTATCAGGGTTTCATTTTTACCAAAGGGCGCATCCATTTTAGTGAACGCCCTCTTATATCCCTTCCGTCAAGTATTGTCTTTCTCTTTCTCTTTTTCAGTAATGAATCTCGAGACATCTGAACTTGTTTTTTCAGACTTTTCATTTTAAAATAATATATTATGGGAATCGGCTAAAAAATGTAAGGTAAAGAAAGAAAAAATATTTCAGTTAAAAGAAATATCTCTTCCAACATGATTTGAAAAATATAATGAGATGATTTTTTTATATTTGATTAATATAAATTAATATATTAAATAATATTTAATAAATATATTAATATATAAAAAACCTATCAAAACACGTGATTTCATATTCAAATGCAGGGCCTGGAGTCACCCTAGGAGGGCTTGAAGTCAGATGCAAGGCCTGAAGTCATTTGACTTTAGGCCCTGCTTGCGATGAGAGGGGAAAAGGTTGGCGTCGGACGATGAGAAAAAAAAAGAGGAAGGTTGCGACGTAGAGGAGAACTACTCACATGCGTTCGGCGTCGGCGTCGGGGAGAAACGAGAGAAGAAATCGAAAATGAAAAATTAGGGCAATATATTAGTATTGACATTTTACAAAAAGACCCTTCTAGTTTAGTTAATTCTAGCCACACCCCTATGTTTCTGTTTTTAATCACTTTAGCCCTCTAAATTTCAGTATTTAACATGTTTCGTTGTTGTATCTTGGGAAACGCACGTTCATTATAATCTCGAAGCACAACCAGAGGATGACGAATCTGTTTTAAGGAAACTGCATTACGTAGGCCTCAACAACTCTTTCTGCCTTTCCAGCTTGGGAGTCTCAAGTCGGGAGTTTGCAACTTAGACTCTGCAACTTGGGAGTCTGCAGCTCGGAGGAAACTACATTACACAGGGCTCAGCAACTCTCTTCCTCTCTAGGTCGAGAGTCTGCACTTGGAGTTTGCAACTTAAACTCTGCAATTTGAGAGTCTGCACTTGGAGTTTGCAACTTAAACTCTGCAACTTGAGAGTCTGCAGCTTGGGAGTCTCAGATCGGGAGTCTCATGTCAGGAGTCTACAACTTAGACTCTGCAACTTGGGAATCTATAGCTCGGGAGTCTTTAGCTCGGGAGACTCGGGTTGAGAGTCTGCGCTTGAAGTCTGCAACTTTTCTGCATCTTGGGAGTTTGCAGCTCGAGACTCTCAACTCGACAATTTCAGATTGGGAGTTTGCAACTTAGACTCTGGACTTGAGAGTATGCATTTTGGCATACAAAGCAGTTCAGATATTTTCAACCAACTCAACTATTTCGAACGGCTCTTTTCTTGTTTGACAGTATGAAATTATTCATTCAGATTACTCAGCAGTTGAAATTAAATTATATAATTTTAATTTATTTTATTATCTCCAACAGTATTACCCAACGATAAGCCCTGGTAACTTTGAACATGGCTCCGCCCTTGCTTTGAACTGCTATTTGAGTGCCGGGCTGTGTCAGGCATGGCATGGAGCCTGGCTGCAGCTTGCCATGGCCTTGCAATACATTAAAACATACAAATTTTTGAAAAGTGATCCTATCCAACCGCACTGCAGGCTCTCTTTACGGTCCGTCCGGCCATAATCATTGTTGAACTGACCCGATCGAGTGCCTTTTTGTACGTCAAATCACGGCGCATAATTAACACTAATCATAAGCATCTCCCCTAACTTTAACACACACTTAATGACTAAGCTTCTGCGAGGCTAATTTTCTAATGAAAGTGATTAACCAGACCAATAAACTAGTGACTGCGAATTGTTTCAATAATAGCCAAAGCAAAAGCAGATAGATATCCCCGGCTGGCTGAGATTTCCTTCACACTAGCTAATTGCCGCAATGCATTCATTCATTCGCCTACTGTTCTATCTCTGCTCCCAAACTTAATTTATTAAAGAAAGATAGAGGAACACAGCTTGCATGCAATAGGCAAAGATGCTTCTGGTGAACCCCAACAGCTCCGCAAGCCGGTCGTGACCGATCAGTCCCTGATAACGCATATAAATTAAAGCTGGAACAGCATTATAATATTATCTGCATGCACGCATGCACGCCATAAGAAACACTCAAACTCCAAACCTCAATCATCATCAAAGCGGCCACGACCTGTTTTAATAGGCCACCAGAGCACATTAGATAATCATGGTAGAAGATCATGGCTCTATAAATTGAGGGAGAGAGTCTGTATATAGCAGAGATACTATTAGCTAGCTAGTGTGCAGATATATACATGGGCGGGAAACAGTCGTGTGCATGCTTCGGGACGTCGCGTGTGAGAGAGAGGGAGGTGGATTGGGAGCCCCGGCACGCGAGGAAGATCCGGCCGAGCGACGACGATGACAGAGGCTACTTCTGGTTCAGCGAACCGGACGTGGATAACAAGGCTTCGGATTTCATCGCTAGGTTCTATGCTTCACGGTACACTGAAGCCGACCAACAAGCGATTAGGGTTTAAGCTACCTACGATATTTGATCCATTCATTTTAGACTCTCTCTCGCATTTGTCGATGATAATTCCATTGTTTATGAACTGTTGCATGCCCGTGCCGTACGTGTGATGTTATGAATAACTTTTCCCTCACGATAATAAGAAATTGGATCTTTTCTCCCTTCAAATTTCTATCGGGATAGTTTGTCTAATGTTCTTTTTTGTCATGATTAATTTTATTATAATTTTTGTTATCAGAGATAATTAATCTTCGAGGAGATAATGAGTCTTTACTAAACATTGGAGCATGGCTTGACTGCATAGTAGATCTTTGAGTATTTTTAATATTTTTATGTTTGAATTGTTACATCTTAAAAGATTTATCTAAGTATTGATCGATGTAGATTTTGAAAGTAAAAAATAAATAAATACCTGAAACCAGTGTATTTACACCGTGAATATTTAGTAGTAACATATTACTGGTCTGTTGATATTACATATTTTTTAAATCAGATCATTTTGGGTCAAGGTATGCTTTAATATTACATGCATTTTTTTCTCGATTACATCGATGTTAATTTATTTCATATAAAGTTGCGTTGATAGTGGAGAGATTGTGATGGAAAACTGATTTTGTTTTTGTTATTGGATTTGTTTACTTATCTATGTTTTTTTTACTTGCTAATGAAGCTTAGTCAACTTTATCCTGATTCCAAAAGAAAACGACATATCCAAATAAGACATAATATAGGGGGGGGGGGGGAAATTTCAAGTGAAATGGTGGTAATAAGAATGTTGACCGTTTGAATGGACTTTGTAAGTATTTTTTTATTTATCCTAATAATTTGTGAGAACTTTTTGTAAGTCCAAATTGCTCGTCTTTAAAATTAATCCGTTAGAAAAGTTACATATCAAAATTATCAAAATAGACAAAAATGACATAATTGGTGAAACTCCTAATAAATTATCAGACAAATTCACTAAAAAAACTTAAAGCTCGGGGACATTCTAAAAGGTTGTCATAACTTGAAGGCATTTTATTTTTATTTGTTAGTCCAAATTATGACAAATAAAGTGTAGTATGTTGTAAAATTTAAGGGTTTTTAATTATCGGTAAATCTGGGTGGAATAAATTTTTATAAATAAATAAAAATAATTTAATATAAAAATAAATATAAAAAATATAATTTAGTATAAAATAAATAAGAAAGAATATAATTGAGTTTAAATACTTTTAATAATGATATTAAAAATTATAAAAAAAATTATTATAGATTTATATATTTTTATAAGTTAAAAAATTAATTTAATATGAAAATAAATAAGAAAGCATATAATTTAATATGAAAATAAATAGAAAAGGATATAATTTAATAGAAAAATAAATAAGAAAGAATAAAATTAAAAAAATATTAAATTAAAAATTTTAATTATTTTTATTTATCTATTTTGTTACGTTAGATTTTGACCATTTAACAAATATCCTTTAATTATATATATATATATATATATACAATTTAGGTGTCTGGTCCAATCCCACTGACTGACTGATCGAGGGTTAGCTACAATTGCAGTTTGATCCACTAATTTGCCATTCTCATTTCTAAAAAACAGAACTAAGGGAGTGTTGGCAATTGCTCTCCTAAACAATTGCATCTGGGCTCTATGAAGTGCTTAAGCAAATATTTTTATTCTTTTTAATTAGCTAGTCTTTAATTATATATATTATGATCTTGTCGCGAAGCGAGGTGAAAGTCTCAAGAGCCAGATGGTTGCCCAAGTGCCACGAGTTGCTGACCTGGCACCGATCTGGTGCCGACTTGACGCCGACTTGCGAGAAAATGACCGTTAGCAAACCCGCCGGAGAATTTTCCCGGTCAGACGCTCCGACGGCCAAATCAATATCTGTAGAGAATGTAGTGAAACAAAGGGAATGCAGTAGAGGAGAGTACAATTGCGCATACCTGCGGAATGAGGAAGGGAGAGACTTATATAGCCGGGGGAGCTGACAGCCTCTGTCTGTGCCAATGAGACAGGGGGTATGGTGCTTGTCAGCTTGAGGAGAGTGCCGGAAGGTACCGCGGCATGGCGCGAGGTGCTCGGATAGTACAACCGTACCGAGTCGGCGGGATATCCGCGACGTATGTTATTCTTGGGTAAGGCGGGCACTACCCCTGCCGTCATGGTCGTCCCCAGGATGTCCTGATGTAAGGGCGGCGTAAGGAAAGATTGGTCCGGGGACCGATGGACGACCGGCGGATCCGAGCGGCACAACCCGGGTCGGGTGTAGTATAGCCGAGTGACACGAGGTACGCCATGAGTCGGGGGTTGGCCGTGTTAGATCTCGAGCATGAGTACATTTTAATGAAACAAATACCATTCTATTAGATTGCGAAATACAAAAACTTACAGTGATCGGATCTCCTTCTTCTCTTCTTCTTCTGCTTGCTGTCACGAGAACGTCACCGAGGACTCCTTCTCCTCTGCTTTCTTCTTCTGCTTGCTGTCACGAGAACATCACTGAGGACCGATCCCAATTAGCCACAAACCAAATCCCTCGTGTAATGCTCCTTCGTCTGCTCGCCTCTCTGATCGTGTGTCTTTGGATAGTATTTGGACGCAGCTTATATAAGAGGAAGATGTCTCTTCCTCTACCTTAATCAATACCTCCATCATTAATGGAGGTTTATGAAGGCTTTGAATGTTTTAAGCGTTGGAAGCTGAAGAGGAGGAAGCGTTTCTTCCTCTTCCGTAACTTCCCGTAACACTAACATCTCCCACTCGTCCAATTCTATCCATATAGGTCATCTAGTCACTAAGACCATGTAAGAGAGTCACAAAGACCATATAGGAGCATCTAGTCACTAAGACCATGTCAGAAAGTCACAAAGACCATATAGGAGCATTCAATTCATACTTCAGGGAAAATGGTTCGTGCGACAGCAAGCACATTGAGCAATTAATGCTAAGAAAGTTGTTACACTTAACTTAGCTGCTCTATAGAACGAATCAGAGACATCAATAACTTGCCTTTACCCCAGATTAAATATTTATATCAATATGAACATCTCTAATCCCTCATATGACATCTATGTCAAGAGCATGTTCGACATCTCAAACCAATACATTTATTCACAATTACATTTTTAAGTACTTAACAAAAAATTGTAACTGGTCGACCAGTGAATAAGTATTACCGATGTAAACCAATTTTAATCTTCCTTTTCAGCTAGAATCTATTCATTCTAATCAGTCGCTTTCCTAGTTATGCTCCATAGACTGAATCATCCATAGTCAATAGGACACACACTAAAGTAGCAAACACTGATTAAAACTTCAAGTAGACAGCTAAATAGTCACTTAGGGTAACATTGAGATTAACTGATAATCTCAAGGGTCTCACATAGTAGAGAAGCAGGGATTCATTCTCCTACTACCCTTATTGTCGCTATAGCACATGTGGTATGAGTCACATGCTACGATGTTTTTCTCTTTACAAAAAGAGTGCATGTTTTTCTCAAATATTTAACATCGTACAGATTTCGATCTAGACATACCTAACGTCTAATCCGAATTCAACTTATGAATTCCAATCTGGCTTTAAACAGGTTTAGTAAATGGTGGGTGCATTTACTTCGATCATTACATAAATGATCTAATCTTGATACAAAATCAAGGCGACCTCAACTTATGAGTATGTCTCTATTCACAACTACATAAGTTGTCTCATAAGTAATGGTCTTACCTCTATTTATACTCAACAAATAGAGACGATTGTCCATGTGAGTGAACCAATCTCAGCCTGCCAACATGCTCATCGAGACTTTTTCCAAATGTAACAAATACATTTACACTGAATAGATCATAACATTTCACTTATATAAATGTAACAAACACATTTACAATGCTTTACATTTTGCGTAGTCCCAAAGACTTCACATGATCATGAAATGACTCTTTAGTCAATGGCTTAGTAAAAGGATCTGCAAGCATTGCTCGGGTAGGGATGTACTCAAGAATTATCTTTTTCTTGTCAACAATATCCCTTACAAAATTGTATTTAATTTCTATATGCTTGCCTTTGCTGTGATATTTAGGATCCTTGGAAAAAGCTATAGCAGCTTGATTGTCACAACACACTGTAACAGGGCTCCCACTGTCCTCAACAATCTTCAGATGCTTTAGGAACCTTCTCAACCAGACAGCTTCTTGTACAGCCGCTGCACAAGCCACATACTCAGCCTCCATTGTCGACAGTGCTACACAAGCATGTTTCTTGTTGTTCCAAGAAATGGCACCTCCATTCAGCAAAAAAATATAGTCAGATGTGGATTTTCTATCGTCAAGGTCCCCTGCCCAATCTGCATCTGCGTAGCCCTTCAAGCTCAGCTTTGATCCTTGGAAGCAGAGACAATAATCTGTCGTCCCTTTGAGATATCTGAATATCCTTTTTACCGCTTTCCAGTGTCTCGATCCTGGGTTCGACTGGAAACGACTAACTAAGCCAACACCATAGCTTATATCAGGGCGAGTACACAACATAGTGTACATCAAACTACCAATGGCACTAGCATATGGTCTTTTCTTCATCTCGGCTATCTCTTCAGGAGTCTTGGGAGACATACTTTTGCTCAAAACAACACCTTTAGCTGTAGGTGTTTGTTCAACGTTGCAATTAAACATATTGAAGTGTTGTAGTATCTTAGTAATATAAGCTTCTTGGGACAGACCCAAAAGTCTTTTTGATCGATCACGAATGATCCGTACTCCTAAGATATACTCAGCTTCTCCCATGTCAATTATGTCAAATTGTGATGAAAGCCAAGACTTGAACTCAATCACAACTTTTAAGTCATTTCCAGCTATTAGCATATCATCAACATATACTGATAAAATGACCAACTTTCCTTTATTCTTTCTTAGGTAAACACAATGATCCTCATTGATCATTTCGAAACCATAAGATAAAATGACTTCATTGAATCTTATGTTCCATTGTCTCGACGTTTGCTTTAGCCCATATATAGACTTTTTAAGTCTACATACTTTTTCCTCTTGGCCATCAGCAATATAACCTTCTGGTTGTGCCATATAGATTTCCTCGTCAAGATTACCATTAAGGAAAGCCGTTTTTACATCCATCTGATGTTATTCCAAGTCATAATGTGCTACTATAGCTAAAATGACACGTATTGACACAAACTTCACAACAGGGGAAAATGTCTCTTCAAAATCAATACCCTCCATTTGGGTATATCCTTTTGCAACCAGACGAGCTTTGTATTTATTAATCGATCCATCTGCCTTCCTCTGGATTTTGAGAATCCATTTATTCCCAATAGCCCTTCGGCCTGGAGGAAGATCGTCTAAATCCCAAACCTGATTCTTTCTCATAGACTACATTTCTTCATCCATTGCAATTCTCGATTTTTCTCTAACTGAGCATCTTAATGCTTCCTCAACCATTCGAGGTTCTTCATCGTCAACTGGGAGAATCATTAATGCCTCATTTTCAATGTCAAACCTTCTCCGAGGAATAATCTTACGATTACTTCTTCGCAGGTTTGACTGTTGAGAAACTAATTCACTTATAGGCAATTTACTCCCACTAGGTTGACTCGATTCAGGTATCCCCTGTGATTCCTGATTTGTTAATGGAGGAACAGTATCCTCCTCCTCTATTGCAAATAGAGGAGTTGATTTATCAACTTCACCTCTTATTGGGAACTCAGTTTCGAGAAAAGTAGCATCTCTTGACTCAATTTCAGAGATGGTTCCATCTTGCTGCTCACCAATAAAGACATAACCCTTAGAAGTATCAGAATATCTTACAAAGATACACTTCTTACCTCTGGGTCCTAATTTTTCATATTTGTGAGTCTTGTCATGAATATAAGCAGCTGACCCCCATGGTCTCAGATTACTCAAATCTGGTTTTCTGCCTGTCCAAAGTTCATATGGAGTAGATGGAACAGATTCAGAAGGCACCCGGTTAAGTATGTAGGTTGCAGCCAATAATGCATCTCCCCAATAGGAAATAGGCAAATTAGCTTGAGCCATCATCGACCTAACCATTTCAAGAAGAGTTCGATTTCTTCTTTCAGCAACTCCATTTTGCTGTGGAGTTCCAGGGATAGTTAACTGTCTAATAATCCCTTTCTCATTACATATTGTCTTGAACTGATCAGACAAGTATTCACCTCCACGATCAGTGCGTAAGGTTTTAACCTTACGTTCCAATTGATTCTAAACTTCGTTCAAATAACGATTAAAGCAATCTAATGCTTCAGATTTATGAGAAATCAAATACACATGACCAAAACGCGTGAAGTCATCAATAAATGTAATGAAATATGAACTACCATTTCTAGCCTTCATGTTCATTGGACCACAAATATCCGAATGAATCAATTGCAATGGTGAATCAGCCCTAATAGCCTTACCAAATGGTTTCCTAGTTGCTTTTCCAGCAAGACAGTGCTCACATATAGACAAGTCAACTTTAGCACGAGTGCCGAGCAGACCCTCCCTTGCTAATCTATTCATTCTTTCATGTCCTATATGTCCCAATCTAGCATGCCAAACTTCATCATTAACATCAGCATCACTAGTAAGAGCAATGTTTGAAAAACAACCATTATTTCCACAATTAACATCTGGTTCTACATCATGAACCATGAAACCGTTTGTTATAAAACCATATCCAATTAACACAGAGTCAATTTTAAGTTCTACACGACGACTGTAAAAATTCATACAATAACCCAATTCAAGAAGACAATTCACAGAAACCAGATTCCGTCGAATCTCAGAAGCATACAGGACATCATGCAGAAACAATGTACGCCCACCACGAAGGTTGAGTTTGCAAGTGTCAATTCCTTTGACTTCAATTCTTGCATTGTTTCTCACATATATCCACTTATTGCCAGCTGGTACCCGACGGTACTCCACGTACGTAGCTCGATCATGAGCTACATGGTTCGTTGCTCCTGAATCTATAATCCACAAAGGATAAGAATCAGCTAACAACACCAAGCTAGCAACATAAAGCTCATGAAAAGAAGACAAACATGGATTTACCTTTTTCGGCTCAGTACACTCCCGAGCAAAATGGCCCTTCATGCACAGTTGTAGCAAGTTAGCTTGCCTTTAGGTTTCTTTCCATTCTTCTTTCCTTTCTTCTTGATTGGGTCTTGCACAGTAGTAGCACCAGCTTCTTTTCCCTTTCCCTTTCCTTTCTTAAACCATTTTTTCTTATTCTTGGATCCAGAACCTTCAGCTACAAAAGCTTGCTCAGAAATCCTTGCGGATTCTATTCTCTCCGCCTCCAGTTCAATATGGCGTGAGACATCAATGAAAGTCCTGATACTCTCACTGTGAGTAAGGTTCTGCTTCATTGTTTCCCAAGAATCAGGAAGGGAACGAATAACTGCTTGAACCTGTTGTTCGTCGGTCAACTCATGACCAGCAGTCTTAAAGCTCCCGAATCATATATTACCCATTTCTCTCAGATGTTGGGTCATCGTTACATTCGGGCGCTTTTTACAACTGTCAAACTTGATTGTCAGTTGACGAAGCTTGCTCACACTAACTCCACTGTATCTCTCTTTCAGGGCAACCCAGACAGCATGAGCTGATGGTAGTGGCTCATACTCAAATACCAGGTCATCTACCATTGAACTAATCAATATCCCCTTTGCAGTGGAGTCCTTTTTCTTCCATGCCCTATAGGCATCAAGATCCAATCTGTACTGTGCAGTTGAACCAACAGCAGGTTCTACCATGAAATGATTTACAGCCTCCAGAACTTCTTGTTCCTCAAGAACATATTGTATCTTGAGATGTCATATTTTATAGTTGTCCCCATACAATTTCTCCCTTGTTCAGTTCAGCTATGATGTTCTTAGTTGCCATGATCTATCATAAATAAACATATTATTCATTAATTCAGTGTATATCACTGTACATAATTTTTGATTGACTCAATGTAAACTTGACTTGGATTACGAAATCAAGTGATAACTACGTTTTCACTCATCATTCGCATCATCCAATCTAATTAACATTGATCAATTATATTACATACATCCCATTAAATGAACTAATCATTTGTCTTGAATATGAACTAAATGAACTAATCATAAATGAACTAATCATTGACAAGTCAGTTAACACATAACATAACTTTATTTAATAGGCTTAATAAGTTGGTACAACAAACAGAATTCAATGAACTAGATAAGTTGACATCATTCCCATAATAAAAAATATTATGGCAGTGGCTATCACTCTCTCGTTCATCTCTAATCGGCCAGTCTGATCAGGCTCGGGATCTTCCACAGATTCTATCGGATCTTCCTCAAATATTTCAGGATCTTCCTCGATCATTTCAATATCAAGGATCTTCCTCAAATATTTCAGGGTTTTCCCCAGGCATTTCGGGATCTTCCTCGAACATTTCGGGATCGTCCTCGAACATTTCGGATCTCCTCGAACATTCAGGATCGTCCTCGAACAT
>JAGFNQ010002203.1:232794-333660 GCA_024364735.1 Boesenbergia rotunda | reverse complement strand
ATCGCCTCCTCAATCGTCCTAATGCATAAAAATAAATGCAAATGTTGTCAGGAATTGCCATCTTTCTTTATGCAATGCAATTCAACGAATGCAACTTGTGTAGGATTGAAAGCATGAAATAAAATCGAACTTACAGCGATTTGAGATTTCTCCTTTGCACTGGTTTCTTCTCTTCTTCTTGCTGTCGCGCGATCAATCACCAAGGACCAATCACTTTCTTTCACAAGCCAAATCCCTCACCGATTGATGCTCCTGTTCCTCTTCTCGTCTCCCTTTGGATTGCAATTCGGACGCCTTTTATAGAGGAAGAATCAGACGTTACCTCCATTGATGGAGGTATTCAATACTCCATCAATGGAGGCTGGTAACGCCCAAGCACAAAAACGCCAGAGGTTTCAATGCTTGTAACGCCAGCATCTCCCACTCGTCCAATTCTATCCATATAGGTAATCTAGTCACTAAGACTATGTAAGGAAGTCACAAACACCATATAGGAGCATTCAACTCATACTTCAGGGAAAATGGTTCGTGCGACAGCAAGTACACTGAGCAATTAATGCTAAGAAAGTTGTTACACTTAACTTAGCTGCTCTATAGAACGAATCAGAGACATCAACAACTTGCCTTTACCCCAGATTAAATATTTACATCCATCTGAACATCTCTAATCCCTCATATGACATCTATGTCAAGAGCATGTTCGTCATCTCAAATCAATACTTTTATTCACAATCACATTTTTAAGTACTTAACAAAAAATGTAACTGGTCGACCAGTGAATAAGTATTACAGATGTAAACCAATTTTAATCTTCCTTTTCAGCTAGAATCTATTCATTCTAATCAGTTGCTTTCCTAGTTATGCTCCATAGACCGAATCATCCATAGTCAATAGGACACACACTAAAGTAGCAAACACTGATTAAAACTTCAAGTAGACAGCTAAATAGTCACTTAGGGTAAGATTGAGATTAACTGATAATCTCAAGGGTCTCACATAGTAGAGAAGCAGGGATCCTTTCTCCTACTACCCTTATTGTCGCTATAGCACATGTGGTATGAATCACATGCTACGATGTTTTTCTCTTTACCAAAAAGAGTGCATGTTTTTCTCAAATATCTAACATCGTACAGATTTCGATCTAGACATACCTAACGTCTAATCCGAATTCAACTTATGAATTGCAATCTGGCTTTAAACAGGTTTAGTAAATGGTGGGTTCATTTACTATGATCATTACATAAATGATCTCATCTTGATACAAAATCAAGGCGACCTTAACTTATGAGTATGTCTCTCTTCACAACTACATAAGCTGTCTCATAAGTAATGGTCTTACCTCTATTTATACTCAACAAATAGAGACGATTGTCCATGTGAGAGGACCAATCTTAGCCTGCCAACATACTCATCGAGACTTTTACCAAATGTAACAAATACATTTACACTGAATAGATCATGACATTTCATTTAAATAATAGTCTTTACAATTTGTTACAACTTGCATAGTTCCAAAGACTTCACATGTTCATAAAACGACTCTTTAGTCAACGGCTTAGTAAAAGGATCTGCAAGCATTGCTCAGGTAGGGATGTATTCAAGAATTATCTTTTTCTTGTCAACAATATCCCTTACAAAATTGTATTTAATTTCTATATGCTTGCCTTTGCTGTGATATTTAGGATCCTTGGAAAAAGCTATAGTAGCTTGATTGTCACAACACACTGTAACAGGGCTCCCACTGTCCTCAACAATCTTCAGATGCTTTACGAACCTTCTCAACCAGACAGCTTCTTGTACAGCCGCTGCACAAGCCACATACTCAGCCTCCATTGTCGACAGTGCTACACAAGCATGTTTCTTGCTGTTCCAAGAAATGGCACCTCCATTCAGCAAAAAAATATAGCCAGATGTGGATTTTCTGTCGTCAAGGTCCCCTGCCCAATCTGCATCTGCGTAGCCCTTCAAGCTTAATTTTGATCATTGGAAGCATAGACAATAATCTGCCGTCCCTTTTAGATATCTGAATATCCTTTTTATCGCTTTCCAGTGTCTCGTTTCCTGGGTTTGACTGGAAACGACTAACTAAGCCAACAACATAGCTTATATCAGGGCGAGTACACAACATAGTGTACATCAAACTACCAATGGCACTAGCATATGGTCTTTTCTTCATCTCGGCTATCTCTTCAGGAGTCTTAGGAGACATACTTTTGCTCAAAACAACACCTTTCGTTGTAGGCATTTGTTCAACGTTGCAATCAAACATATTGAAGTGTTGTAGTATCTTAGTAATATAAGCTTCTTGGGACAAACCCAAAAGTCTTTTTGATCGATCACGAATGATCCGTACTCCTAAGATATACTCGGCTTCTCCCATGTCAATTATGTCAAATTGTGATGAAAGCCAAGACTTGACCTCAATCACAACTTTTAAGTCATTTCCAGCTATCAGCATATCATCAACATATAATGATAAAATGACCAACTTTCCTTTATCCTTTCTTAGGTAAACACAATGATCCTCGTTGATCATTTCGAAACCATAAGATAAAATGACTTCATTGAATCTTATGTTCCATTGTCTCGACGCTTGCTTTAGCCTATATATAGACTTTTTAAGTCTACATACTTTTTCCTCTTGGCCATCAGCAATATAACCTTCTGGTTGTACCATATAGATTTCTTCGTCAAGATTACCATTAAGGAAAGCCGTTTTTACATCCATCTGATGTAATTTCAAGTCATAATGTGCTACTATAGCTAAAATGACACGTATTGACACAAACTTCACAACAGAGAAAAATGTCTCTTCAAAATCAATACCCTCCATTTGGGTATATCCTTTTGCAACCAGACGAGCTTTGTATTTATTAATCGATCCATCTGCCTTCCTCTTGATTTTGAGAATCCATTTATTCCCAATAGCCCTTCGGCCTGGAGGAAGATCGACTAAATCCCAAACCTGATTCTTTCTCATAGAGTCCATTTCTTCATCCATTGCAATTCTCCATTTTTCTCTAACTGAGCATTTCAATGCTTCCTCAACCGTTCGAGGTTCTTCATCGTCAACTAGGAGAATCATTAATGCCTCATTTTCAATGTCAAACCTTCTCCGAGGAATAATCTTACGATTACTTCTTCGCAAGTTTGACTGTTGAGAAACTAATTCACTTATAGGCAATTCACTCCCACTAGGTTGACTAGATTCAGGCATTCCCTGAGATTCCTGATTTGTTAATGGAGGAACAGTATCCTCCTCCTCTATTGCAAATAGAGGAGTTGATTTATCAACTTCACCTCTCGTTGGGAACTCAGTTTCTAGAAAAGTAGCATCTCTTGACTCAATTTCAGAGATGGTTCCATCTTGCTGCTCACCAATAAAGACATAACCCTTAGAGGTATCAGAATATTTTACAAAAATACATTTCTTACCTCTGGGTCCTAATTTTCAATATTTGTGAGTCTTGTCATGAATATAAGCAGCTAACCCCCATGGTCTCAGATTACTCAAATTTAATTTTCTGCCTGTCCAAAGTTCATATGGAGTAGATGGAACAGATTTAGAAGGCACCCGGTTAAGTATGTAGGTTGCAGCCAATAATGCATCTCCCCAATAGGAAATAGGCAAATTAGCTTGAGCCATCATCGACCTAACCATTTCAAGAAGAGTTCGA
Organism: Boesenbergia rotunda; assembly: GCA_024364735.1. Taxonomy (NCBI): domain Eukaryota; kingdom Viridiplantae; phylum Streptophyta; class Magnoliopsida; order Zingiberales; family Zingiberaceae; genus Boesenbergia; species Boesenbergia rotunda. Next base: position 329,983 of record JAGFNQ010002203.1, on the reverse strand, counting down.
TTTCTTCTTTCAGCAACTCCATTTTGCTGTGGAGTTCCAGGGATAGTTAACTGTCTAATAATCCCTTTCTCATTACATATTGTCTTGAACTGATCAGACAAGTATTCACCTCCACGGTCAGTGCGTAAGGTTTTAACCTTACATTCCAATTGATTCTCAACTTCGTTCAAATAACGATTAAAGCAATCTAATGCTTCAGATTTATGAGAAATCAAATACACATGACCAAAACGCGTGAAATCATCAATAAATATAATGAAATATGAACTACCACTTCTAGCCTTCACGTTCATCGGACCATAAATATCCGAATGAATCAATTGCAATGTTGAATCAACCCTAATAGCCTTACCAAATGGTTTCCTTGTTGCTTTTCCAGCAAGACAGTGCTCACATATAGACAAGTCAACTTTAGCACGAGTGCCGAGCAGACCCTCTCTTGCTAATCTATTCATTCTTTCTTGTCCTATATGTCCCAATCTAGCATGCCAAACTTCATCATTAACATCAGCATCACTAGTAAGAGCAATGTTTGAAAAATAACCATTATTTCCACAATTAACATCTGGTTCTACATCAAGAACCATGAAACCGTTTGATATAAAACCATATCCAATTAACACAGAGTCAATTTTAAGTTCTACACGACGACTGTAAAAATTCACACAATAACCCAATTCAAGAAGACAATTAACAGAAACCAAATTCCGTCGAATCTCAGGAGCATACAGGACATCATGCAGAAACAATGTACGCCCACCACGAAGGTTGAGTTTGCAAGTGCCAATCCCTTTGACTTCAATTCTTGCATTGTTTCCCACATATATCCACTTATTGCCAGCTGGTACGCAACGGTACTCCACGTATGTAGCTTGATCATGAGCTATATGGTTTGTTGCTCCCGAATCTATAATCCACAAAGGATAAGAATCAGCTAACAACACCGAACTAGCAACATAAAGCTCATGAAAAGAAGACAACCATGGATTTACCTTTTTCGGCTCAGTACACTCCCGAGCAAAATGGCCCTTCTTGCCACAGTTGTAGCAAGTTAGCTTGCATTTAGGTTTCTTTTCATTCTTCTTTCCTTTCTTCTTGATTGGGTCTTGCACAGCAGTAGCACCAGCTTCTTTTCCCTTACCCTTCCCTTTCTTAAACTATTTTTTCTTATTCTTGGATCCAGAACCTTCAGCTACAAAAGCTTGCTCAGAAATCCTTGCGGATTCTATTCTCTCCGCCTCCAGTTCAATATGGCGTGAGACATCAATGAAAGTCCTTATACTCTCACTGTGAGTAAGGTTCTGCTTCATTGTTTTCCAAGAATCAGGAAGGGAACGAATAACTGCTTGAACCTGTTGTTCGTCGGTCAACTCATGACCAGCAGTCTTAAGCTCCCGAATCATATTACCCATTTCTCTCAGATGTTGGGTCACCGTTACATTCGGGCGCTTTTTACAACTGTCAAACTTGATTGTCAGTTGACGAAGCTTGCTCACACTAACTCCACTGTATCTCTCTTTCAGGGCAACCCAGACAGCATGAGCTGATGGTAGTGGCTCATACTCAAATACCAGGTCATCTACCATTGAACTAATCAATATCCCCTTTGCAGTGGAGTCCTTTTTCTTCCATGCCCTATAGGCATCTAGATCAAGTCTGTACTGTGCAGTTGAACCAACAGCAGGTTCTACCATGAAATGATTTACAGCCTCCAGAACTTCTTGTTCCTCAAGAACATATTGTATCTTGAGATGCCATATTTTATAGTTGTCCCCATACAATTTCTCTCCCTTGTTCAGTTCAGCTATGATGTTCTTAGTTGCCATGATCTATCATGAATAAACAAATTATTAATTAATTCAGTGTATAACATATGTACATAATTTTTGATTGACTCAATGTAAACTTGACTTGGTTTACGAAATCAAGTGATAACTACGTTTCCACTCATCATTCGTATAATCCAATCTAATTAACATTGATCAATTATATTACATACATCCCATTAAACGAACTAATCATTTGTCTTAAATATGAACTAATCATATAAATGAACTAATCATATAATGAACTAATCATTGACAAGTCAGTTAACACATAACATAACTTTATTTAATAGGCTTAATAAGTTGGTACAACAAACAGAATTCAATGAACTAGATAAGTTGACATCATTCCCATAATAAAAAATATTATGGCAGTGGCTATCACTCTCTCGTTCATCTCTAATCGGCCAGTCTGATCAGGCTCGGGATCTTCCACAGATTCTATCGGATCTTCCTCAAATATTTCAGGATCTTCCTCGATCATTTCAATATCAGGATCTTCCTCAAATATTTCAGGATTTTCCCCAGGCATTTCGGGATCGTCCTCGAACATTTCGGGATCTTCCTCTGGGTCCTCCTCAGAATCCACTATTGGATCCCACTCGATTTCCTCAGGATCCCCTTGGAATTTTTCAATCAGATCCATCTCTGGATCCTCTTCAAATTCTTCAGGATCCTCTTCTAGATCGTCCTCAGAATCTTCCAGATCCTCTTCCAGATTGTCCTCAGAATCTTCCAAATCCTCTTTCAAATCGTCCTCAGAATCTTCCAGATCCTCTTCTGAAAAATTCTGGTGAAATAGTTCTCTGCACAACTCGGTATATGAGATACGTCCTTCGTAGCATCCCCAAATACCTCTTGCAGCTACTTCAGCACGTCTCGACAAAGAACTAATCAATGCCCCGATCCGGTAGTTATCTAGGACTGGGAACTCTTCCTGTTCGAGTTTCCAAAATAGACGATCAAGCCTTCCCATATGCCCTAGGATGCCTAGATATGGGAGGTAGTCAATCTCCTCTATCTGTTCCCTCAAATGATTCCGTCGCACATCTCGACGAGTCATTGTGGTAATAAATCTCGGCATCTGGAATTGAAATACACAATGTCAGTACAAAACCGACAAACCAATAACAAAACTGGTTCAATTCAATTCACAACACAAATAGATAAAGACATATAAGTTTCCTTTTTGTTTGTAGCTACAATTAAGCCTATTTAAATTTGAAATTCTACATAACGATCAAACCAGTCTGTTTAGTTCAGATTATTTGATCAAAAATAGTTTGGTTAAATCAACTAATGGTTTAATCAAAACCGATTTGACCAACTTAATCCTTTTTAAACCAAACTAGAATCTAATTTAAATAAGTTGAACCAAATCTAAACAAATTACCGAATAGAGCTTCTGGTTAAGGCTCTTTGCCTTCAATGGGAGGTCTGTGGTTCGTTCCTCCCTGGGCAACAGCGTTTTTCAGAGTGGAACAGGTTTCAAATTTTTTTTTTTTAATTCTTGTTGATTTAAAAATCAACTTTTTCTCTAAAAAAACAAAACCTAATCTTCCCAACGCCCGCACCCGCGCCGCCTCTTCTTCTCCACGCAACCTTCTTCCCCACACAACCAAAAAATTTTTTTCATCACAAACGCTATGGAGTGATCTCCCGCTCGTAAAGCGATCGTCGGCCAGGGGATGAAAACGCCGAGAGGAAGATGATATCGGTGAAATCGCAAAGGAATTTTCATTACAAAGGTAAATCAGTGATCTCCTTTCATGCTCTAATCAATCTAATAGCTCCGATACCATTCTAGGATTGAAAGCATGAAATAAAATCGAACTTACAGCGATTTGAGATTTCTCCTTTGCACTGGTTTCTTCTCTTCTTCTTGCTGTCGCGCGATCAATCACCAAGGACCAATCATTTTCTTTCACAAGCCATATCCCTCACCGATTGATGCTCCTGTTCCTCTTCTCGTCTCCCTTTGGATTACAATTCGGACGCCTTTTATAGAGGAAGAATCAGACGTTACCTCCATTGATGGAGGTATTCAATACTCCATCAATGGAGGTTGGTAACGCCCAAGCACAGAAACGTCAGAGGTTTCAATGCTTGTAACGCCAACAACTTGACTCAATTCTTTATCATTAGATCTGTGCAAGCTTCTCGTGCTAACTGGACGAAACTTACTTGAATTTCATGAGGGACATGACTGGTCCAAATATTTCCTCCTTGGCAATCACCATGTCCTCCTGTCAACATGTCGAGGCACGTTTGATACACTGGCTAACAGAGTGTCAACTAGATGGCACAAGAAAGAGAGTCTTACAGTGACATCTGCAAATATTGTGGGTTCTATATAGTAACCTTTTTCACCCCAGGCCTTGCCGCCTGTAAGAATGGTCGCTCCTTCTTTCTTACCTTGCTCAATGCAGCCAAGGATCCTTTCAAATTGCTTCTTATCGGCCTTCGCAGAGGAATATATACTTGGGTTAGTATGAATTGAAAAGGGAAAAAACGAGATTACAAAGGACAGTTATAAAAGTTACCTGAGGTCCTTGATGAACCTCTGGATCAAAAGGGTCGCCGATCTTCCAGTATTTAGCATTCGCCACTGCCTTCTCCACAAACTCATCGTAAATTCCTTCTTGTACATAGACTCGCGATGCCGCTACGCATAATTCGCCCTGGAGTCATCAGCCCACCAATGGTTACTGGCTTGTAGATATTTCCTTGAATAAAATTTTTTGGAAACTAAACTATGGAAATTCTGGAATTGCCTTGTTGTAGAATATTGCCCCCCAGGCAAGTTCAACAGCCTTGTTAATATCTGCGTCGTCGAAGATGATCAATGGAGATTTTCCTCCCAATTCAAGGGATACGGGTTTCAAATTGCTTCGCGCTGCGGCTTCCATGATCGAACGTCCTACTTCGGTGGATCCTGTGAAGCTAACCTGCGATCATTAAGAATGTTATTCCTATTAAAACTACGCTGTCTGCTATTGCAAGTTAATTAGACTGGAAGGTGGAACAATTGGACGATCTAGAATTTTACATTCCTAGCTATTTTGCTTGGAACTTACATGGTTGATGTCCATGTGAGAAGCTATAGCAGCTCCTGCAGTTGGGCCAAAACCACTCACAACATTCAGAACACCATCTGGAATTCCTGCCTGTGATAGTCAAATATTAATTATTGTAGTTTTGTTAATTAAAAATTTCCTAGTCTTAATTTTCTTCATATGATGAAATATGAATAGGAAAATGATTGGGAACATGAAAAATTCAACGTGAATCCAACATGAAACCCAATTACACCGATCCTCGACGGGTTCACCCATCCTCCCAGGTTATAGTTTTGTTCGGGGCGGCGGCCTCCGGCCGCCGCCACTGTCCGAGCGACAATCGGACGTGTATATAAAAAATGTCACGTCATTCACGTTGAGTTTCACGTTAAAATTTCACGTTCTCTATCATTGCTCATATGAATATCTGTTAAACGTTTATTAACCTGTTTAGCTAAGTGAGCGATGTAGAGCGCAGATAGTGAGCTTTGCTCAGATGGCTTGACAACCATGGTGCAACCTGCAGCCAGAGCAGGCGCGACCTTGAAGAAGAACACGGCGGCGGGAAAATTCCAAGGAATTATGAGCCCGACCACCCCAATAGGCTCCTTGAGGGTGTATCCGTGCATCGCACCAGACATCTTCAGTGTTTGACCGTGGATCTTATCGGCAGCGCCGGCGAAGTAGCGAAGCATGTCGGCAGAACCTGGAACATCATAAAGCTTGTTGAGGAGGAACAACTTTCCCACCTCCAATGCATCTAGCGTCGCTATTTCCTCGACGTGTTGTTCGATCAAGTCTGCAAACTTCATCATAATCTTTCTTCGTTCCTAAGAAGAAAAAGATTCAGGTTCGAATGATTGGATCAGTAAACCAATATTTGCTTGCTCGGATAGATCTGCTTACAAATCCAGTGAGGCGAGGCCACTTTCCATGGTCAAAGGCTTCTCTTGCAGCGTCCACTGCTAAATCCACGTCCTCTTTGTCACCCTCGGCCACCATGGTTATCACATCCCCTGTGCGTGGATCGATCGTCTCAAACGTCCTCCCTGAATTAATCCAGAGACTACCTCACTTTCAATTTTAAATACGGAGAGCATGTTTCAGTAGTCCCCAGTTATTCATTACCTGATATGGCATCTACGAAGTCGCCATTGATGAAGAGCTTGGTAAACTTTATCTCTGGCTTCTTGAGTTCACTGCCCATTGTATTCGCTGAGCACAAGGCCGTGCAGAGAAGAAGTGTGGGAAGGAGACTGCCCGTCGGCATGTACAACTCGTGCTTTAATAAGTAGGAGGAACGACATGGCGGGGTTTCGATGGACGAGATCACCATCGCTCCATGCACGACGGACGTGACCAGGAAATATTTTTCAATTGCGTAGTTTATCGGTCAATCACGGCGTTATATTAAAAAAATCTAGATCTTGCTAGTGACGATCATGAAAGAGTTAATTGAAATTTTTTATATAATTTAGCATCGAAGGTGCACGACACCTATCGGATAAATCCGAAAATGCAAATAGCTCTTTGTCTAATCGTTTCTAAATTTTTCATATTGTGTCATACGTAGTTCGGTCTTCAATGATAGATGTTTCTGTTAACACTTTTCTTGGCTGTTCGAAATTTCGTTGGCATCGTGGCTCGAAGATTGCTTATCTTTTCACTCCTTGTCTTTGGTGCAATCTACCTTTTTATGAAGTACAGTTGCGTCTATGATTTGGTCCAGTCACAATAGGTCATTTTCTCCTAACAATATCCGCTTCATCCCTTCCTTTCAGATAACAGGACCAATCTTCTTTTATGAAATTATTGTCGCACTAAATTCATTTAAGGAGAGTCTGTTACACAAAAGGCCAACAGAAGTTGGAGCCTTTCGCAGATCACGCAATTACAAATGTTTTTTTTTACAAAAAAATATGTAAAAAATATAGTATGATAGCCTATTGTTTCTAAAGAAAAATTAGATGTAAGGCATCTTATTCAGATTATGACGTACGATTATTCCGTGAACTAATAAGAAGAGAAATTGGAAGAGAATAAAAAAGAGAAAATTATTGCCCTTCAAATTTTTCTGAAAAAATAAATTTTATTTATTAATCAAGAATTATTTATCAAATAGCTAAACGAACTCTTATATAGAATATGGACAGATTCAAATATAGCAAAAATCCTAATATATAAAGCATAACAGTAATAGCTAGGGGTAAATAAAAGTTTTATTAAATTTAATTAACTTATTCAATTTGAAAGTTTAATTATTTTGAAATTTTATTTTATTTTAAAAATATTGATTGTTTTGAATAATTTAATTTAATTTTAATTTTAAAAAATTTAATTCGATTAAATCAAATAAATCTATATTTCGATGGGCATGTACAGGAAGGAGGTGAAGAAAGCCCGAGAGACCGGCCCCTTTTGGGTTAGGAAGAGAAAGGGGTATTGGAATTATAGGGAGAAGAAGAGCACATCTTTCAATCTTTCACATCCTCCATTAATGGAGATAGAAGAAGAGACTTCTTTCTTACTTCGGAAGTAAATGACAGGATGATGAATCATCAAATCGCAACCCACGATGATGATGATGGGGAGAAGATGTTGACGCCTGCGAAATTAATACGAGCATAAAAAGGATGTACCGGAAGAAGTTCCAGCGGAGCCAGGAATAGTAGCCCACCAGGGCTAAAATGTTATCCAAATGTGTCTCCGGGGCTAAAATGGTGTAAAAAATTCAAAATACATGGTGCAAATAGGTAAAATAGTGATATTAAAATGTAAAATTAATGTAAATTTCAGTTTGGCGGGCTATAGCCCAAGTAAGTCAAACCTTGGCTCCGCCCGTGAGTGGAGCCCTCTCCGATGCTCAAGTCATAACTTCTTCTTTTAGGGAGGAAAATAAGATACCAAAGTATTCGAGTTCTCAAAACTTACCCCCTTTACCTGGGTGTCGAAGCATCTTATATACCTGACATCTTCCTCCCACGTATCTCCACCTCCTCCTCCACGTTTCTTGGTCATCGGTTATTTGATAGCTATTCTCCTCTCCATGATGACTGGTAACAACCACCATGACTATTAAGGTCATCATTACCATGCGTTACAAGCAATAATTACCTACTGGGGCGCTTGGTATGTATTCGGTAATGGGAATGGTAATGAGTTTTGATTGAGGGGGTTATGGGTTTAGTGATAACCTAGTGGGGATTGGGTTATCAAATCAAGGGTATCATATCCATATTTTGATTCCGATTCCTGTATACCAAGCATCATCAATGGGAATCAAATAGATTTCATTCTCATTCCCATCTTCTAAACCTGCTTACCAAGCACCCCCTTAATTTCCTGTTCTAGAATAAGGGGAGGGTACTTAAAGCTTTGCTCTCCTATCTCTACGTTGTTTTTTGGGCTCCACTCTCTCGAGTCAGTCTCGGAGTCTTATCTCCTTGACTGACCTCGAGGGCCTTCCTCCATTCTCCCGAGATAGTCTAGGGAACTCGATCCCCCGGTCTGACCTTGGGGGCCTTCTTCCATTCTCCTGAGATAGTCCCAGGAGCTCGATCTCCCAGTCTGACCTCAGGGGCCTTCCTCCATCCTCCCGAGATAGTCTCGGGAGATCGAGCCCCCGGTTTGACCTCGGGTCACTAGCTTTGTGGGCCTTGCCACGTAACTTTCCCATGTCACGTATCCTCCATGATTACTCATCCCTATCACAAGTCCCCCTTCAAATCTAATTGAAGGAAGTGGGGCTGACTGATTAGGCTGGCGGCATGAAGAGAGGAAGCGCAGTATATGCGGAGCCCATATTAGCATTCCTTCTTCTTTAACTACTTGTCAGGTCCTAGGAATCGAAACATTCGTCCCTTGGCCCGAGGCGGTCATTCAAGTTAACCCAAGCGTCTTTACGAGTTCCAAGGCCATGTAGTGATGGCCCTCCATCACCCATTAAGGGCGTATGGGAGATATTAATGGCGAGAGAGTTTCCTGCGAACGGATTATTGTCACGTGGCAAAGTCCTTTCTATGTGATTTCCCTTTGATACGCTTAGTCAGGTTATACCAACCAACGACTATAATGAATTGTGACGTCTCGAGATTTGCAGTTCTTACCATCCACGCATCGTGCATCTATTCCTTTACACGATAACTGCTCCTTTCCTATAAAAAGAGGAGACAGAAGCGGTCTTCCGTCATCTTGCATCACCAACTATCAAAATTTGTGTTTCCTGTCTTTGTATGCTAAAGTTTCTCTTACTAGAGTTTCTCCTTCTCGTGTAAATCGCATCCACCTTCATTTTCTTCTTTTCTCCAATATCATGGGCAAGGAAGGAAAGGGAACCAAGATAAACTCTAAATCTCTTGATCATGTTCTTGGCTAGTAGAACAATTTGCGCTGCGATTTGATTGTGATCGATTAAACAAAGGTGCAGTGTGCTAAGATAGTGTGGGAGGTCAACCACAACTGTGAACGAGCTTCGATCTACTTCTAGTAGGTGGTTTGAGCATCTTCTAGAGATAGATATGTTGGATATCTTGGATATCTATTGTGAATGGAAAGGGAGGTGGTGGGACTTTAGTCCCACATTGGAACTTTTCATTAATATCTATTGTGAATGAAAAGAGTGGTGATGGGACTTTAGTCCCACATTGGAACTTTCCATTGAATGGAAAGTGAGGAGGAGAATAAAGGGACTCCCTTGTGAGTGGGGCTTTAGTCTCACATTGGGAGTTTTAAGGCAAAATATTTGATTTATATTGGATCACAAGCATGGTAGTTGTGAACAAATGCTAGGGGAGAGACTCTCTCTTATGCGTGAGTGCGCAGGGGGTGCAAATCCAGGGTTCGGATTTGTACTGAACCAAGTGAACTCAAATATAACTGATGCATTAATTTTGATTAAATGACGATTAATTCGTCATTTGCTCCTGCGGGGGTCTGAGCCTATATAAAGGGGCTGACCGAGAGCAAAAGAAATGAACACAATAATTCTCCTCTGCTCCACCTCACTCCCGACCTCCGCTCCGCTGATAGCAGTTGGGTACCTCTTCAGTTCGCCACGAGCAACGAGTGCTCCGTTGTGCTCGTGGTCGGCTATTGTATCCTGAGAGATAGACGTCCGTCTGAGCCTTGAAACACCGCCGGAGGAGGACAAATCTGTTTCAAGGAAACTGCGCTTCGCAGGCCTCAACGCTTTCCTGGTCGGTCGGGAGACGTCCGACCACTACTCGGGAGATCCCAGTCAGGAAACTCCACTCGGGAATTCCACTCGGCTGCTCGGGAGCTCACTCGGCAATACCGCTCGGGAGCTCACTCGGCAATTTCACTCGGAGCTCACTCGGCCATCTGCTCGGGATCTCACTCGGCAGCTTCGGAGTTCAGCTCGGGAGCTCTGGAAATTTGCTCGGGAGATTGCAGACTGCAGAAGTTGCAGCTCGGGCCACTCAACAGAGATAAATTGAAGTTATTTTTGTAATTTCAATTTACTGTAAAATCTCGAATATCCTCCAACAAGATAAGCATCGAGTTTCTGCCTATCAAAACATAGTCCCCTAATCAGCTCAATGAATTGCATTTGAGAACCGACTTGATCTGGTGCAAAAAGGTGGAACCGTCACCTTAGCTGCCCCTAGTCCCGGCCACATAAGTGTCCAGAGGAGATAAATTACGATTTTACTGGTGGGGTAAGGCGTCTGAGACCGAGAGGATTTAAGCTAGCAAACCAGGTGTTTACCCTGTGTGCGACTGACGACTCTCGAACCTGAGACTTCCGATGCAAATAGTCAGACGCTTTACAAACCGAGCCAGCCCGTTGGGATAAGATCCGACTTGCTCTGGGCTTGGCAGCCATGTTGCAACTTATGTTGGGTTCGATTTGCAAATTTCGTTGTGGGATCTGGCTGTGTCGGAGCTCTGCCTTCGGTGATTGCTTGATGTTGAAAATGCCAAATCTACTCATTCTCAACATCAACATGAACCACAGTTGAGGACTTTGACTAATTAATCCAAAATTACTCGAGATTAATTACATTTGAAAAATTCAATTAATCTGGTCTAAATCTAATTAATTAATCGATATTTTACCAATTTCATTTATTCAATTTTCATTAGAAAGCTAAATTGATTTGGTTACTTTGATAAAATTTTAATATGTTTGATTTCGATTAAATCGATATGGTCAATTCAGTTTTGAACTGATTGCATCACGCAACACATCATGTGTTAAATATCAGAAAATGAGATCCAATCTAGGTAATTTCAGAAAATTTCCGATAATTTATTTTGGGATTCCGGGTTGTTAGGGAGGGTTAAATCCTAGATTTTTTAGGGCTTAAATGTTTAAACCCTCGTAAATAATGGCTCGATCCGAATTAGCTTAATTTGGAGGGAAAATGCATAAAAATGAAACCTAAGGCTTTTGTTTGGAATAGCTAAGTTTAGTGGGTTTCTTGCAAAATACCTTCCCACTTATAATTAATTCCTCATTTTCCCCGATCGATTTTGCCCGACGCGGCAACCCCTCTGCCTTTGCGGTTCCTTTCCTCGTGCGAGCAAGCCTACGGCGATCCTCTTCTCGTCGTGAGTTTCCTCCTCGCGATATCTGCAGCCCATCTCCACGCGACAATTTGCTCGCTCCGACTCCCCCCTTCCTCTCTCAGTGCGATCTTGCCGCCGACCCCCTCCTCACTCGACCGAAGCTGGCGGTCTTCTTCTCCCTCCCGCGAGACACCATAGAGCCGGTCGCCGTCTCTTCTTCTTTCTGATCCACCGCCGGCGGCAAGCCTCTCTAGGTAAGATGCAACTTTCATTTATGAGTGTTTAAGTATTTGGGTTTGTGCTAACCTCGGTCTGCTCCTAGGGTTACCGATTCTATTCGCGGGAGTTGTTTGCACTGGATTGGAGTTGGGGAATTCGCTTCCCCGACCGACAACCATCTCAGGTAAGGGTTATGCCTTGGTTTTGATTTTTGGATGCTGTTGGCTTGGAGTTGATTAGTTTCAGTTTGTGATAAAGGATAAGCCGTGAAAGGTAGAATTTGTGTTTTGGATTGGTTTTTCTGTCGTGGTTCATGTTACTAGTATTAGATGAGTAGAAGTAGGTATTTTGGGTTGTTTTAGAGTTGATTGTCTTAGGGTTGATTTGCCGATCTTGGAGTTGTTATGTTTGGATTAGTTTTCGGTTTGTTTGTCGATTTTATAGAAGTTGCCGTGAGTCGTTTTTGGTGTTGGGGAGTTCTGTTTTTGTTCTGTGTTGTTGCTGTGAGGTTGTTTTGGATGTTCATCTAGATTTGGAATGAAGTCTTGTGCTAGACCCTTTGATTTTCAAGCTGTGACGTGGGGTTTCATTGTGGTTGCACTGTTCTATTTTTGGAGTGGTCGTGAGCTTCATTTCTAGTATTTGAATTCGGTTGGAAAATAGATAGTTTACTCTGAATTGGGCTTCGCATGCATTTCTTAGAGGCAGTGGAGCTTGGAATATTGCTAATCGAAATGTTGATTATGTTTGGAGTAGTTTTGTTGGGTAAGTATTGCTTCGTCTGTTGGTTATGATGCATGGAAGTTATGATGCTATGAATTAGATTGTGTTGCATTTGTTTCTACTCAAATGATAGTTTTTGATAGCCGTTTTGATGTGAATCTTAGGTTGAATCTATTTTGGAAAGTTGGGTTAATTGTGTTATTGTAATCTTGTGTTGTGTGACTCTTTAAGGTTATAGAGTTAATTTAGTAGATTTGTTATTAGGGTTTAATCCTATTTATGTTTAGTAGTTAATTAGCTACTTTATTTACTTATATAAATAGTTAAACTATGTCCTTGGTACAGGACTTTGATTTGATACAAGCACTTAGACGTGGGGTTTAGCGTTCTACATTTAAGATCAGTACTTCTCTTTGTATTCTGTAGTACATTGTATTTAAATGCATGATTTATTTATTTCTGAGTAGGCTGCTTTATCTTAACTCTGTTCTATTTGATATCATCATTTGATCCTTTCGTTGCTTGATCTTTGAATTGATCAAAATCATGTTCATACTGTCTCACTTGTTGATTTCTTGATTTGTAAATTATTGCTTGTACGCTCGTACATGGAAACGATCATTAAACACATCTAGGGTTTGGTTAACATTAGATATACCTTACGTAGTAGATTAGTTGTATGTTTATTGATCTTCAGGTTGGTTGGATATTTGTGTATCCTATAGTTACATGATTGTTGACCTGATTGAAGTTATGTATATTAGTGACATGCACCATAACTGCATAGTTGCATGCTAATGATCATCGGTTCTCTTGTGGTTAAGCCCGTCGTCAGTCATATATTTTTCTGCCAACTCAACCACTCAGGGGTAGTGGTAGTAGTTAAAGTACGAGCAACCGTTTTTTTTTGTGTCACACTCGACCACTCATGGGTAGTATATGTTGGAGTTGTAGACAAGCAGTTAATACCTTCTCCGTTGTTTCTAAGGGATAGGAGAATTGTTGGTGACTCTCTCTTTTCCTAGGGTTTTGGAATAGTTGACTCTCTAGCATTCTGTCCACTAAACCACTTATAGTAGTGGTAGTTATTAGAGTGTGTATAGTTGTCACAATCCTACCGACTTGGCCTCACAGATGTGATGGTGGTTTGACTGGCATCAGGGGTGATACATCATCATTGCATCATGCACATTTATTGCATCGTGTATTTTCTTATTTTTGCTACATTTATTTGAGCTATGATTATTATATTTGATTGTTATACATATATGAGTTATTGTTTACACTTTCATTCAGTTATACACGCTCATGTATTATGTTGTTTCGGAGACTGTATACCATTGTTTCTATCTGCTTGTTGTATCCTTTTATGTCATACATTTATCTATCTTTATATTCACAGAGTCTATCTGGACTCACAATCTTTTGTGTTTAATTCTGTTTCAGATAGTTGATGGTTGTGTTACCTGGTGCCAGGAGAGAATTCATCTCAGTTCCTTAATGTCGAATTCTTTTCATTGGTTTCTTAATTTCATTGATGGACTTGTATTTATTCCTTTAGTTGATTTGTCTTTATTTGTATTTCTTTAGTGGACGTGTATTTGTTATGTAGTTGTTCGGTTTTTTACTGCTGGATTATGATATTTTATTATTTTATTTTTATTGTTGTCAGTCGCACGCGCGCGCATGAGATCGATCATGCGTAGAGTTTAATCTTATAGAAAACAATAAATACATTAAAAAACAATTGAAAGTACACGGAATCTCTGAAAATTTTAATTTAGATTACTAATTATTAAAAAAAATTATCACATACTTGAGATGTTTAAACTGGTACATTACAGATTATATATATCTGTCTCTTGGACGCACAGACTTTGTATGTGATTAATTACGATGGTGATCGATATTTAAGTACGCAACTACCAAAATAGTGTGATTTTGGACGACGGTGCTTGCGAATCCTCCTCGTCGGGCGACGGAGAATGCACGTGTCGGCCTTCGTACGTCGTGATCACCATCCTCGGATCCTCCGCCAGCCGTTCAATCCGCTTCTTCACCCAGCAGTTCTCCCGGGTGCATCTATAGTAGCTCCTGTATATTAACTTTCAAAATGCAATAACTAAATGTGCACATGGTAAAATCCTTAACATAAAATTCATATATATATATATATATATATATATATATTAAAAAAGGACAAAGCGTTCAGAGAAAAAGAGAATGATTGCAATTTCAATCATCGCTCTTTTTGATCATGCAGTCGTACTACTGGTAGCAGTGCAAGCAAGCAGAGAACAACTGGGGCTCGGTGGGAATCTCAAGCGATAGCAGTCAGCGATCAGGCCTGATTAAGAGTATTTGCTCACTTATCTACAGACTGTTAACGATAGATTTAAGTTTGAATTTTGAAATTAGTTTATTATATATTTTAAAAAAAGTTAATATGTGTTGAGAAATGATATATTTAATGATGAGTACTAGTTTGATATAATTAAGTTTACAGTCTAGTAAATAGGACTAATAAAGAAAAACCATATCGAGAATGTAGTTCTAGAACATTATATATATAGATATATAAAATAAAAAAAGTTGAAACATGTGAAATATGCATGAGAAGAATAATTATTTTAAAAAGGGGTTATTAATATTATGAAAAATCACAATATCATTTTTGTCAAAAATTTGACTACGTGAAGAAAAATAGAGAAACACATATCTTCCATATGCCCTTACAAGGTCGTAGTAACCCCTACAAGTTCATATATACCGAAAATCACTTGGTAGCTAGGATAGTAAATGAACTACATCCTGATTCTTTGGAGAAAGTTGTTCATCAAGTCATAGCTTATTATTGGATCTATCGGCACCTAATCTTTTCTTTTATTTCTTGTTATTTTAATTTGGCGTAGCCTATTAAGAAATATAATTAGTAAGTTTGATCTGATTTTTATTCATCAAGTTGGTAGGTCTAACTCAAGAGATGACAGATACGAAGAGAACAAAATTAGCACGTGTATATCCTTACACAATCAATAAATTTTATAGTTGGGGCAATTTAAATTATTAGAGGGGATTGAAAAGTACAAAAAAACAGAAGAATTTAAAAAAAAAGAAGCATGATCAATGTAATAAATATTAATTTATTAATATAAAGTGTTCCTACCTTGGATAAAATTTATGTTGCTTTAAAGGAATGTTGAAACCCAAAACATCCATCGAAAGTATAATCCTTGCCTCTTGAACCAAGTTAAACATAATTAAGACCAAGCTAGCATATATTTAAATAGCTCCTAATACAACTCTACCTAGCTAAATCATCTACTGGTTAGTTATGTTGGCAACATTAATTATCCCAAAGGAAATGTTTGTTAATCTAGTTTCAAATGTAATCCCTTGAATAAAACACCCAAAGGAAATGCTTATTATATTTTTGAGAGGTAAATGATATGTGTTAATTTCACTTGTCTAGATCTGACTGTGGGTCTCCAATCCTCATCATTTCTCATGATCTTGCCCAATCCAAAGAGGGTCCTACCACCCAGCTTTTTTGGTTTGCAATGATCAAAACACTTGAAACCAATTTCCAAAACCTGAACTCTATACTCTAATTGTAACATCCTGATGGTTAAAGCAATTTGCTTGTATCCCTGCCCTAGCACTTCATATTTCATACCGCTTAACAGTTTACCTTTATTCCTTTCTGTTTGGCACATGTGATTGCTTAATCATGCATATTCTACAGCACCGTCCCTAAATGAGATGATATACAGTTCAAGAAAAGGAATTACTGACATGTAATATAATTCATATGATTATTAACATGTAATTAATTTTCCGAAGCGATTTCGTAAAAGAAAAAGAATTCTTGATGGTCAAGGAAGAAATAGGCTTTACATAATTAATCTTGTAAGAGGATCTTTATAATACATAGGAGAAGACTTGTTTAAGTATCTTATCGTTAATCAGGATGATTAATTATCTTAATTAGACTTAACTTGTAGTCTCTGCTCTCTCCTTTTTCAATTTCTTCAGAGGTTTTTGAGTGGATCTAGTTATAGCTCTTAATTTGCTTAAAGGAGTGAAAGATAGAATAGAATTACTCTAAGGAAATAAATCAGTTACCTTGGATGTTGTGTGTTCTTGACAACCTTCTGGCCATACTTCCTCCACTTGTAGCCATCATCCAGCACATCTACCTCACTCATCGTCTGGAAGCTAAACCTTGGCTCCCTCATCTTCCTTCTCATCCCCTTTCCCTTCTTCTTCATCATCCTCATCGACATCGAACCGACCCCCAAACTGCTATTGACCTTATCGTTCTTGCCACTCATCATGCCATGAATCTGCACGATTCCAACTTCCGATGATCCCAGCTTGTCCTTTGGTGACCTACCTTCGGACCTAATTATGATTATGAATCACACACACACACACAAAAGAAAAACCCTTAGTTGATCTTGTTGGTTGTGGTGTTTGTAAGGATTTGATATACAAGTATATATAATAAGGAAAGAAATAAGAATCATAGACTCGTGACAAAGGATAAATGTTTTACCGTGAATCAATATTGTTTGAAGACCTAATAAGGTGGTGGCCATCATCTTTTCCATGTATGGGAACAAGATCTCCTCCTCCTCCTCCTTTTCCAACCGTAGCGTAAGGAGGAGAGCTTAAAGGAAGAAGGGAAGGTTGGAAGTTGAAGCTGCTGATCGGAGGATTTTCCACCAACCCAATTTGATGGTTCATCTTCGCTGCACTTGAAGTGGAAGGAAGCATCGATCCCTCTCCCTTATTAATCACAAACTTGATATATCCTTCACCTCTCTCTTTCTAGTCGATCTCTGTCACTTGTGTCTCTCAAATTAAGGACAGGAATTTGGCGAAAGGTGCCTCCAGACCCAAGTCAATGAGAAAAAAAAAGTTATACAACCCAACAGTTATAGTACACATCTGATACTGTTTTCATTGTTACCAACAGTTGTAGTTAGTCCTTATCTTCTTTACGCGCCCTTTAATTTGTGCACTGTGTTAGGGCTGGATGTCAGTTAGCACTTGGGTTATTGTCCATATATATGAAATAGATGTCCCTGGCCGGGTTATGATTTATGATGCAATTTAGATATTTATAATTCGATTCTTAGTTACGAGATATTTTATAGAAATTTTTTCTTCAAATTAGAAGTATAATTATTGGATTGGATGCTAGACTTTTGGAACGTCCGTCACAAATACTTTCCGAATTACCTTGGCAAACAGTAAAATTTTTTTATGGAGCTAGATCCATCCTCCTAGATTAAATTGTTATCTGATCGATTATTCTTTTATATATATATATATATATATATATATATATATATATATTATATATATATATATATATATATATATATATATATATATATATATATATATATATATATATATACTGAAGGGAATAAAATTATGTGACGTGCATATTGATTATATTCCTCCTCTTTTTGGATCTTGATGCCCATACTTAGCTGTTCCACTCGTAGTCAACTACACCAACTCCACCTTTATTTTGTTCAGAATTTTTTTTTTGAATTAAAAATTTAAAGATAATCACATTTTTCAAACAGTATTATTCAAAGAATTTAATTAATAGGGCTTTTTCTGAAGAATATAGATTTGCTCTTCAAGAGTAAAAACAATAAATGTAGTATTAATCATCATTTTAACTAGCTTGTGTCTCATTGATTTCAAATTTCAATGAAAAACAAACCTTTTATAATTATATCTCTTGCAAGAAGAGTGTACTTTGAGAAAATTAAAAGTCAACTCTTCCATTGAAAGATCATTTTTCACGACGCAATTAATTGCTAATTTCTTGTGTGTGTGTGTTTAAGTCATCCAATCGATCATTTGAATAGATTTCATGACTTTACGCACATATATGAAACAATTAGTGAATGTACATGCACATCCTCTGACTGTGGAATATTTAATCATTGGCAATCAGATTATCATTCGCTCCCTAAAAAGTACCAAATTATCGTTAACTTTTTTCCAAGTTAATATGATTACAGGATGGGAAAGAAAATGATATTTGTAGTTAAAACACAAATATTATAATTAGATCTGTAATATTCCAGTTTAACACATCTAATCTACTTAAGTCTTCTCCAACTATACATGTTTATTATGTTGATATTTATAATTAATTAAGCCACTTGCACTTAAAATTAGGTCCTAATAACAATATATAAACAATCAATTTGATATCGACACTAGTAATTAATTATGTTGTCTGGAAGTACTTGCTTTGTTCAGTACATGCATAGTAGTAGATGCGATCTCATGCAAATCTATTTGCACGGTTTAATGTTTGCGATTGTAGTTAATTATACAAATCTAGTCTTATTCGAGTTCTCACTTTCATGACTTAATTAAGGACAATGTTAAATGGCTAAAATCTAGCCAGCTAGAATTTTTCTTTCTTAATTTTTTTAATTTTTAAATAATTATTAAAAATATTTAAATTATATTATATCTTTTCCTATTTATTTTCATATTAAATTATATTTTTTCCTATTTATTTCATATTAAATTATATTCTTTTCTATTTTTTCATATTAAATTAATTTTTTAATTTATAAAAATTTATTGTGATTTTTTTAATAATTTTTAAGAACATTAAAGATGTTTAAATCTAATTATATGCTTTCATTTTTATTTTTATATTAAATTATTTTTTTTCTTATTTATTTTTATATTAAATTAATATTTTTTTATTTATAAAAATTTATTCTAGCTGATTAAATTTTAACCATCTAAAATTATCGAAAAATTAAAATACTAATTGCCATCATCATCTTTTTCACTCGCATGCATGAACGCATGCTTACACGTGAGATCATAATTGATCGAGAATATGAATCTCGTAAATTTACCATGGCACGCACAGTACTTGTCCCCCCAACAATGTGCTTGATCCGGCCAATTAAGTTGTACAAGCACTAAATTAATTGTTGTTTGATGAGGCCTTTTTTCTAATTCTCTTGAAAGCCAATAAATTTAGTAGTGCATTGAAAAGAATAGACTGTGGTTAAATACATTATGTAAGAGTCATCAAAACAATATAAATTGTGTGATTATTATTTAAATATAAATAAGATTGAACTATATTATTATTGGCTACACAAAACGAGTGCTTGCTTATGCCTTATATAGTTAGAGAAAAACCCCTCGGAATATAAATTTTAATCAAACAAATTAATAAAATTTCTAACGATTTTTGGATGTCAAACCGTCTGTCCAGCTCATATGCACACATCTCAATTAAAGAAAAAAAAATATGAGGGGAGAAAAGACGGTGGAGGAGGTCAATCGCGCCGTCCTGTCACCTATAATGACAGCTTCTCAAAAATATCATTCCATTAAATTCATTCATTCATTGTTCATCTTTTCAGTTTTACGTGGTGGTAAGAGAGGCTCCCGGCCTGCATCATGCATGTGGCTTAAATGATGAATACGTTGGTACAGTCAACTGATTGACGAGTCATCTTCATGTTTCATGCACCTTAATTTGAATTATATTAATTAGAATCTTGAGTATTAATAAAAGTTAGGTTAAAGGAAAACAACTAGCCGTGGTGGCTGTTGGTACAGTCAGCTGTTGGTACAGTCTTGAGTATTAATAAAAGTTGGGTTAAATTAAGGAAAACAACTAGCCGTGGTGGCTGTTTGCTTTTAGCAAATATTTGTGAGACCGTCTGTTAAGTGTTTTTTAAATTTTAATAATATAAAAATATTTTTGAGTATTTATGAATGATAAATTTTTTATTAAAAAGTTGAAAATAAAAATCTAATTTTTTTTGAATTTTTTACTTTTTTACTTATGATCAAAAATTAAAATTTGATATTTATACCCTTAATAAATTTATCATCTTACATAATTATCATCATACTTTTAAATAAACTTTCATATTTTTTTATAGAATTTATATTTTCAAATTTTTTATATATTTTTATGTATTTATATAAATTTTGTCTTTTTATATTTTTATATTTATTATTTTTATTTTTTAAACATACATATTATAAAAAAATTACTTTTGATATACTATTCAAAATATAATTAATAATAAATATATAAAACATGGTGTATCAAAATTATATTTAAATAATTAAAAAGGATTAATTTATATAGTTTAAGGATATTATTGTCATTTAATTAAAAGTTAAACTCAAAAATAATTATTCATCAAATACTCAAACTTTAACTTGTATCAGTTTTTGACATCTATTTTCAAACAGTCTATATTTTAGCTTCTCACTAATTTCAAAATAATCATTATAAGAATCACTTTTAAACAAGCAAAAATTCTCCGAAATACTCCCTAAAACTTGTGAGGTCGGTTCGGGAGTTGCTGCCGCGATGATACAAACTGATATGAAATCGTCGAGGCTGGTATTCGACATTATCTACGTAAAACAATATTGCTCCGCTACAGGTGCTCATGGATAGTAGCAATTCGTTTCCCAAGATACAACAATGATGTCTCGAAATAGCAACACTATAAATTTCGAGACTAACGAATCTTCTCGTAGACTTTTTGGACTCTGGATGCAAAAGATAAGATGTATGCTAATGAACTTTGGATGATTGAATGAATGATTACGGCATTTAGGGGATTCTATTTATACAAGAGAAGATGTAAGACACCCTTTGGTGAGTGAGTGTGACCTTTGGATTATGATTGATCTGGGTCATTCAATCTGGAGGGTTATAACTCTTCAGATAACCCTTTGATCTCATCCATCAGATCTGAATAGTTGTAACCCTTCAAATTCTCCCTCTGATCTCAGCCGCTAGATTCGATCTGACGTTTCAGATCAAGTCTCATCACCAACGGTCAGATCGCGACCCTTCGAGATCAACGCTCCAGATCGCGTCACTTGCAATCCAGCATCCCCCTTTGATCCAATAGTTGTCATTCGTTCTCCCTGTCAGCAGTCCAGTCATCTCTCTCTGCTGACTCGAGTGTCACGTAGGCACTGCTACGTCATCTGAGTGTCATGTCACCTGGAGTATAAATTTAGCTCCTCGCGGCGATGCGTAGTACAAAGTGCGCCAACAAAGAGCCCATTGCGCATGCGCACTATCTTGGATTCATGAGTGTTTCATTGAAGCGGTATGTCTTCACACTCACATAGGTGACACTTCTATCAAGAATATCCTACCATACTCTACCTTGTAAAGGTATAGAAGTCATTAAAAACATAAGCTTAACCTCACTACATGTGGTACGATAGCATATGTTCATCCTAGGAGTAGGATAGAGATAATATATCTCGTGTGTTGTAACACAACTTCGGTAACTTCGTTGTCCCATTGAATCAATATCTTGAGATCTCCAGTCAACAAGGTTGGGTTACTGCTACAATCATTTCAGTTGTAGATTTTGAAACTCATTCCTCTCGATGAGCAGTATACTTGATCTCGACTTAGCCCATTCATAAGAGGATCTATCAAATTATCTTTGAACATAACATATTCGATTGCAATCACTCCATTCGAGATCAACTACCTAATGATATTGTGTCTACAACGTATATGTCATGACTTACCATTATACATACTACTCTGTGTCTTTCCAATCGCCGATTATCATAATATATAAGTACGACGGGAACAGATTTCGTCCAGCTCGGAATATCTTCTAAGAAGTTCCGTAACCATTCAACTTCTTCAGCTTCTTTGTCTAGTTCTATAAACTCGAATTTCATAGTTGATTGAGTAATGCATGTTTGCTTAGCAAATTTCCAAGATATCACTCCCCCACTGATCATAAATACATATCCACTAGTGGATTTGGAATCTTTTGTATCTGATATCCAATTAACATCACAGTATCCCTCTAAGACAGCGGGATATCTTCCATAATGTAATTCGTAGTTCATAGTAAATTTCAAATATCTAAGAACTCACATCAATGCTTTCCAATGGGTGTTTCTTGGATTACTCGTAAAACGACTTAGCTTGTTAACCGCACAGGCAATATCCGAACGTATGTAGTTTGTGAGATATATCAAGCTGCCTATTATCCGAGAGTATTCCAATTGCGATATAGGTCCACCATGGTTTTTCGCTAAGTGTTGACTTAGATCCATAGGTGTTTTCACTGTAAAGAGATCGTACGCATTGAATTTTTCAATACCGATTCTACATAGTGGGATTGCGTCAAAACTATCCCATCAGATGTTTTGAGAATTTTAATTTCTAATATAACATCTACTCGATCCATATCTTTTATATCGAAATTGTTGGTCAATATTCACTTTGTACTCATGATTATTTCATGATTATTGCCCATTATAAGCATGTTGTCTACGTATAGACAGACGATTATATGACCTTTAGATGTGGTTTTGACATAAATACATTTGTCACATTCATTTATTTTGAATTCATTTTACATCATTATTTTGTCAAATTTTTTATGTCATTATTTAGGCGCTTGTTTAAGTCCGTATAACGATTTAACAAGTCGACACACCTTTTTCTCTTTTCCTGGAGCTACGAACCCCTCGGGTTACTCCATATAGATTTTTCTTCCAACTCATCATTTAAGAATGCAATATTAACATCCATTTGATGTATTTCAAGGTCATACAGTGTTGCGATGACAATTAGCACTCGTAAGAACGTAATCCTTGTCACAGGCGAGTAGGTATCGAAGTAGTCAAGACGTTCCTTTTGCTTGAACCCTTTGGTTACAAGTCTGACATTATACTTGTCAATCGATCCATCAGCTTTAAACTTGCGTTTTAGTATCCACCTACAACCTAATGGTTTAGTACCAGTAGGAAGGTTCACTAATTCACAAATATTTATTCATGACGGATTCGATTTCATTATTGACAGTCTCTTTCCACAATGGAGCATCAGGACTATAGAAAGCTTCGCTTAATGTTCTTGGGTCCATTTCCGATACAAAGGCCATGAAGCCCGGCCCAAACGATTTCTCAACTCTAGCCCGTTTGCCCCGACATGGCTCTGAGCTTTGATCGTCAATAGTCCTTTTACGACAACTAAATTCAGAAACGTCTTTTTCGTTAGAACTTCCGTTGCAATCACTTTGAACGTTTTCCTTCTTATTTAGGAATACGTTTTCAAAAAATATTGCATTCCGAGATTCTATGGGTGTTCCCACATGAATATTAAGAATGTCTGACTTGTGAACTATGAAACGTACGATATGCACTACTGTTATGGGCATATCCGACAAATATCACATCGAACAATTTAAGTCCGATCTTTACGTGCTTTGGCTTGGGTACTTCGATCTTTGTCAAGTACCCCCACACTTTCAAGTATTTGTATGATGACTCGCGGTCTTTCTATAGTTTGTATAGTGTTTTATCATTTTTCTTGTGAGAGATTTTATTGAGAATGTGATTTGTCGATAATATAGCTTCCTCCCATAAATTCTCGGGTAAGCCTGAATTTATCAACAAGATATTCATCATTTCCTTTAGTGTTTGATTTTTACGTTCGACAACACCATTTGATTGAGGTGAGTATGACACCGTTGTCTGATGAATAATGTCATATTCTGAACAAAACTCATCAAACGGTGCATCGTATTCTCCACCTCTATCGTTACGAATTATTTTAATTCGTTTATTAAGTTGATTCTCAACTTCTGTTTTATACGTTCTGAAAGCCTCTAAGGCTTCACAACAGAATCTCATGCAGTCATCGATAAAAGTAATAAAATACTTTTTACCTCCTCTAGTTTGACAAATTTTAGGTCACATAAATCACTATGTATCAACTCTAGAGGAGTCATTAACCTTTCTAGGTCATCATCTTAGCTTCCACACACACTTTATATTTATGTGTTTCGTCAACATTGATGTTTGTTAATAAATTTAATTTAACGAGACATTTCAGAGTATTATTATTAACATGTTCAAATCGATCATGCCATAAATTAAAACACTCAACAACGTAGCTGGAATCTTTTATTTTATTACCATCAAATTCACGGTGTACAGTCATTACAACTATTTAAACAGATTCTGTTCCAAATATTTCTTACCTACGAAGACATCATTCTTCGTAAGTACAAAGTTGTTTGACTGAAACACTAGTCTAAAATCGGCCTTAACAAATGCCGATCTAGAAACTAGGTTCTTCCTAATGCCGGGAACGTGAAGCACATCAATGAGCGTTAACTCTTTCCTAGATGTCATCTTCAGGACAACTTTCCCAAGTCCAACAATCGGTGATGTAGTAGAATTGCCCATATAGAGTTTTCCCTTGATGTCTTCTTCCATTTATCAGAGTATACTTGGAGAACATCGTCTTATCAGAACAGATATGACGTGTTACTCCAATATCGATCCACCACTGCATCGGGTTGTCCACCATAGTGTTGGCTTCAAATACGACCGTAGTGAGATCTAGTTCCATGTCATCAAAAGTTTCGACCTAGTTCACAATATTTTTCTAACTCTTGATTGGTTTCTTCGAGCGCCTACAATCCTTGGACATGTGTCCTGGCTTTCTGCAATTGTAGCATGAGCCCTTGTATTTCTTGCCTTGAATCTTCTTTTGGATTGCTTCGACTTTTTGGCGTTTGACTCAACCAGGTTGGACATCTTGTCGATAGCCCACTTCATTCCTCTAGAGTCGGATAACTTTCGATTATCTTCCTCTATTCGTAGCCTCAGGATCAGGTCTTCAAGTCTCATCTCCTTTTGTTGGTGCTTGAGATAATTTTTGAAATTCTTCTACGACGGAGGGAGTTTCTCGATTACCGCGGCTATTTTGAATGACTTGTTCAACTTCAAAAATCGATAGTATCAGTTGTATGTCTTGGACTTGAGATGTTACTCTCTTGGAATCCACCATCTTGAAATCCAAAAATTGGCCAACGATGAATTTCTTTAATCCGACATTATCAATTTTGTATTTCTTTTTTAGTGATTGCCACAGAGATTTTGTCGTCTCCATCGGATTATACACGTTATACAATATGTCATCCAATGCATTGAGAACATAGTTGTAGCACAGAAAGTCTCCTTGCATCCATACATCACATGCAACCCTATTGTTGGAATCACCTTCCGTAGTGGCTGGTGGGTCTTCACACAAAAATCGTCCAAGGTTTAGCACAAAATACATCACATGCAACCCTATTCTTCAACCCTATTGATCTAGGCCGTTCGATCTGGAGAGTTGTAACCTTTCATATAGCCCTTTGATCTCAGCCGCCAGATTCAATTTGACACTTCAGATCAAGTCTCATCACCAACGATCAAATCGCGACTCTTCGCGATTAACGCTCCAAATCGTGTTACTTGCGATCTAGCACCCCTCTTCGATCCAACGGTTGTCATTCGTTAGCTCAGTCAGCAGTACAGTCACCTCTCTCTACCTACTCGAGTGTCGCTTAGGCACTGCCACGTTACATGACACATCACCCGAGTGTTATATGGCGTGTCATGTGACAACTGCAAAGTGCTCCTCGTGACGATGGAAGTGCAAAGTGCGCTAACAAAGTACCCATTGCGCATGTGCGGGTGTGCGGGTGGCGGGCTCGTAAGTGCAAGCACCTGCTCGCCTGTGAGAGAGACCACTTGTGTTTTTCTTTTATAACTCCATTAACACAGGAACGCATATAAAGAAGTGATCCTGACCCAGCTTGCGTGTAGCTCGGCCAGCTAGCCTGGCGTTCCGTTAGAGGGTTCGACTGGCCTAGCAAGCTGAGTCACCCGAGTCGATAGTTGGGTGGCCCGACCCGTCTTATGGAGGAACGGTAAGAGGCCGGCCCTGGCCGAGAGGGCGACCGCCATGACGGCAAAAGCCCGAGTTCGAGAACTCCCAAACTGGAGAACCCCGAACCTTCGACCACCCTGCCCCCGACCCAGTTTCACTCGGATCATCCGGTTGGCAACCTGCCTCAGGGTATACCCTCCTCTTTTCGACACCTGCTCCCTGACGTTGTACTAACAGCCGTGGTACTGGGGTTGGCGTAGACCTTACCTAGTTATAACACACATTGCGGCTATCCCATCGTCTCCGTACTCACCTGGCGCACTTAGACACCCCGCACCATGCCCCTTCTCTGCGTCAGGTTGAGCAATGCCGCTCAACGCCATACAGTGAGCTGGCAGTGCCCATGCCCCCGCCGCCTTCGAGTATGAGAAGACGGGTGGTATATGCAAAGAGTTGTCAGCTCCCTCGGCTACATAAGCCCCCTCCACTCTCCGTTCCGCAGGTACGTGCGCGCAAGTATTTTCTACTATTCTGCTGCTCTACTACTTTCCATTTTTACTCTCGCGAAGATTGACTTGACCGTCGGAGGGCCTTGTCGGGGACTTTTCCCGGTGGGTTCTTAACGGTCATTTCCTTGCAGATCGAAGCTAGCATCAACAGCTCGCGACCTTCGGAAGAACACGTTGCTCTTGGGCGCCCACCTCACTTCGCGATAGGATCAAAAAGCAAACACATTTGAAAATTACAGATGTGAAATTATTCCCCATATACTCTCTTCTATGTCAATTTTGGGCTGACTTTAAACAATTAAGTTTTCATTCATTCGTAATCGATTTTGAGCAAATTAATAGTCTAGATTCATATACGCGAATCGTAGATTTCGTTTTTGAAGTCAATTTTGACTTTCATCGAATGATGACAACTCGATTTTTCTTTACAAAATCATATTTGATCTTTTTAAGATCCAAATATCCAACAAAACTCATGCATGATTATTGGGTGGCTATCAAATTAAACTGATCATCCGATTCAATAATCCTCTTAACTATTGATAGCATGCTTGTCTGATTCGTAATTTAAACCTTCGCCCCTCTGTGTAATCAGGCTAACTTATAAAGGCAAAAATAAAATAGCACTTAATTTTTGAAATCATCAAGAAGGCTTTTCATTTTAAATTTTTTTATGAAAAGATTTCTTATTGTATAATTATTCAACTATTTTTGCTATATTATTTTTATTACTATCTCTCATCTGTATATTCGGTGTAAATCCTAAACTGAAGGCCCGTTGTAGTAGCTACGTATGTAGTTAGTACATAATTTCGTAAATACTATAATTAAATTGTTACACGCTTATAACATTATAATTTGGTGATTGTTACATTATAAATATTAGATAATTAAGGTTATAACAATTACAATTTCGTGATTGTTACATTGTGAATATTAGATAATTAAATTTTGAGAGGTCTTAATTTTTAACTCAAATTAAATCACGAAATACATAATATATCAAATTAAAACTGATTTAGAGATCTACATTCATTACAAGATATAACTTATAGCAATCCACTCTTATATCAAAAAAATGTTGTTTAAAGGCTTTTCAAAGACTACAAAATTTTTTAATTCTTTTTATTAAAGTTATTTTCTATAATATAGTAATAACGAAATCATAACACTTATAACTATAAGTCACACAATTGTTATAATGATAGCAACTATAAAATTATATTTACTACAATATGTAATAGTTTGGGTTTCGTAATGGGTGCAACGCCCAGTTAATCTTTGCCCCGATTTCTAATGTTCTCCAACTGTCCAACATTAATTGGCGCGTCAATTAATCTTTATTATTATTATTATTATTATTATTATTATTATTATTATTACTTTAATTAAACTTTGCGCACCTTGCCGCGTCTCTATGTCTGTGGCGCTCCTCTCATCTCGCGCTCTCCTCGCCAACGAACTCTTTAATTTAAACCCCCTCTCCACTTATATATAAAGACACCCCTCTCTAAATTGAGCGACACCACCAATTCTCATCCACATCTTTCCTCGACGATTGGAAGTAACACAGCGAACAAATGATCAATTAGCGCGATCGGTGCGTGGATGTCAAGTAATTAAGACATACAAAATGGAGCTTTATGTCAAATTCTTATCTTTCTCTGTTCTTTTCCTCGCCTCTGCTGCTCTGTCCCACGCCCACATCGCCGACTTCGACGACTACTGGGCGAAGCGCGCCGCCGAGGCTCGCAACAATACGCTGAGCGCCTACGTCTCCGATCCGGGAACCGTCGTCAACAATTTCAATGCGGCCTCAGCCAATTTGTGAGCCACGATTTTATACAAATGACCGATTCAGATTAACTGAATTAATGGTGATGTTAAATTTGCTGGCCAATTAAACAGAAATAGCACGAGGAGAAACCTCCGGGGCAAATTCCACAGAGAAGGCGGGTGCCTCGCGACGAACCCCATCGACCGATGCTGGCGGTGCCACGGTGATTGGACGAGCGACCGCAAGCGTTTGGCGCTGTGCGCGATGGGGTTTGGGTACAGCGCCTTGGGCGGCGTTCACGGGCAGATCTACGTGGTGACCGACCCCTCCGACCACAGCCTCGTGGACCCCCGCCCGGGGACGCTCCGGTACGGCGTCACCCGCGACGCGCCGCTGTGGATCATCTTCGCCCGCGACATGCTCATCCGCCTGCAGCAGGAGCTGATGATCAACAACCACAAGACGATCGACGGGCGGGGCGCCAACGTGCACATCGCCTACGGCGCCGGCCTCACCATCCAGTTCGTGCATCACGTGATCGTCCACAACCTGCACATCCACGACATCAAATCCGGGACCGGAGGGAACATCCGCGACTCCGAGCAACACTGGGGCATCCGCACCCGCAGCGACGGCGACGGCATCAGCATCTTCGGCGCCTCCAACATCTGGATCGATCACATCTCCATGTCCAACTGCGCCGACGGTCTCATCGACGCCATCGAGGCCTCCACTGCCATCACCATCTCCAACTGTCATTTTACCCGCCACGATGACGTATCCACATTTCACTAGATAATGCCGATCTTCTATAGGCAAAAAAAAAAAAAAAAAACAAGATAACTAATTTGTATGTAAAAATTTTAGGTGATGTTGTTGGGTGCCAGCGACGCGAATTCAGCGGATGCGAAGATGCAGGTGACGATTGCGTACAACCATTTCGGGCAAGGCCTTGTGCAGAGGATGCCAAGGTCCGGCATAAATAATCCTCAATTTCAGGGATTTGTTATCGCACTAGTGATTAATTAACTCTAACTAAGCGATCAACGAACTAAATGCAGGTGCCGATGGGGATTCGTCCACGTAGTGAACAACGACTACACGCATTGGATGATGTACGCCATCGGCGGGAGCACGCACCCCACCATCATCTGCCAAGGCAACAGATATGTCGGCCCACTAAATCCAGCCGCCAAAGAGGTGATTAATTAACTAATTAATCGATGCATAAGCATGCAACTGTTAATCTGAGAAATGATTAATAAGAGATTGATATGGCAGGTGACGCACAGGGACTACGCGCCGGAATCCGTGTGGAAGAACTGGAACTGGCGGTCGGAGGGGGACCTGAAAATGAATGGGGCCTTCTTCGTTCAGTCGGGCCGCGATCCTACCGTTGGCTTCTCCCAGCAACAACTGATCAAGGCGAAGCCTGGGGCGACGGTCGGACGCCTCACTCGCTTCGCCGGCGCTCTCAACTGCCGCCCGAATCGCCCCTGCTGATCGGCGTCGACGCCTGCATCAAATGCGAAGTTTGTTATTATGATGGAGGAGGAAGAGCGCGGATGAGAAGAGATGGGAATGCGATGCTTTGAGATGGATTTCCTTTTCTAAAATAATTCTCAGATGCTGTCTCTCGTCTTGTGTCCTTCACAAGGCGGATCTATTTCATTGCCAGTCGTTTTATTTGTTGGGATTTTTATTTTTCTATGTAGAAGCATTGGACTTAGAGAGAGAGCTCCTGTGACGTGGCGCTCACGTGGGAGGGAGCTCCTAATCATTTGTATTCATGGAGCTGCTCCTTATTTTTTTAAATATTAAAATATTTTTATTTTATATATATATATGGAAAGTTTAATAAATTAGAAAATTTTATAAAATATTAAAGAGATTTTTTTTTTTGTGATAAGGGAGAGAATGTGATTTTTTTTTGAGCGTGATGCATATATGATAACGAAAATATTCTTATGAAATTTAAGAGGCGTTTTGTATATATTTAAAAATAAAATTAAAATAAATTTGATTGAGGAGTTAATGATGATGAGAATGATTGTTGGATTACTGATACTTGGTATAGATATTGAAATGGATATTATTTCTATTAGGGGCATCTTGGTTTAGCTTAGATTAGGGAATAAAAAATAGAGAAAAAAACCTACCTAACCAAGAGAAAAAAAAATCGTAAATCAAAAGGGACGCTCACTTTTATGATGCGCCGGAAGGGATCACCTCTATAGAGAAGGAGAGGTGGCGATGCTCAAATCAAGAGAGGAAAGCCGCGCGTGAAGAGGGAGAGATAAAGGTTGGGGGTTAGGCGACGAGAAGAGAAGATGACAATCAGTGATGGAGAGGAAGTCGGTGTCGGGCTCGCTCGCACGAGGACGGAAACCGTAGGAGGACTTCGGCGTCGACGAAAACTTGTGAAGGAGAAGAGAAATTTTCTTTCGAGCGATGAGGAGAGAAGAGGGTTGCGACGTGACGAGGCTTGCGCGCGAGTGCTTAGGCGACGGAATGAATGGAAAGTTGATATCCAAGGGGAAGAGGAGAATCTAAACTAGGATATGATATCCTTATTTTGATTTC
Organism: Boesenbergia rotunda; assembly: GCA_024364735.1. NCBI lineage: Eukaryota > Viridiplantae > Streptophyta > Magnoliopsida > Zingiberales > Zingiberaceae > Boesenbergia > Boesenbergia rotunda. The sequence goes on along the minus strand of JAGFNQ010002203.1, from coordinate 299,003 downwards.
CATTGAGCTCTTTCAAATACCTATCAAAAAAAATATTGGACTAGATAGCAGACGAACTTGAGGTTAGCGATCCGACCTCATGAAAATTTTCCATCGATCACCAGGGGAAATCGGGAAGCGCTCCCAATGAGCGGTATAAAAGCCAACGTCTCAAAATTCACACCCTTTTTTTTAAAAAAAAAATCTTATAAAATATGAGATTGCCATACACCTTAATCATATATGAAAATGAAGTGACTTTCATTCTCGTTCCTTACTCTCCATATCAAACATTCCCTTAGAGCATCTGCAATGGCTCGTTAATCGAGTGTTATACGAGTCGTCCGCGTAAAAGCCATTACGGCGAGCGCGTTAATGCGCTGACGTGATGAACACATTCAGATGTTTGAACGCGTTCATCGTGTATGATATGGCATCCTGATCGGTCACCACACCGATCAGGCAGGAGCCTGACCGATCAGGATCCTTCCTGATCGGTTAGGAGGCAGCAGCCTGATCGGTCAAGACCTACCCTGATCGGTCGCACTGACCGATCAGATTGGTTTTATATAGGGAAAATGACATAACGGTCACCCAAACGGTCACAAACGCCCAAACGGTCACAAACGGCTATTTTAATTTAAAAAAAATAAATTTTCATCTATAAATATTCATCAACTCTCATTTCAATCTTCAAGCGTATCCCTTCCAATCACTCTCATTCCCAATATTCAAGATCTTCCTCCCTCATTCTTAAAATCTCATGTCTAGTATTTTCTTCCGAAATGAATGAAAATAATCGTGGGTCTTTTAGAAATTTTTTAGAAAATACTTCTTCCCAAAATTCCCAAACTCCACCAAATTATCCATATTTTCTATATCCACCAAATTACCCACATAATCCATACCCACCAAATAATCCATATGGTTCATATCCACATAATTATCCATATAATTCATATCCACAAAATTATCCATCCAATCCACCTACAACCGGTATGCCTTTTACATCTTCGACGGAAAGTAATCCATTTACTCCGACTTTTGTTCCAGAGACTCAAGTGTCCGATCATGAATCTCCAATTGAAGTTGTTAATTTAGACAAGGTGGATTTTGGCGCTGCGAGCAGAAGAAAACGATCAACATGGAGTAAGTCTGAAGACGAAATTTTGGCCAGATCATTTGTCACTATCAGTGACGATCCAATCATCAACAATGATCAGAAGATGAATGCTTTCTGTGGTCGTGTTGCTAGCTACTACAATGAGAATCGTCCTCAAGGTACACCCAACAGAAATGCAAGTATAATACGATCGCACTGGCACAATACCATACAAAAAAAGATATATCACTTTAATACAAATTACAATAGCATTTATAGTGCATATCGTAGCGGCCACAGTGATGAGGATATATTGCAGTTTGCGTACGAAAAATATCGTGAAGAAAATAATAGCGTTGCATTTAATCTTGAACATGTGTGGAGGATAGTAAAAGACCATCCAATGTTTACTCTACAGTTTATTGATCACATTGTTAGCACAAAGAAGGCAAGAACCTCAGAGTCCGGAGCAAACAATACGTCATCTAGCCAAGATGTTAGTCTACATGTAGACCTAAATGAAGAAGAAGAAGCTCGTCTAATGGGTCAGAAGGCAGCAAAAAGAAAAGAAAAAACAAAATGAAATCAGACATGGAAGATATGACAACAAATTTGGGTAATATGTTTGCAAAAATTTTTGAGTATACAAGCATCAAAAAGACTGAAGTTGGAATGAAACAAAAACAACTCGAAGTTGATGAGATGAAAGTAAAGGCTGCCTTAGCTAAAGTTCAATTAAAGGAATATACAATCCTTTCGAAAGACACTTTGCAAATGACACAAGAGCAATTTATCATCCATCAACATTTATGTAAAGAGATTAAGAAGAGATGGAATATATAATTTTCATTTATTGTCATTTTTAATTATGTACTTTTCAATTAATGTAATTTTCGAATATTGTCCGATCAATTAATATAATTTTTTATTATTTTACTTTTAAAATTATAATAATAATTTAAATTTTAAATAATGATAAACATATTTAAAAATATTATTATTATTTAAATTAACAAATAAATTTGAAAATAAAAAATATGTAAGTAAGAGAATAAATATGTGAGAGAATATGTATGTGAGAGAAAGTATATGTGAGATAATGTGTATGTGTCATATAAGCCCCACAAATAATGGGGGTTGAATGTTAAACGATTGTGAGAGAATGAAGATGTTAATGTTAATATGTATGTGGCATGTGGATTCCATACTTTTGATAAGGTGATAGATATTATAATATGAATAATGATTGGGAGAGTGAAAATGGGAGAGTGAAAACCATAGTGAATGGCGTGGCATCTTGCATGCATGATTTCCGACGGGTTCACCGTGCCCCCCAGGGTATAATTTGATTCGGGACGACGGCCGAAGACCGTCGATGGTGTCCAAGTAATAATCGGACGTGCGCATGTAAAGTGCCACGTTATGCCATATTAGTGGCATAGCCAGATTTTAAAATTACCTAGGGTTGACAGAATTGAAAACTTTGAGAGTTGAAGTATAAAGAATTGTGAGTAAACAAGAAAAATTAAGTAAGTGACCATCTTTGTATAATATTTTCTATAGGATGAAAAAGAAATAGATTTGATATATTAATTTATGTTAAATAACATTATAATATATAATTTATATTAGCATACCTAGACTTATGTCACTCATTATCTGGCAAAGCAGTGGTCACCTCACGTGCGACCACTCGCAAAGTGATTGCACGCGAAGTTGTTGCTAGTTGCCTCGAGAGGTAGCGTTCACCTCGCGTGCGGTCGCTTCGCGAGTGGTCCCACACGAAGCAATTCCTGATCGCTTGGCGAGGCAGTGTCCCCCTCACGAGCACCTTGTCAACCATTTGTTGAGTGACCAACGTATGTTGGCTCTTTGTCAACGACAGAATTAATAGATTAGAGTAAAATTAAAGGAAAAGAAATAGTGTTGCGGAGAGGAAAAGAGACTTTACTATCGACAAATTCAGGATAAAAATATTAAATAAATTAGAATTAATATATTTATTAATTTATAAATATAATAATTTTTATAAAATTTATTATTCTTATTTGATATTTTATTTTTAATTTGATATTTTATCCATTAATATATTTGTGATTAACTAACCAAACAAATGAAAAAATATTCAAAATTATTAATTTTTTTAAAAAAAAATGGGGTGGGGCTGGAGCCCATCCTAACCCAAGGGTGGCTCCGCCCCTGTGTCATATCATTTACTTTGATTTTTTACTTTTTTTTACTTTTACTTTTTTTATTATTACTCCTATAGAAAGGAATTAAACAGTTGATGTCTTTAATCATGATGATATCCTGAAGCCGAAAGGAGCCACGTCGTGGCACTGCCATGCACCTCGTCCATTCGACCAAGGAGGCTCATTTCCTTAATTAATTAACCAATGATGCACTTCCACGTAAGATGTCGGACGCTTCTCCACTCCGCTTCCCGTCCTGCGTAATGAGCGAGTCGTCTCTCCCCAGCGCGACCTGACTACCTCTTTGCTTTCGTTTTCCCGACCTCTCTCTCTCTCTCTCTTCATTCTGCTCACATCTATTGCAAGAGCGCTACGGAGGTGATCCTCCGCCAGAAGATGGAATTTCGCGATGCCGTTTCCGGCCTCGAGCGCATCATCTTGCTCGCCTTCTGCATCGCCGGCATCTGGTCCGCCTACATCTTCCAGGGTGTCCTGCAAGAAACTGTGTGAGCACCTTCACTTCATTCTCGTTTCGCTTCCATTTTTACCTTTCTCTAACTTTCCCATACCATCCCGAATTGGTCCTTGATCTTTGGCACGGACATTTGGATCTGCTGCTAGGGTTTTGAAAGACGAGTTTTCTTTCCTATTTTTCTATGCAGATCGACCAAGCTTTTTGGGCCGGATGGGAAGCGATTCGTGCACCTCTCCTTTTTAAACTTGGCGCAGAACGTGGTTTGCTTCGTGTGGTCGTTTATCAGTATGCGCATTGCGGTTTTTCCTTGTTCTTGTTATTTGGGGGTGATGTGAGGTTGTTGATTGGCTCATTTTGATTTGGGTATGACTAATTTCACAGTGATAAAGTTGTGGTCGAGGAGTTCGTCTGGGGGAGCTCCATTACGGAGCTACTGGAGCCCGAGCATCACTAATACCATCGGTCCATCTATGGGAATCGAAGCCTTGAAGTATATCAGTTATCCCGCACAGGTTAGTCTAGATTGTCCAACGCTTTTGATGTTTTCCCTTTTGTTCGCTGACTACTTGTTCATATAGTTAATATCCTATCTGTTGGCTCGGGACATTGTACTCTAATTAGTAAAGCTCTAGATTTAGCAATTGCAACTCAATATCTTAGCAGCGCTAATCTGACTGCAATAGATAGGAAAACATATAGCTTTTTTTAACTAATTATATACCTGACAAATTCTTCATGCTGCCTTGAAATTGTTCTTTCTGTAATGTGACTACAATGATTTTCTTTCAAATGGGACGCGAACCCTGGGATGTTGGGCTTCTGGACTGTCCATCGTGAGCACTTTCCGATTTATCTTAGCGACCGGTGGGAAACTTCGTTGGGGCCGGGGCCGATTACCCGAGGTTCGATGTTACCAAATCTCGTTAATCGTTAGTGTGACTACAATGATAACATCAATTTAGTGTTGGTTGATGAATTTCATGATCCTAGCTTCCGTAGCTTTCCTATTGTGGTGGTAGACAAACTTATAAGGTGGTGACCAGATCTCCTCCTCCTTCCTCCCTCCAATCCAAGTACTCTAGCACCTCCTTGCTAAAAGGATCAAGTCACATTAATGGCGTCAAGGGCTTAGTGCTTATTGCATCTTCCTTAATATATGGTGATCTAAACTTTCTTCCATTCCAATACATAGTTTGAATTTCCTTCACACGGATGCAAGCACGATAAACAATAAAATAATATGTTTGCAACACCATCGTGTGCTTTTTCCATTGTGATGGTCCTAACATTAAATGCTATGTTTGGTAAGGTGTAATCAGTCTTATAATGTAATCAGGATTACTTTGTTTGGTACAGTTTTAAAACTATAATGTAATGTAATCTGTATTACAAAAACTAGTAAAAGTGTTGTAATCTGGATTACAAGACCAACAACATGTAATCTGGATTACATTACATGCTCAATTACATTACAAATTGGATTATATTACTCTTAACCAAACGCAACCTAAGATATATCACATAAAGTTACTAACATTGTCTTTTAAATGAAATATTTTCATAAATGGATCAATCTATATCAACCCATTAATATATTCAGGTCTTGTAAACACATACTTTAATTGTGTTTCAGGTCGTGTTGTTTAATATTGTCAGCTCTAATTGTTGTTCTAACAGATTAACCAATTAATGCAATTCAAAAGATGTTTCTTAAGGGTGCGCTTGGTTCAAATGGAGGAATGAGAATGAGAATGGGATTGATTGAGGTGGGGAATGGGAATGAGTATGATTGATTACAAAGTGTTGTTTGGTTAGGACTGTGTAATCATTACCATTACAATTGATGGTGTTTGGTTTGCCTATAAAGGAATCAATATTAATATCTCATCTCATTCATTACATATAATATTCTATTAATTAAAAATATAAAATATTATTATTTTTACATCATAATTAAAATAAATAACATAAAAATATGTATGCCAAACGGAATGCAAGTAAAGGCATGTATACTTGTCTTACTCTACAAAATATCCACGAGAATTTATCATAGCACAAGCAGAGCTATTGACTCCAACTTTATTATCATAAAATTTGTAGCAGGAATGCCTATATATTTAGTTATTTACATTCAGCTGTTTCAGCAATCTGTACCCTAGGGGATCTTCCACAATCCTCAACCTCTTCTGGATCAAGAGTACTAAGTGATTCATAATCTGACATAACAACAACATTCCCAACACATCTTTCTCCATGGCGATATGGTTTAGTGAGGAATACATAGAGGTGAACCACTGCAGCAATCCCCATCTGTTATGCAAGTGTAGAACTAAGCAACCAATGGAGATAAGAAAGCAATCTTAATTTGGTTGAACTTTTGAAACCCCTAATGGTTGTACGGGTGAAATAAAACGACAACTTTGTGGTATAGGTCCAATACTATTTTTTTCATACAACAATGCATTGATGAAAAATCCAGAGGAAAAATTGAAAGGCAGTAATGCGCTTAATCTGGAGGGAAAAAAGAAATACACAAGGCCAAGCAAGTTATAGCTTTCTATAAGGCCATTGCAACTATGCAAGTGTCACAAACATAATCTGAATGGAAAAACAAACAACACATAATTGTAGAATCAGAAGACATTAATGAAGCATCATCAACTGTAACATCAACTGTTTTTCAAAATATCACATCATCAACTGTAACATCAACTGTTTTTCAAAATATCAACTGTTTTTCAAAATAACCTAGTTATGGTTATGTAACATCAAATGTATCATGTTGGAATTATGCCCAAAAGCCAACAAACAAAAAGTAAAGCTATTGTAAACCACAGAACCCAAACATAGTTCACAGATTGGAAGATGGATGAATAAACCCAAGCACAAAGGACCGTCTCAGATGACTTGGCAACACGAACATAACCTCAACTTTCGCAGGGTCCTTGTAGCAAATTTCAACTGCTTTACCAATATCCATTTGAGGTATGCCAATGGTAATTAATTCTTCAATAACCTCCTGCATCTTGTCAGCACCTAGGGATTCAGATTTAGATTCCGCAATCAAAGCATTTGTAACAGCAGCATATTGTGATGCCATCTGATCACAAATGGACTCAAATTTGGTACTAAAGTTATCCAACCTTGAATCAATCCTTTGCTGAAATGTTTCTGATTTTTTTTTCTTATGGACACTTTCCCTTCTTGGTGAGAGTTTCTTTCTTTTCTTGGACGATGTGTTGCATGATGAAGTTGTACGTGAGCCTTGTGAGTGAGAGACGATAGCAGGTAAATCTTCACTGTCTGAGGAAGAACTCACAATCACATTCTTCTGGCAACTAGGATCCATGCTTGCATCAGCTATATCTTCAGCTCCAATCCCTGTCGCTCTATCTTTACCCCACACCATGTCTAGCTTAAGCAAATATGGGAATGTAAAATCTCTCAATCCCGCGGCACTGGGGTGAGTCTATACAAAAGAAAAAAAAACACGTGTAATGTTTAGAAAATGTAAAGATATAAGAGATATAACCACTGAAGTAAATGCTCAATAAATGACCGACGAGAGTTTGGAATCTCTTACCAGGCACCATTCATCAAACCACTGTTTTTCACAGTTAATCCTATTCTCAACCGCATCCCACTGACAACCACTTTGCATGCACATTTCGGAAATGGGATTGTACTTGCTTCTAAGATATCTGATCTTTGATTCAATATGAGGAATAACATCTTTGTTGAAACTGGGAATCTTACTCACTATCATTTTACGTAGTTGACCCATGTAATTATTCTTAAATCCAGAGTCTGCTTTCCATAATGGATCGCAAGCTAGCTCTTGGAGTGCATCAACCAAAGCCTCAACCTCATCGTCGGACCAAAATTGTTTGTTTTTTCCCCATCCACGAGCAACAGGGTTAGAGGTAGTCATCCTACAAAAATTGACAATGCAAGATGTACAACAGAAATACCATACAATATAAAAAAGAACTTCATTAATATAAGCATACAAAAATTAAGTAAGCATGCATACAGAAATACCATACAATATAATCACTTAAATTTTAAACACAAGAAAAATCTGAAACACCAGTAACTTCGAATGTGTGTATTAACCATTCAAGTACAAACATAAATTCAAATCACATCCTTGTTGTAATAAGCCTACAAAACAAGCACTAATTAATATCATTGCCACTGGATCTAGTGGACCATGTGTTATACATATTAGTGGCCAAATTATTTCTAAATTCAAGCCATTCATTACTTGAATTAATTTGTGTAATATGCTCTACTTCGTCATCATCACTTCCCTCATCTCTGTCCTCTTCTTTTTCTTCCATGACTGACTCTTGTGGATCGAAACTCATAAACTTGCGAATTAAGTTGTGCAAAAGACAACATGCCATTATGATGCGAACTTGGATTTGAATGGAAAAAAATGAAGGAGATGCAAGAATCTTCCATCTTCCTTTCAACAACCCGAAGCATCTTTCTATAACATTTCTAGCTTTGGAATGCTTCATGTTGAAGTATTCCTCTGGGGTCTCTGGTCGATGACCATCAAATTCTTTGAGGTGATATCGTTGTCCTCGATAGGGAACAAGAAATCCTTTCGCATTGCAATATCCAGAGTCAACCAAGTAATAACAACCTTCATAGTTGAAAAATAAATACAAATTCAGTAGCATGAAAAAAATAAAAATGAAAATTTCATCGTTGACTGGATATTGCATCATCACTTACCTAGAGGGACTCTTAGACCATTAGGTCTTGAGATCGCATCGCGAAGCATGCGACCATCATGCGCTGAACACTTCCATCCAGGCAATACATATATAAATTACATATTTGGACAACACGCGCCTAATACGTTTGTTGAAATACATCCTTTTCTCGTGCGATACCGAGATTTATTCTCATTAGGAGGTGTAACTTTAATTAACGTTCCATCTAATGCTCCTAAGCAGCCCTACAAATTGAAGGTGTATGTGATTAGCATCTATAGTCAACACTACATGAAACATCTGCTCCAATTTTTATGTATTAGAATATTAAAATGTTTAATGACATCAAAGTACCTGAAAACATTTCCATTTCTCATCCTGACAATCCTGAGAGATAGGTTCTGGCTTCTTCAGTAAAATTTGATGTAATTTCAAAATTGCATGAAGAACCGCATGAAATTGCCGACTCACGGTTTCTGTACTACGATAAAAAAGTAGAGAAATTGTCCTACTTTTTTTGTGATGGGCCAAGATATATNTAAAGGAATCAATATTAATATCTCATCTCATTCATTACATATAATATTCTATTAATTAAAAATATAAAATATTATTATTTTTTACATCATAATTAAAATAAATAACATAAAAATATGTATGCCAAACGGAATGCAAGTAAAGGCATGTATACTTGTCTTACTCTACAAAATATCCACGAGAATTTATCATAGCACAAGCAGAGCTATTGACTCCAACTTTATTATCATAAAATTTGTAGCAGGAATGCCTATATATTAGTTATTTACATTCAGCTGTTTCAGCAATCTGTACCCTAGGGGATCTTCCACAATCCTCAACCTCTTCTGGATCAAGAGTACTAAGTGATTCATAATCTGACATAACAACAACATTCCCAACACATCTTTCTCCATGGCGATATGGTTTAGTGAGGAATACATAGAGGTGAACCACTGCAGCAATCCCCATCTGTTATGCAAGTGTAGAACTAAGCAACCAATGGAGATAAGAAAGCAATCTTAATTTGGTTGAACTTTTGAAACCCCTAATGGTTGTACGGGTGAAATAAAACGACAACTTTGTGGTATAGGTCCAATACTATTTTTTTCATACAACAATGCATTGATGAAAATCCAGAGGAAAAATTGAAAGGCAGTAATGCGCTTAATCTGGAGGGAAAAAAGAAATACACAAGGCCAAGCAAGTTATAGCTTTCTATAAGGCCATTGCAACTATGCAAGTGTCACAAACATAATCTGAATGGAAAAACAAACAACACATAATTGTAGAATCAGAAGACATTAATGAAGCATCATCAACTGTAACATCAACTGTTTTTCAAAATATCACATCATCAACTGTAACATCAACTGTTTTTCAAAATATCAACTGTTTTTCAAAATAACCTAGTTATGGTTATGTAACATCAAATGTATCATGTTGGAATTATGCCCAAAAGCCAACAAACAAAAAGTAAAGCTATTGTAAACCACAGAACCCAAACATAGTTCACAGATTGGAAGATGGATGAATAAACCCAAGCACAAAGGACCGTCTCAGATGACTTGGCAACACGAACATAACCTCAACTTTCGCAGGGTCCTTGTAGCAAATTTCAACTGCTTTACCAATATCCATTTGAGGTATGCCAATGGTAATTAATTCTTCAATAACCTCCTGCATCTTGTCAGCACCTAGGGATTCAGATTTAGATTCCGCAATCAAAGCATTTGTAACAGCAGCATATTGTGATGCCATCTGATCACAAATGGACTCAAATTTGGTACTAAAGTTATCCAACCTTGAATCAATCCTTTGCTGAAATGTTTCTGATTTTTTTTTCTTATGGACACTTTCCCTTCTTGGTGAGAGTTTCTTTCTTTTCTTGGACGATGTGTTGCATGATGAAGTTGTACGTGAGCCTTGTGAGTGAGAGACGATAGCAGGTAAATCTTCACTGTCTGAGGAAGAACTCACAATCACATTCTTCTGGCAACTAGGATCCATGCTTGCATCAGCTATATCTTCAGCTCCAATCCCTGTCGCTCTATCTTTACCCCACACCATGTCTAGCTTAAGCAAATATGGGAATGTAAAATCTCTCAATCCCGCGGCACTGGGGTGAGTCTATACAAAAGAAAAAAAAAACACGTGTAATGTTTAGAAAATGTAAAGATATAAGAGATATAACCACTGAAGTAAATGCTCAATAAATGACCGACGAGAGTTTGGAATCTCTTACCAGGCACCATTCATCAAACCACTGTTTTTCACAGTTAATCCTATTCTCAACCGCATCCCACTGACAACCACTTTGCATGCACATTTCGGAAATGGGATTGTACTTGCTTCTAAGATATCTGATCTTTGATTCAATATGAGGAATAACATCTTTGTTGAAACTGGGAATCTTACTCACTATCATTTTACGTAGTTGACCCATGTAATTATTCTTAAATCCAGAGTCTGCTTTCCATAATGGATCGCAAGCTAGCTCTTGGAGTGCATCAACCAAAGCCTCAACCTCATCGTCGGACCAAAATTGTTTGTTTTTTCCCCATCCACGAGCAACAGGGTTAGAGGTAGTCATCCTACAAAAATTGACAATGCAAGATGTACAACAGAAATACCATACAATATAAAAAAGAACTTCATTAATATAAGCATACAAAAATTAAGTAAGCATGCATACAGAAATACCATACAATATAATCACTTAAATTTTAAACACAAGAAAAATCTGAAACACAGTAACTTCGAATGTGTGTATTAACCATTCAAGTACAAACATAAATTCAAATCACATCCTTGTTGTAATAAGCCTACAAAACAAGCACTAATTAATATCATTGCCACTGGATCTAGTGGACCATGTGTTATACATATTAGTGGCCAAATTATTTCTAAATTCAAGCCATTCATTACTTGAATTAATTTGTGTAATATGCTCTACTTCGTCATCATCACTTCCCTCATCTCTGTCCTCTTCTTTTTCTTCCATGACTGACTCTTGTGGATCGAAACTCATAAACTTGCGAATTAAGTTGTGCAAAAGACAACATGCCATTATGATGCGAACTTGGATTTGAATGGAAAAAAATGAAGGAGATGCAAGAATCTTCCATCTTCCTTTCAACAACCCGAAGCATCTTTCTATAACATTTCTAGCTTTGGAATGCTTCATGTTGAAGTATTCCTCTGGGGTCTCTGGTCGATGACCATCAAATTCTTTGAGGTGATATCGTTGTCCTCGATAGGGAACAAGAAATCCTTTCGCATTGCAATATCCAGAGTCAACCAAGTAATAACAACCTTCGTAGTTAGTTGAAAAATAAATACAAATTCAGTAGCATGAAAAAAATAAAAATGAAAATTTCATCGTTGACTGGATATTACATCATCACTTACCTAGAGGGACTCTTAGACCATTAGGTCTTGAGATCGCATCGCGAAGCACGCGACCATCATCCGCTGAACCCTCCCATCCAGGCAATACATATATAAATTGCATATTTGGACAACACGCGCCTAATACGTTTGTTGAAATACAACCTTTTCTCGTGCGATACCGAGATTTATTCTCATTAGGAGGTGTAACTTTAATTAACGTTCCATCTAATGCTCCTAAGCAACCCTACAAATTGAAGGAGTATGTGATTAGCATCTATAGTCAACACTACATGAAACATCTGCTCCAACTTGTATGTATTAGAATATTAAAATGTTTAATGACACCAAAGTACCTGAAAACATTTCCATTTCTCATCCTGACAATCCTGAGAGATAGGTTCTGGCTTCTTCAGTAAAATTTGATGTAATTTCAAAATTGCATGAAGAACCGCATGAAATTGCCAACTCACGGTTTCTGTACTACGATAAAAAAGTAGAGAAATTGTCCTACTTTTTTTGTGATGGGCCAAGATATATATGAACATTGCTACAATCTTCTCTATTGATGTGTTCCTAGTGGACCTCAAACCTCCAATATCTCTTACCATATCACACAATACTCTAAAGGTTGCCCTATCCATTCGAAGTTCACTAATGCAAGCCGCATCACACTCTATTGTCAATCTAGCCATCCATCTAGTTCGAGAGATTATTTTTTCTTCTTTTGTTTTGATATCACGAATCTTTTCTCGAATGTAGGAACAAATGACTACATAATATAGAGCAAATAAAATGACCAGCATGTTGTTTGTTGTTTGTTGAAGCAATAATAGCTTCTTTAGTTTTCGCCGTTGTTCGGTGATAGGATGGCGAGCCATTTTATCTACATTGAAAAAAATTAAGAAAATAATTGATAAAAATTAGAAAGTAGTGCAAACACCATTAGGAGTAAGCAAATTGGTCACCATTTTAAAAAACAAAAATAAAAACAATCTAATAGCATCCTATGTTGCAAATATGAAAACTCTATGGAACACTGGTTCCACCTCACAGAACAAAAGGATCTTATGGTCACTAGAAATCATTGAGAAAGATGGCCATAACTGAATATGGTCTTAACTTAATATTGAACGTCCAGAACAATCAACAAAAGTAGAAGACAAAACGTATGTGTAAACATAGCACTATGTTTAATCCAAGAAGACAGAGCCAACAATTCTTTATATAATGTAATGGCACACACACTTTAGGAAGGTAAAATGCAGAAACTTGAAAAGCTCAAGTACTCAGAAGCCAGTACATAACTGAAGACTAACATAATGTGTACGTAGTATGAAAAAATTATTTTTCTACCCAAGTTAGAAAACCTGTCTAGCATAAGATAGCTAAACTAACAATTCTGTTATCATCATAATTAAATGGATAATGTAAAAGCTTCTTTGCTTGACGATTCATGACGATTGTGCAAACACTTTGTCTTGCCTATACTGCCATGGAAAAACCATCCCACAAATAAACCTCAGTAAATGGTGGATACAGCTTTAAATCCATACTTTAATTCACACGGGCCCAAAAAAATTATTCAATTGGGAAAGGTAAACCATGATACCTAAAGCCACAGCGTGGCACCCTGCAGCAAATTAGTTTGGCTAATGGTTTCCTTCACATTATTTGCGATGAAACTCAACCAGACCCAAACAATTTCTTCAGCATCCAGAAAATATTGAAGCAGAAGAAAGGGAAAGGAAACCTCAAAGTGAAGTCAAAGCGATAGCCCAATGACGGCGGTGGTCGAAGCGACTTTCTTGTGGTGATGTCGTTCTTCAAACTTCTCCTTTAAAACTGTATTTTTGCAGAAATAATTTGAGACAATCAGTGATTTAGGGCAGAAATCTTGATGGTGCGGCTTTATTGAAGAAGACGAAGGTTATGGAGAGAGCAAGAGCTGCATTCAGGGAGGAGTTACCTGGGATCGCGTCGCTTTGGAGTTGCTAGCTGGGGAGAAAACTTTCACAGGTTTGCTTGGGGAGAAAACTTCTGCAGGTTTGCTTGGGGAGAAAACTTCCGCAGGTTTGCTTGGGGAGAAAAATGTCGCAGGTTTGCTTGGGGAGAAAACTTCCGCAGGTTTGCTTGGGGAGAAAACTTTCGCAGGCTAGCTTGCGATTTATCGCGACGCTTGGGGATTACGTGATTACGCAGCGCTTGGGGTTTTTCATTCCCCCCAAAATGGGGAGTAATCGATGAATACATTGAGTAGGGTAATCAAAATACTGTTCCGTAATTATACCATTGAACCAAACACTCGGATTAATTTCCTTTCCCTTTGCAGAGCTCAAATATCATGTACCAAGCACCTTAGTTCCATCTGCCAACTTAATTTGTTTGGAACTTAGTGTATTTCCAAAGGCAATCATGCTTACCAATAACAAATTATTAATATTTGAATTTTGAACTATAAACTATCCGTGTGATGCACAACTGCACATTGACATGATCGCCTCATTTTGTTTTTCCTAATTCTCTTTTCTAGCATCCAATATCCCTTATTTGTTTCATGAATGGATTAAAAATTACCCTCCTAAAAATTACTGTTTTTATGCCACCTGATTAAGGACTTCTAAGAGTATTGAGTTTATTTATAACAGGTGTTGGCAAAGTCTACAAAAATGATTCCTGGTGAGTAGAGTGCTTAACCTTATTGATAATAAACATTTTAATTTTTTTTCTAATAAAGGATGCATATTGTTTTTCCATAATGAACGATTTGATGCTTCTAGTATGGTAGAACTAGTTTTAAGATTACCAACTTGGAAAATTGTTTGTTGTTTAGAATTTGGGAAGGATTCTATCTGAATGGAGGCTTAACATAAACATAGCATACTTTTTATCCAAATGACAATTGTTACTGACAACTATGCCTTGATCTCACAGTTATGCTGGTGGGTGCTCTTGTTTATGGAATCAAATATAGTATTCCAGAATACATTTGCACTTTCCTTGTTGCTGGAGGAGTATCTTCATTTGCACTTTTGAAGGTTTGACATTTCGCTTCATTCTCTTATGCATCAAAATCAATTTTTTTTCATCGTGCATGGGGATCCAACTCTCGCACTGGGGATGTATATCCAAATGCCTAACTTCTTGGGATAAAAGATGGTAGCTGCATCTAACAATTTTGAATATACATTAGAAATGATTTTTCTTTATGAATGCCATTCAATGGCTTCTGAGTGAGTTTGTTATATTCCAAGAACTGGGTTCTTTGTTGTGTCTGGTATGTGGAATTGATTTCCAGACGTAAATAGTGAACACCATATTAAAGATTAACTTTTTTTTTTGAGGACCAAAAGATCGTGATTGCTCACGTAAGTAATTTTTATCCTCAATGCAAGTCATTTTGGCTCGATGTTCTTGGTATTATCTTGTTCCGTGAATTATGGTTAGTAGGGAAATGGTCTATGGAAATAGACCATGCCTGGCTGTGTATCTTCTGAACTACCACAATACATTAGAATCTATATTTTATATTGATATGGGTACATTTTGGTTTCTTGAACTGATCGTGCACTTCACTCTGAATAAATTCACAATAGCTTAGTTACTGAATTGCTTGATTCAATTGATCACAGACTAGCTCAAAGACCATAAAGAAGCTTGCCCATCCAAATGCTCCACTTGGCTATGGGCTTTGCTTCCTTAATTTAGCATTTGACGGTTTCACAAACGCGACTCAGGATTCTATAAAAACAAGGTAGTTAACATTTCTTATACAGATGAAACAAAAATGCTTGTGTACCTTCAAATTTATTTTAGTGCTTTAATTGTACTTGTATCCGAAATTTACAATAATTTATAACTGCATGTATGTGTTTTTTTTAATAAAAAACTTTGATAGGTACCCAAAAACTTCTGCTTGGGAGATCATGCTTGGAATGAACCTTTGGGGAACCATTTACAATGTTATTTACATGTTCGGCTGGCCCCATGCAAGTGGTTATGAGGCAGTGAGGTTCTGCCAGGAGCACCCAGAGGCAGCTTGGGACATCCTTGTGTATTGCATCTGTGGCGCAGTGGGACAAAACTTCATCTTCTTGACCATCAGCCAATTTGGCTCACTTGCTAACACAACCATCACCACCACCCGGAAGTTTGTCAGCATCATTATATCATCATTGATAAGCGGCAACCCTTTATCACCGAAGCAATGGACTAGCGTGGTTATGGTCTTCTCAGGTCTTTCTCTGCAGATCTTCCTCAAGTGGAGGAAGCTCCAGGGAACAAAGAAGAAGGCTGCTTGAAGACTATTTTCTTTCCTTCCCCAGGATTCCTGGTGGCTTTTATTGATTTTATTGGCACGATACACGGGAAGAGCTCTATTCAATTTAGGCAGATTTAAACTCGGTGAGCAATCCAAATGTACTAGTGTATGTGACAGGTATGTGTCTTGGTGCTAATAGTACGCTTTGTCCTTTGTCAGGCAATCTCAGATAATATGCCATGTTTCAATGTATCATTCTAGCAATCGTATGTTGATTAGCCTTAAATTATTAGTCTAATAATATAAAACAATCAATAGGTGTACAAGCATATGAAAAAAAAAGGAAGACTTTTTTGAATTTTAATTAGACCGATCCGGGATCCGAATCCGATTCGTTTTGAACACTTTGTGTTTGTTTTGCCTGAACAAACTAAAACGGGTAGGGAACCCGGATACGCACACCGGACAGAACAAACCGAGCTTTGCTTACCGCCTCTTGCTCACTAGGGTCGATTGCAGCGGCGGCAGCTCCGCTCCCTATCCGGCCTTCTACGAGGCGGTCGTTTGTTCTCGTCTGCTGCGCATCCAAAGAGATGTATTCGCCCTCTTCTTCTCACGCTATCCATTGTTATTGCGCTTCCCCTTCTCCCCTCCGTTCTTCGTCTGTTTCCCTCAAAAGTAGTACTCTCTGCGCTCCCAGAACCCTAGCCATTGGTTTCGCGAGTAACTATCAACGGCAACATCTCTCCATTCGATGCCACCGCTCCGAGTTCTTAGACCAACACCGCTTAACTGGTCGCTCTCCTTCACCGCCGCCTGAGGAACCTGCCTCTTTCTACCCCAACCCCAGGAGGTGCCCATTGGCTCCTCGCTTCAGGTTGTTAACTTTGTCGCCGTTTTAAATTCCTTACCTTTCTTGTTTCGTCTTGCTCGTTTTGCAGCGTTGAATTCGAGGGTGTTCGTCGGTTATTCCATTTACAAAGGGAAGGCAGCGCTCACGGTCGATCCACGAGCCCCTGAATTCGCCCCTCTTGAAGTGAGTTTTTTAGTTTGTACTCAGAGCTCGTCAAAATTTAGTTTTGTCATTTTGTAGTCTGCGTGGTGATTTTAAATCATATCGTTGCAGTCTGGAGCTTACAAGGTCTCTAAGGAAGGATTTATTCTCCTTCAATTTGCTCCTGCTGTAGGTACTCGACAATATGATTGGAGCAGAAAGCAAGTATGCCAAATTGTTTCTTTTTTTCCTTCTTTGTATGTGATTCTAATGCCATGACTCTTAGATAATTGCAATCCTCCCTTCTTGTCATAAGTTGTGCAAAAGATGAAGCAAAAAAAAGGCTTTTCTACTATCTTTCCCGTGGTAGTTGCCACTAGCTAGAGCCTCAGTTAGACTGTTGGTGACCCATTCGAACTATTCATTTATTTTTGAATAAAAAGAAAAAGTTGCTCCTAGTGATGCTGAAATTTGAGCCTTTGACCTCGTTATAAGCAAAATGACGCCTTGACCAACTTAGAAACTTGATACATATGAGAGTTATGTGCGAAACCTACCCTAGTAAAAGAATGGTTATGTGCCGCATGGGTACGTGAATATTAAGTTTTGCACATGGTTAGTGAAGAACTATGTCTTGAGGAATCGTAATTCTGGACAATTTCATGACATATGGGTGTTCAAAAGTCCTAATGTTCATAGAGAAACATAATGAGACGTTGCTGGTTGCATTCATGTAGTTTTCTCTTGGAGAGTGTAAAATTATATTTTGTCAGAACATAGTTCTGTGATGTTCAAACGTTCTAATTTTCAGAGAGAAATATAATGGAACACCATTTGTTATATTCATGCTGCTAACTCTAATTTTTGGCACTTGGAAGATGCACAACCATGTTTTTCCGTAAATGTGTATAAATGTTCTGATTTTCACACATATAATAACAGCATTTGACAAAATATGGCTCTGCACTTTGAAATGTCAAAACTCAAACAAAACAGCATGAGTGAAACTAATGACAAGACTTCAGTCACTCTCTTTATACTTTTGGCGGGCTTCTGATGGGCACTACTCCATTGAAGCCTGCAACCATCAGGTTGCCATCCTGATGGTTGATGAGACTCCAACCAACGCCTTGTAGAATCCAGCGAAGGGGTATGGATGTTTTCATAAGACAAAGTTGGAAAAGGTCTTCTATAAGGTATTTTACAAAATTGAGACCTTTATAAGGCTTTTTGAATTAAAAGAAACCTTTCTAGGACTTTTGCCCATAAAGTTTTGATTCCAGTAGGACTTCAGTAATTAAAAAAAAAATCCTTTGTTCATACTAAATTAACCCGTGTTGAAATTTAGTTGGATGATTTTGGGAGATTTGATCCTTCATTATTTAGTTAATGATGAAATTAAGCCCGTGTGCTACAAATATCATAATCAATGATGCTCCATTATGATTATTGCTGGCATGCTTTGTTCATACAATTAGTTTGTTTATACAATTTATTGGCTCATTAATTCCAAACATGTTTCTGTCCCCTCTGCTGGCAAGTTCCATGTTCTCTTTGTTAGGACTGTGTTTGGCATCTATGTTTGCTTTATTGTGGTATTTATACAAACATATGTCAATTTTTTCTTCTTCTATTTTTCATTATTGATGCAGGTCTTTTCTTTGTCCATACCTGAAATTGGCCATCTGATGAGTCTCGGTGCAAAGGATTCTTGTGAATTTTTTCATGATCCATTCAAGGGAAGAAAGTAATATTTTGGACCTTGATAAGAAATTTGTTGTATGCATCAAAATCATTGGTGTAGTTTATCTTGATAAGAAATTTGTTGTCTGCATCAATAACTGTTCTAAAATGCTTTTTCAGTTTTTTAACATCATTTTTATGTGTCTAGTTACTTCTTAGAGATATTTGATGTTCTCTAATGCACAGCTTTATTTGGTCAAGCAATACTTGTTAGTTAGCATATCTTCATATTCATGCACTTCAACATTCCACTAATTAGTTTCTTGATATTTCTGAGTCTAGGTAATGATATTCTAGCTTAACATCATAATTCATGAGAATCTATAAGACCGCTTCAACTGTAACTCATTCAGTGTCTTTGCTTAAGTGCAATTATTATTATTATTATTTTGCAGTGAGGAAGGCAAGATAAGGAAGATTTTAAAGGTCGAACCTCTTCCAGATGGCACCGGATATTTCTTTAATCTCAGTAATTCACTAGTTTCCCACATTTTCAATTTAAATATTTTTTTCCATGTGATACAATTTGTCAGGCCTCAACAATTACTCTTTAAATTTCTGTGTTTCTCGTCTGTTATTAACACTAAAAATGTTCATCTTTTAAATCCTAAATGCAATCTATTTCTGCTATTCAAGCTTACAGCCGTACAGCGGATGAATGTTCTTTGGTTTTGTGCCTTTGAAGCCTCAAACTAGTAACTAGTCTTGCATGTACGCAAACATCCATAAAATCTGCATGAAACAGTTTGGTTATTTTCTTGTTTTAATTCATCTCATTTCTTTGGATCAAATTATTCCATTCATTCATAATTTTTTATTGTTTTGTTATGCTTAATCCTACAGAAAAAATCTCCATTTGTTCATAATGTTCCCTTTTTGCTTTTTTGGCAACTGCATATATCATTTTGCTTTTCTTGGAGCTGCACAATACTGGCTACCTTTGGTACTTACAAAATGCTCAACGTTGGCATTCAGAAGGTTTGGCATAGTAAATTATTTTCTATTTCTCTGTTTCAGATGTTCAAAATCGGTTATTGAATATGGATGACAGCATATACATACCAATCAGCAAACCGGAGTTCACTATTCTTAATTCGGCTTTCAATGTATGGCATCACTGCTTTCTTTGTATTGCTCCAATATGTTATTTTCTTGTTTTTTAATAATCGCGAATATATCTCAAAGAACTCCTTTGCTTCAGTTTATTGTTCCATATCTTCTCGGTTGGCATTCCTTCACTAATGCTATCAGACCGGAGAATTCCTTCCATATGAACAGTCCAAGATCCACTGTTGATTTTGAATTGGGTAAGTGAAGGACAACTCTCAAAAGAAAGAAGCAAGTCCAAACTATGAATGCCGTGCCTGCCATTTCTTAAAAGCTGGGGTTGTCTTATCGAAGTTATGCTAATGAAGTTCTCCGGACAGATGTGATTTCAGGGAATTTGCTCTCTATGTCATGATGTTGCGAGGCACTTGCTCATAGTTTTTCCTGTTTAAATTGAGTTTGTAAGCTTCAATTACTAAGGATTTGATTGTGTAGTAAGGGCTGTGTTGCTAGTATGAGACTTCTAAACTAGTTGGTTCGGATCGTGTTTTTTTTTCTTTTTCATAAATTGATGAAAACATCAAGTGTATTTTCAGGTTGTTCGTGTGATTCTGCGATCAAGGTGGCTGCCACCCATCATGCATTTTGACGGTGAAATAGAATGGAGTTTCTTCATCCTGAAATGAGACAAATCATTTGTGAAAAAAAGGTATTCTCCTAATATTTAAGTATCATGGATCGCTCATTTACCTATGAATGATTATTAACTTCGATCATGACAATTTATATCCAAATATTGAATTGATTTCTTTGAGATTAACTGATCGAACATTTTGCATTGATTAGAAAAATAAGCCATGAAAATAATGTATAAAATATTAGAGAATAGATGAAGATCTGCGAATATTATAATATATAAGATGAATGGTTTCAGAAGCAATTGGGTGACTGTCATTAAATTTAATGTCGAATTTAAGGATTTGATGGTGATGAATTATGACCCTTGTTTGTTTGAAATCGAACAGTATCTTCTTCTGCGATGGACAATTTAAAATATTTATACATATTTCTTGATACAAAATATAACATAGTTTTACACAACTGATAATACTATCACAAGTAAAAGAAAATATCATAACCATACAGTTAATAATAAAAAAAGAAATCACACACGTTCGAAAAAAAATTCAAAGTCAACACATACACACAAATTCACCACTCTAAAGCTAATAAGATAAGTACATGTCCAATAAAATAAAAGTATGACTAATAATCACCACTCTAAAGCTAATAAGGTAAGTACATGTCCAATAAAATAAAAGTATGACTAATAAGAAAAAATACGAAGACGATAAAAATACTTAATCGGGAACTGGCAGCTAATTTCTCTCCTAGCGACATGAGACACAATTATTTACTACCTGAAACAAAAAGAAGAACGAGGAGTGGTGAGTCCAAATAAATTTTGCGGATATAAAAATAGATAAATGTATGGTATACAAAAGGGATAAAATAAGCATATAGAAACAAATGTATACAATCTCTAGTATAAAAAACATAAAACAAATGCATTTATACAAATAAACATACCCGAAAATGAATGTAACACGTAGGGGCATGATAAAAAATCTCCCTAATATATAAGTAAACTGTTAGTACTGCCGAGCAGATCTAGATCATATACTAAATGCAAATAATAATTGAATATGCATGTCAATTAAATGCAACAATCATAGCTCAAACAAGTGCAGCAAACACAAACAAATGCATAATGTATAATATGCACACGATGCAATGACCTGCTCCGTACACACACCAACTATCGCTACATTGGGTACGTCGGGCGAACAAGATACAAGCGTTAAAAACATGTGGTTATGCAGAAAGTCAAAATACCTGGGGCTATGCATGAAAAGTCATAATACTTGTGGTTGTAAAACTTCAAAAATACCTATAGAGACTCTTAACAATTGGAGAGTATCAACTGTTTATACACAACTCTAATTGAGCGTAGAACAACAAGAAATATGGCCAACGACCCATCGCAACCATAAGTGAGCCAGTGGTCGTCAGCATACAAATAATGCTATGATGCATGTCATTGATATGCACAATCTCAATCAAACCAAAAATCTTACAATCAATACGATACACATACGTTCAATCAATATCAAAACATGCAACTAATCTACTGGGTAGTGTATATCTAATGTAAATCAAGCCTTAGATAAGTCAAATGTTAATTCTACAGTTCACGTATACAGGCGACACTCTTAAATTAGAAACTAAGAGTTGAGACTGTATGACTGAATATTTTGAATTTCTACTCAGAGGTTAAGCATGAATAAGTCTTAAGCAGGAAAATAAGCAGAATAGATTTAAGGTAAATGAACCTTCTAGATAAACAAATAACCATCCATTTAAGATAAACGATTCTACAGAGTCCTTCCGCTAGGCTTTTCTCGATCGACCGCCTAAACCATGCATTTTAGTGGTATTAGAGCGTAGGTTTATGAATGTAACTTGGGAGTTTCTTTTCAGATTTTTATAGAGTTTATCTAATACCAATTTAGTGGTATCAGAGTGTAGGTTTACGAGTGTAATTTGGGAGTTTCTTTTTGGATTTTTGTAGAGTTTATCTGATACCAATTTAGTGGTATTATAGCGTAGGTTTACGAGTATAACTTGGGAGTTTCTTTTCAGGTTTTTATAGAGTTTATCTGATACCAATTTAGTGGTATTAGAGCGTAGGTTTACTAGTATAACCTGGGAGTTTTTTTTATAAGGTTTGCAATGTCCACATGTTTTTAGATTTTCTGAGGTGTTACCTAACACTAATTTATTAGTATAAATTTGGTGTTTTCGGATTTTATAAAGTGGTTGACCCATGACCCACTGGTTCCAAATTTTTGAGATTATTTGGGATTTTTGTGTGGAGTTGTACGGAGTTGACCTGATATTGATTTATTTGGTATTCGATTTTATGAGAGTCTTGGAATTTTTATAATTTTTTCGTGTTTTGGAATTTTCCGAATTATACAGTCTTTTTGATACCAAACCATTTGGGTCTCGGATGTTCGAGTTTGGGTATGTGTGTGGATCTTTCGTAGTCGTTTTCTCGACTGTGATGTATTTAGGACTTGATAGTGATGGACTTCTTCGTGCGACGAACAAGTATGTTGATAAAAAAAATTCTTAATAGTTATTTATTTTAATAATACTTGATTTTATTTTAACAGGTATGCCTCGCTGTATCGGGTTGACCCCACTTTGTAGATGGGGTTTGGGACGACCACTTACACGGGCACATGGGTCAGTGAAGGCTGAGACAGCCGATCAAGCGGCAAGATCTCCAGAGAGACCAACTGAGGCAACACCTGTCACTCAAGAACAGACG
Source organism: Boesenbergia rotunda (assembly GCA_024364735.1). Classification (NCBI taxonomy): domain Eukaryota; kingdom Viridiplantae; phylum Streptophyta; class Magnoliopsida; order Zingiberales; family Zingiberaceae; genus Boesenbergia; species Boesenbergia rotunda. The sequence continues at coordinate 275,681 of JAGFNQ010002203.1, read as the reverse complement.
CATAAGGGTGTACCACGGGGTCAGGATCCCCTGACATTGGGGGTTCTTTCCCCAATTCTGCCATCGGTTCCTACAGTTCCACCAGTGGTACCTACCCTAGTGTTTTTTCCCGTTACACCGGGAGCACCTACTCCCGTAACTCTCACTGTTTCATCGATGGCACCCGCTATAGTAGGCCCATCAATTCCACCCGTGGCAGCTACCCCGATACTCCTCGCTGTTTCTCCTACAATGTGGTCAACCGTACCACCCATGGTGTCGGTGACAGCTCTTCCAGTAGCACCGTCGGTGGTATCTACTGCCCCTATGGGATGCACTTTAGACAGATCACATATCTCTGCTTTAGCGACATCCGTGAAGGGTCGGTTCACCTTATTTCACGGAGGATCATATCCGTGTGCAGCCGACTCTTGGATTGAGACCATGGAGGGTACTTTCCGTTATATAGCATGCACGGACTAGGAGAGAGCAGAGCTTGCTGCATATCACCTACACGACGAGGGCGCCACCTGGTGGGCTATGTAGAGTACAGTCATTGGCGAGCAACACGCCACCTGGGCTACTTTCCAAGAGGCATTTGAGAGCCAATACTTTCCGACCGCATATCGGATGGTTAGACAACAAGAGTTTTTAGCCTTATATAGGGGGATCACACTGTTATGCAGTATAATGCAGGGTTCAACTAATTAGCTGAGTACTGTCCGCAGCTTGTTGCAAAGGATCGGGAGCGGATGCAACAGTTTAGTCAGGGACTTGCCGGGTATATTCAGATGCGGATGGTTGGCTTAGGCACGACATCCTGTCGAGAGACACTGGACAACACCCTTCTTATTGAGATGACCCAGATGAGGGTTTACGGGGGAAAAAAGAAGGGTAAGCAGTTAGCTCAGGAGACAGCACAGACTCAGCGATGGCAGAGTATTGGACAAAAACGTAGTAGGAGTCAAAGTTCACAAAATACTCCTGGGGCGGATTCCCATTCCCAGAAGATAGGGCATGCAGCAGGACCTTCCAGTTCCTTGGCGTAGGGCTAGGAGCAGGCCAAAAATAGATTCCATTGTTTTCGGTGTGGGTCTAGGGAACATAGTAAAACAGAGTGTCCAGTAGGCCAGGATGTATGTTACTATTGTAAGCTGCCAAGGTATCAAAGCAGAGATTGTGCTCTTACGGCACAACATGAGATTGTGGTGGTTCCCACTCAGGGCGATCAATTAGGGCAGCAGAGACCACAGGGAGGTGGTCAGGGGCAACAGACAGCACATCGACGGTAGCAAGCAGTACTTTCACCTGTTCAGATCTATTGTATGTCTGGGCATGAACACATCTCCACACCAGTGACATCCTAGTATTCCATGACGGGGTCCCATAATTAGAGCTGTCAATTTGGGTTGGGCCCGTTGGGTTGGCCCGCCCCGCCAAACAATTTAAGCGGGTTGTGTTAGAATTTAAGCAACCCAAGCCCGCCGCGGGCCAACCCGCCTAGTCCCGCGACCCGCACGGGTCGGCCCGCGACGGGCTTGGGTTGGCCCGCGGGTTGAGAATCACATGTTAGTTAAGTTTTATGACAATTTATTATCTTTCTTTGTTATTATTTTGAAATAAAAAATACTATTTTTCATCAGATGAGTACTCGTTTGTATCCATTTATATTTAAAAAATATATTTCTTAATATATTTGATTGATGAAATCTAAATATATGAATTTTTTTAATTTTTTTTAATTTTTTAAAAATATTTTGATGGGCTCGCGGGTTGGCCCGCCTAACCCACGGCCCGCCGGGGATTGGGTTGGGTTGGGGATTTTCCAACCCGCCTAGATGACGGGTCGACCCGCCCCGCCCCGCCAAATGGCCGGCCCGCCATGGGCCGACCCGCCCCGCCACGGGTTGGCCCGTTTGACAGCTCTACTCATAATCAACCATACCTAACCTACCATCCTTCAGTTATCAACCTCAGTAGATGGTCGAAGCTACAAGTTATAAGCCTCAGCAAATGGTCAAAGCAAATAATTGCATAATCAACAAATTCAACGGCAGTGAGTTTTATCTTCTTCTCTTCAGAATAGTTGTGACAGTCAAATACTAATTCTACTTTCTTTTTCCACTCCAAATAGGCTTCAAGATCATTTTTGTCTTGAAATAAAAGAATCTTCATCTTGATATTTCCCAAGTTTTTATAACATAATCATTCAACCTTCCTCTTTTACCACCAACTTTAGCATGTCCTGATCTGCCACTTGAAGCTCTATCATCAATGTCCTTAGATACGCCATCATTTTCATCATCATGGTCACCACGATTATATGATCTAGCATTTCGTGAAGAAGTTCTATTAACTTGGCTATGTTGCAATTAAGTAATTATAACATCTTATTTTTCTAATCTGACGTTAAAAAAAATAAAAAATAATAATTAAAAAACAAGGATGAACATAAACATCATTTTCTACCGCCACATACAACTCAGTAACCCACATGGCCACATCTATGTGGGCCCGGTTATGAGGGTGATTGCGTGGGAAAATGCGCAGGAATTTTCGCTCGGCTGATTCGGTCCTAAGGCGCACATAGCCGTTGAGCCGATTAGCCTGTCTTAAATCATAATCAGCACGGTTAGGATAAGTTATGATTCACAGGCCCAATTAACTATCACGGTCATCGAGTATAATTAGTGACCCAGCACTGCACGATGGATCGATCGACCATCACCGCACCTTACCAATTGCGTTCTTGGGCCCCTATGTCTTGTGGGCCATAACTAATCGGATCTTAGGACCCGTAGGAAATTAATCGAATCCCTAGGATCCTTTGTCCTTTCAATCTTGTATTCAAATTTCTAATTGGAAATCAGATCTGAATCAGAAGACTTCATTACTCGAGCAACTAGTCCTCTATATCCGGCATGGGATGAAAAGGTATAAGAAAAGAACTGCGAACATCTGAGTCACCAAGACAAGCCGCTCGAGAGCTTTGGATGGGGTATGGTGTTAGATTTTAATCTATTTAAAATTAAACATAAAGTATAAGAATCGGATACAAATCAAAATATACTTAAACGCCAATTAAATTCCCACCGCTTATTGAGAATCAAAGTTACAGATTTTTTCTTCATATTATACTTTCCCTTCTTTAATGGGAGAGTTTTCCGTATGCAGAAAAAGGGCATTGGCTCCCCGATTACAGAAGGGAAAATATAATACGAAGAACAAACCTACAAGTTTTATTCATAATAAAGCGGTTGAAATTTGATCATTGTTTAAGTTTTCTATCATGTATATTTATTTATTCTCTTGTCCTTCGATATTATTTTTATTATTATCTATTACAATATTTTAGACCGATCCAGAGGACCGAGGATAATAATGAAAAAAAATTTTGAAAGATAAAAGGATAAATATAACTACCTTTAATATTTTGCCCAATTTACTTAAGCATCAAATTTCAACCACATTATTTAGAATAAAAGTTACTTCTTCATATTATATTTTCCCTTCTTTGAGCGGGGAGTCTTCCCTGTGAAGAAAAAAGGCATAGAAGCCTCCTATTGTTGTCGCACAGTTCATACCCCACAAGATCGCCGCCACCGGCCACGGCATCACTGCCGCCACCTTATAGCTGAACATTCCGGTGAGGAGCGAGGCCAGCAGCCAGACAGCCACTTTTAGCCACCCTCTGTCCCGCTCGTTGGCCCTCTCGAATTTCTTCAAGCACCAGAACAGGCAGAGGAGGTCGAGGTAGGACGCGACCGTGAAGGCGACGGCCCCGGGGTTGTCGATGGACCTACGCACCGCGATGGCGGTGTTGAAGGTCAAGAAGGCGAAGGCGGCGAGGGCGATCCAAGAGAAGAAGGGCTGGTCATCTTTACCGTCCTTGGGCTCCTCCGGCGGACGGGATGCGGCCGGGGGCGAGGACTGGAATGAATAAGCAGCTTCTGACTGCGGTGCGGCCATGCCTCACGATGCGTGGAGGATCCCAAGGATGGAAAAGATAGCTAAGGATGAAGCATTTATAAAGAAAATGGAAAACGACTCTTTCTACTAGAATAGTGAAAAGCACGATGAATGACTAACACGGAGATATTTTATTCTGAAATTTAGAAATAAAAATTTTATAAAATTAATATGTCAGTTTTCTTTACGTATTAATCATGATGTCCAAGTCAATAATTTCTATAATTTTTTTTCCCGAGAATCTGGAATGGTTAATACATAAGGGTATTGTCTAAAAGCTTCTGGATTCAAGTCGCGTGAAACGCACTGAATTAAAACTCTGGACGTTTGATGTATTAATTCTTGATCTAACTGTGTAATAATTACTTTGGGGACTATGAATTATTTTTGTTGTGATGACCTTGGGACGGGGTATAATGGGGGCGTTGGAGTCGAATGATTTCGTCTTTATCTATAAATTATTTCATTTTTATTAATGATAGACGAATTAATCAAAATATTAGAAATGACCGAATATTTTTTATCACCATAATAAAAAAAATATGGCATGTTTAAATAGAGTAAAATTATAATAGAACAGGAAATCCATTTTCATTTGTTATTATAGAGGTCTGACTCTGTCCTACTACGGCATACGATGGAACTTACAAGGAAGCAGGTTGACTTAGGACGGTTCATCATTTATATTTTAAATTGTCCTACATTAGAAAATATTTATTTTTAAATTTTATATTTAAAATTTTATTTACTTCAACTTATAAATATATATCAATTTAATTATCTTTATTATTTATATATATAATATTTAAAATAAAATATTATTTTTTTTAAAATTCAATATCATTAAATTAAAATTTAATATATTTTTTATTAAATTGAGTACGATTCTATTTTAAACTTAATTTATCGAGAATCAATTATTTTTCAAACGCAGTTGATCGATAATCTATCAGAACAAGTTTGAGGAGCTCCGATTGATTAGAAATTATCGATCAATTTATATTTGTTATAAAAGAACATCATCCTTATTTTTTATAAATAAAAAAATTAAAAATAAATATATTTTTTTTATTTAGTAAATTGAATATATTTTTTTATTAAATTTAGTAAGATTTTTTCCCATTTGATTAATTGATTGTTTATACTATCTAATGGGTTTAGGATGAATGAATTGAATTATGTTTAATGTAATAAAAAATATATTAACTTTTAATTAAATGATGTAGAATTTTTTACGCGTGATTAGGTACGTTAGACTTGTTAAAATTGTCAGGTCCGTTTTATTAAATAATGTATATCGTATATTTAATTTATTTTAATTTGTTCAAAAATTCAATTTCATTAAGTTATTTTTTAAATACACTTCAAAATATATATTATTTATTTTATTTTTAGTGAAATATAAATAAGATAGATCCTCCGAGTTTCCTTATACTTTTTGTTTTTTTCCCCTCTCTCTCCAGTTCTGTTTTTGTAAATTTTGGGTCAAGTCTACTAAATAAAAGTCAGTCGCCGCAGACGCCGCTTCCATAATTCATATCGATGTGGGGTCCGCCCCGATTGCGATGGGTGAACGCAGCATTGTGTGAACGCGAAGAAAAATGCGTGCCGAAAGTTCAGCGGAAGCTTCGCGGAAGTTTCATTTTTCTTTTCTTTATTGTTATTCCGCGTAGTAGATAAACAACGAAAAGCAGCTTACCAATTGATGCGGACATTACAGCGACTCTTTACGGGCATTTCTTCCCGATTTATTTTGATGATTGATAAAAAAATTTTATAAGAGTTAAATTTATCTATTGTCTAATTCATAATTTTTTTATTGGGCATTCTCCCCCACAAGGTAGAAAGAGGAAAAAAAACATTCTTTATTTGTGATGACATGCGGATATTGCAGCGACTTTGTTGGGCATCTCATATGCGGGAAAGTTTTTTTTTTGTTTTTTTTTCCGTTTTTCTTGGCCTGCATCCTAACGTTAAGAGAGAAAATGATTAATAAAAATTTTTCAAATTAAAATTGACCTTTGTATACAGTTTGTATTTGATAAAATCTTTGAATGTGCTAAAGATAAATTAATAAGATAATTTTATGTATTATTTTATTATTAATATAAAAGAGAAAAAATTTAATATGTATTATGAAAATTTGAATATTAATTTTTTGAGATAAAGAATTAATTTAAAAATTTTAAAAATTATTGAAAAATTTTGAATATTCATTATTTCAGTATATAATAAATTTTTAATATATATTATAAAAATTTAAGTATAAATTTTTTACATTGAGTATTATTTAAAAAAATTTAAATATAAAATTTATAAATTTGAATATGTATGATTACATCAAGATCATGACAAAGGAGCCACGGCATCGAAGATTATAATTAATACTAAATTTTAAATAATTTATCCTTAAATTTATATCATATATATTAAATTTTTAATTTTTTATAATGATAAAAAAATACATAAAATTATCCTATCCACCGTATCAAAAGTGCTTACAAAAATTTTATAGGATTCTCCAATTCACTGAAACCCCCCCCCCCCCCCCCCCCCCCCCCCCAACTTGCTTCATTTGCGATGTGACATATATGGAATTTCATTTTCATCAATCAATAGAAAAGGACGTCATGCCGGAGGCGTGTGGTATTGTTCGTCAGTGACTGAGTCGACGTCGCACTACTGTTTTTTATTATTATTATTTACCAAAAGAATATTTAAAAAAATTCAAAATAACTATTTAATTTATATAGAAAAGATTATTATTTATATTTAAATAAATTTATTTATATTAATCGAATCTACTAAACTTTAGTCTTCCTTATTGACAAAGGCTGATTCGGGTCATTTTAGAACTAAGACCCACCCGTAATATAAGCTTCTCACTTTGCACCAGCCCTAGGCTGCTGAACTTCATGCCGAAGAGTATATTCCAAACACGCTGGTACACAGGACTCTGGAAAAACTCTCCTAAAGCAAGAGGAGTCGGGAGTGTCTCTACCCAACGGAGAGGACTAAAAGACAACGTGGACAGACGAATGAAAAAGAACTACTCCTTCCACCCTTTGTGCGAAGATGGAAACTCTCCTAAAATCATGTGGCCCGGTTGGGCCGAGAAGCTAAAAACCCCTCTAGAACCGATGGGGACAAAAAAAAGAATGAAAAAAAATAAGGGGTCAGAGAGAGGTCAAAGAGCTTGAAGACAATATACTCTCCTCCCATCTGAGTGAAAACATTAGAAGCCATATGGTGAAGAGGCATATCGAAGTAAGAGACAATATTCATAAAGAAGGGGATGAGGAAACGGGGTCCTGACACAACTTGTCCCAGGAAGAAGGTCGACAAGCCCGTGGGAGCTCTACTAGCGTCTGGCCTATACCCCGAGGATAACCACCGCCATTTCGGCCGGGATGTCGAAGGCCTCGAGGGCCGCCTGCAGAGTCTCCGTTCTCACTCTCGAAGAGATAAATTCATACCATTCTGCTCGGTAGCCTTCCATGATCCCTAAGAAACGGGGAGGAGACAAACTACTTACGTGCAAAAGAATCCCTAAGAAAGAAGAAAAAGACGAGGTGCACCCAACCACGAAGTCAGAAGTTGGCCGAACGTCCTCGCCTTCCCTTCTTATACCCAGGAAGTCGCCCGCATGGATGCATTAGGGAAGCGGCACGTGGAAAGCAAGAAATCGCCGCACCAGTGTTGCCCTAGGGGCAGTCGCCTGACGTGAGCCAGCTATAGCGGCACACGTCAAAAAGAAGTCGAGGAGATGGCCGTTGAAGCACGTGGCGACGAGGCATTTGCGGAATTACCCTGTCGCCATCAAAGAAAGTCACGCTCCTTTATAACGGAAGGACAGGTATCATTACGGTGCCTCGTAAGCCGCAGAAGTCCTTCGGGAAGGGTAAAACTAAGGAGAAATTTTCTAGGGGCTTGGCACAACCCCCTAAGGGTCCCTGGCGACCACTAAAAGGAGCAGTAACAGGTTTGAGGACCCGCAGAAACTAAGCTTCTTCAACATCACACTAGTCTAATCAATCAGCCATACTTCCTTCGATCAGACTTGAAATGAGGTACTTGTGATAGGGTTGAATTGCCCGTGACAGGTACGTGGGATGAAGATGTAGCGACCCGGCTTCTCCTGCCTTAGACGGATCGTTACTTCTGTCTACTTCTCTACTCTAATGCACAACTAATAGAAATGCGGAAGTCTTTTTTTTTTAAACTTTTAACAATGATATACTAACTCTAATAGTCATGCATGATACCATGTCACACTTCCTTTCTCAAAAACTCGTAAAATGATACTTATTGAAACCTGCCTCACCCAACTCAACCTTCGGGTATCAGTCGACTGATACTGCATCAGTCGACTGATAGGCCTGAATTCTGAATTTACAGGTTTCGGCACTTGCTTCAAAGGTCCACCAATCATGTATTTTCGAGCCATATAAAACTATGATACTATTGCTATACTCTATGCCAGTTTTCTAAACAATTTAGCTAAACAAAATCAATCCATAAACTTGAAATTAGGACTTTTGCGGAAGAAAATAAACTATTCAAGTTATATGAACTTTAACACTAAAGTTTGTACCAATCTTGACTCCTATGCATTCTTAACACCAAATACATGTTTTATAACCTTGCTAAAGCATTATGAGATATGGATGCAACTTTTCTAAACATATTTAAGCAATAAAACTTAATTCAAGAGGAATTGATACTATCTTGGCACATGCATCTATTTCTCTAACAAAGTATCAATATCTCCAACTACTCACATTCCTACTCATCCAATGCAATCATAAGAATATGTAGGCTAAAAGAAATGACATGGAATCTTTACTCTAAGAAATTGAGTATGTAAAACTATCCAAAACTTAAATGTTCGCTAAACTCCCTAAAACAAGAACTTGAAATTTGAATAAACTATAACATTGTAATTTGGATAGTTAAATTGTCTCGTCTCAAAGATCTCTCCAAAATCAGCCACCACACACACTTTTCTCAGCACCGCCTCGTCGCCTTCCTTCAGAATTGCTTGCCTTTACCTTTATCTGCAATAAGAGGAAATGCATCTAGTAAGCAAAAAGCTTAGTAAGTACTATCTAGCTCACAAAATCTCGAAATGTGCAAACATGCTTCTAGAACAATATAAAAATCATATAAGATACTAATATGCTTGAAAGGAAACTAAGAACATGTATAACTCAAAACATGCATACTCAAGCAATAATAAATCTCAATTTACTTTTCTTGGCTCAACATGAAACTTTAGCTATTCTTTAACTTTTGAAAACTTTCTTAAACTTTAGAAAACTTTGCTAAAGCATATACTTGAAAATAATAATCACTTGGATCCACTGAAGACGTAAGTACCATCTCATGCGCGTTCCCTAAAAGGTTGGGGTAGCGAGCCACCAATCCTAATAGAGCAGACCTTGGTCTACCAGGGCCAAGACCTTGGAATTGGACACCTGGATTTCTTTAACGACGCCCTTGGACGCCGGGTACTGGCCTTAGAAAATAAAATAGCTTTTCTTTCTTTTCTTTCTTATCTGTAAATGCCTTGGCATTTTCTCGAGCACCTTGCGTGCTAAAATCTCTAAGTCTTGACTTTTGAGGATTTCTTAAGGCCTTGGCCTTTTTTTTTCTTATCTTTATCTTCTCTTTTCTTTTCTCATAGCTTTTCTTGGACCCTAAACTCACATAGGGTACTTAATCAACATATATAAGCATATAATGAACTAAGATCACATGCAAAAACTCAAACAAAAAGGAAATATCTCTTTTAAAAACTTTTAAGGAAATTCTCGCGGAAAAACCGCCTCTTACTGCAGGTGAGCAGTACTTACATTGATATCTTGGACTTACAACCAAGATTGACGTCTAGAGCTCGGGAGAAACTTGAGATCTCGGAGAATTCTTCGCACCTACGCGTTCCTCTCGTCGCGGGGATTCCAAATATTGGAAGATCTCTTGGAGAAAAGCCTTGGCCGACCCTCTAGGCCTTGGTGTGGCGTGCGCACAAGAGAGGAGAGGGAGAGGGGTCGGCGCAACCTTGGGAGAGGGAGAGGGTTTGAGAGAAAATAAAACTTCTCTCTTTAATAACCTATTTATACTTATGGGGCGGATTGACCTAACTACAACTTAAATACATGTCTCTCCTTTTTATTTTGTGCTTGATACCCTAGCCCAGCCAGTTGTGCGCTTGTGTGGTCTCGCGGTGGTCGCGGGTTCGATCCACCCGCTGCACTTAATTGGTTTTTCCATTTTTCCTTTTTTTTTTCTTTTTTTTTTCCAAAAATACCAAACGGACTCGGAAAATTCCATAAAAATACTCTAAAAATTCCTAAAAATATCTAGAACATTTCTAAACCATTTCTAAATAAATTCTAAGGACTTTAAGAACTAAAAATGGAAATTTTGGGGCGTTACAGAAGAAGCTTTATGACAATAGACAATGAGTCGTAGGGACTCCTTTTTCAGAGCTCTCGAGATACTCTCGGAAAGGGGAGCCTCTAGGGTCCCCCTCGTGAAACAAGTCCTTGGGAGTCAACCAGAAGATCCCCGGGCCAGAAGATCCCGAGACCACCTCGGGGAAGCGGAGTCCAAGCTACCTTCGACATCAAATAACGACTCTCCCTCTCCCTCGCGAATTTATGGATAAGCATCCCCGCTGGCACCACTACAAGAAAATTGTCATTTACCCACGATAAGTTTTAGCTACACATATACAAACTGTAGGTATAGATAACATATAGCCACAGATATATGAAATCGTCACTATAAGTTATAGGGACAGATATCGATGCTGTGAGTATTGGATATCTATACCTACACTTATATTTTGCTGTCACTATAATTTTTTTACTGTAGGTATAAGTAGCGTATACTTATACTTAGAATTTACTGTCACTATAAGTTATAAGGACAGATATCAATGTTGTGGGTATTGGATATCTATACCTTCACTTATATTTTGCTGTCACTATAATTTTTTTTACTGTGGGTATAAGTAGCGTATACTTACACTTATAATTTACTGTCACTATAACTTTTTTTTCTATAGATATATATAAATAACATATACACACACTCATAACTTACCGTCACTATAACCTTTATATGCGTCATATGTGTGGTTTGGTTCGGAGGGTTTGGGTTTGTCCCCAACACCGGCGCCATCGTCTGCGGCGATAGGAGAGGGGTTGAGGGTGTGGTCCTGAGACATGGCATAAATCGCGGAGACGTGGTACCGGTCAAAGGAGCACCCAGTTTGCTGCCGTAGGTATAAAAGGTAGTTTAATCCCTCTGGTAAGGAGGTTAAGCACTCTTTGTTGCTCTACATTTTCCTACTTGCTGCTCTTTTTCCTCACCGAGACACTGACTAGAGCGTCGTAGTGGGCTCCACCAGACAACCTCCGGCGTGTCTCTCTAACGCTCGTCTTGATCTTGTAGGGTGCAGCGTTCCTCTCCTCTCTTCGGCATCCACATGGACTAAACTTCGGTGATGTATACCGTCGACGTCGATTTCTTCCGGAACCGTATATAACCTATGCATAGTTGAATTAGACTTGGATACGTGTTGGACGGCCGACCAGAGCCATAACCTATGCCAGACATTAACCAAGGCTAGTCTAGCCGTCACGTAAAGAAAACAAGTCAGCCTGGCTTGATAAAAAACAAAAACAATGAATCGAGGCAGGTGCTATGCCCAGTCCGATCAGACCATTTTCACATGTCCAATTGAAAATCTTGCGTCGTTTGTGATAGATAGGCAGTGTATGGGAGTGTTTGGAAGAGCTTTTACATCTTAAAAAGTGATTCTTATAGTGATTATCTTGAAGTTAGTAAGAAGCTAAAGTAAGCAATGTTTGAAAATAGAAATCAAAAACTGATACAAGATAAAGTTTGAGTGTTTGGGAGAATAATTACTTCCAAGCTTAATTTTTAATTGAATGACAATAATATCCTTAAACTATATAAATTAATTATTTTTTAATTATTTAAATATAATTTCGATACTATCAATAATTTGTTCACGTAATTATTATTATATTTTAAATAGTGATATAATTATTATTATATTTTAAATATAGTATTAAAATTAATTTTTTAATAATTTGAATATTTTAAAAATATATAAAATTAATAAAAAATAAAAAATAAAAAATAAAATAATTTATATAAATATAATATATATATATATATATATATAATTCTGAAAATGTACAATATAATTGAAATTTTATAAAAATATAAAATTTTATTTAAAAATAAATATTAGTACAATCAGGTAAAGTGGCAATCAGGTAAAATGTTATATTATTTAAGGATATAAATATTATTTTTTAATGTTATATCATAAATAAAAAAGCAGAACCAGGTAGAAATATCAAATTCTTGCTTCTAACTTATGAGCAAAAGTAATAGAAGCTAAAGCAAAATCTAACTTTTTCAAATACTCAAAAGTGATTCTGTGTAGCCAGAATCTAAAAAGCAGGTACCAGAAGCTCTCCCAAACACTCCCTATATATATTTTTAAAAAGCTGAGTCGAGTCTAACTACATTTTTTAAAATATTCATTAAAATTAACTAAATGAATTAAAAGTAATAAAAGAGTTTTTTTTAATAAAAATGAATATTAAAATATTAACATTTTAAACTAATAAAAGTGTTTAAATTATATATTATTATATTAATATTTTTTTATTAAGCTAGTTAAGTTTTTAATTAAAAATTTAATATATTTTTTAAAAAAATTAAATTAATTAATTGGGATGGAGATGCAAATCTAGAAATCTGCAAAGAGCTCTACTCACTCTTCGTGATAACAGGCACACAGAATGTACACTTCAAGGCATCAGAAATATAAAGAACAAAAAGAGAAAGGTTCTGAAGATTTCGTACCCTTTTCGCAGAGACCTGATCGGTTGAACAAAATGGAATTTAAAACTTACATTTAAACTTGGTTCTCCACCGAGACAGGGTAATCCGGCGCCGTTTCTCCAGCCACCAGACTGCTGCTTTCTCCCACCTACAGTGGTAAGAAAAAGAGCGCCGCCACTGCCACCGTCGCGAAGCAGAGAAACAGGAGACTGACCAATTCCATGGCCTTGTGCTTGGTGGCCTCGACGGCGGCGGCATCGTCAGGATTTGTTGAGGGCGTAGATGACGACGAAGAGGTTGACGAAGACGGCGAGGCTGTTTTGGAAGGAATCGACGTCGACGGTCAATTATCAAGGTTCAGTCCACGCGAACGCTGACGCTGGAGGAAGAACATCACACCCTGCGAGATTAACACGAGCGATAGAGGAACACGCTGGAGGTTGTCCGGCGGAGCCCACTCCGACGCTCAAGTCAGTGGCTCAATCCCGGAGATAAAGAGAAGACACAAAGGAATATGCGTGAAGAAGGGAGAGCGTAACCCCTTTTGCCGGAGGGGTTGGAGTATCTTTTATACCTGCGATGACTATTTCACGAGTCTCTATGATCTTTGTCACGTCCCTCAATTGTTGGTTACAGAATAACCTTTATAACAGTTCACGTCATCATTAAGTTCGGACCATTGCGATAATTATGGGTCATGATGACTCCGCGATAAAGAGTGATGGTTATCCGCAGACCGTAAATCCGAACAAAGGGGGACAGTTACTTGAGGTTTGATGCTTCTCGAGCTCTGCTTCCCCGAGGTGAAGAAGCTATGTCCCAGTGGGTCCTTGCACCCGTTACTGCTTCTCTGGCAGTTATACTGGGTTCGAGAATTGTAGAATTAGCCTCGGGTCTTGATGCAATCCCTTTTTGATTTTGTCATCCCAAAAAGACTTCTACGGTTTTCGAGGTACTGCAATGATACCTGTCCATCCATCATAAAGGCACATGACGCTCTTTAATAGCGACAAAACCTCTTTACGAATTTCTCATCGCCACGTGCCCCAACTAGTCTCTTTGCGATCTCTTACTGACATGCGCAACTGTTGCAGTCTCACGTCAAGCGGTTGTTCTTTGGCGTTACCTGGATGTGGCGGTTTCTTATCGTCCACATATCTTGCCCCTATTGCACACATGCAGGCGACTTCCTCCATATAAGAAGGGGAGGCGAAGACGTTCGGTTACCTTCTGGCTTCGCTGTTTGGTCAACCTCATCTTCGTCTTCTTCCCTAAGGATTCTTTTCGCGTAAGTCTTCTGCCTCCTTCCTGTCTTTTTCCTTAGGAATCATGAAAGGTTATCGAGCGGAGCGAAGTGGTATGAGTCTGCCTCTTCAAGAGTGAGGTCGGAGGCTCTGCAGGCGGCAATTGAGGCCTACGGCATTCCGGACGAGATGACGGTGGCAATCCCTAAGGTAGACCAGACGCCGGTGGAACCTCCCGTAGGTTTCTTTACCTTCCTAGGGCAAGTAGAGTCGGGGCTCCGCTTCCCCATTCCTCCTTTTTTTCATGAATGTGACCTCCTATTTTATATCCACCTTCACCGGATGGCTCCCAACGCCTTTGCTCAGATGAGCAGGGCGTACATTATCTTCAAGCTCTTCGGCATCCCCTTAATCCCTCGGCTTTTCCATTCCTTCTTCGTTCCTATCGGCTCGCGAGGGGCTTTTAGCTTTTCGACGCGTTCTGGCCATAGGTTCTTAGGAGAGTTCCCTTCCTCGCACAAAGGGTCGAAGGAGAAGTTCTTCTTCATCCGCCTGCTTGCGCGGCCCTTCAGTCCTCTCCACTGGATGGAGGATCTGCCGACTCCTCCCTCAGTAGGGAATTTCCTCCAGAGTCTAGCCTACCAGCGCGCTAGGAACATAATCTCCGGCATGGAGTTTAGAGGCCCAGATCTAGTGCAGAGTGAGGAGCTCATGTATCAAACGAGCCTTAGCTCTAAAGTGACCCGGATTAGCCCCAGCCTTGGTACGTTCATCTTTTTCATCAATGCATGTTAGTTCTAATTGATATTCTCTTGCCTAGTTATTGCAGAGGAACTCATGTTTTCGAGGGCGATGCACCGACTTATCAAGTGGGAGGAGGCCAACAAGGTGGCTCTGGATCCTCTCCTAGCCGCTCCTGGTGCACCCTCTGCTTTATCCGAGTCCTCGGAGGGGATTGTTAAATCGTCCAGCGAGTATGTCACGCCAGAGCGGGCAGAGGCTCCTGCTGCACCTCCGTCATTTGCTAACTCGAGGCCTTCAGGTCCATCGGTTGACCCGGAGATGGGCGTCCCTTCAGGGGATGACCCACCCCCGGCTGCTGTCCATCCGAAGGGGGTCACAGAGGAGTCGTCGCCCCACACGGCCCTATCGACATCCCCATTCTCTGGTCGGCAGAAGAGGAAGGTCCCGGAAGGCTTAGGCCCTAGACAGAAAAGGTTGCGCCCCAGTGGCCTCAGCACACTTCCATCTATCCCTGAGGAGGATGTTCCACCTTCCGATGGTGGGGAAGCTATTCCTCTATCTCCACCTTTTCCTTCGACTGCCGCTCCAGAGGCAAGTGGTCAGGTCTCCGGCTCTTCTTCGGTTGACCCTGCCGAGGTCACGAACGGTAGGCAAAAATTGCCCACCCATTATTGAATGCAGCTTGGCCGCCTCCGCAAAAGGCTAGATGCGGTGTCGGAGGCTCCCATGTAATCTTTCCCCCCGGTGCAGTTGAAGGAGGTCCCTGCTGAGGGCCTTTCTTCCGAGGGGACTTCAAGCTCTGAGGAAAGCAACGCCGACCCTTCTACACCGCAACCTAGAGCTCCTACCATCCAGTCGCTTCCTCCGCGCAGGGGCACGTTGCCTTCAGGGAGCCGGGTTGACCCCCCAAGATCTCTAGGAGGGGAAGCCAAGCGAGCCTCTACGAGGCCTTTCACAACCCTCCGTGAGTTTCTTTTGAAGGTGTGTGTTCCAGGTACATAGGTTGTTTCCTTGTATGGTTTATAATTCCTTGGTGCAATGATAGGCGACTGAAGACTGCCTGACCGCCGATCGTGACTTGTACACATGGCCAGAGATTGAGGCCTTGACCCGCCAGACACTGAGAGCAGAGGTCGCAGCTGACCACGATCACAGAGTGGGACTTATACAAGCGGGGGTCAACAGGGCTCTCCGAGTAAAGGTGGAGTATCAGCTGGACACCTTAATGGCCATGGAGTCCTCCCTACAGAATTCCCGACGCCGGGAACGTCTAGCGTCCGAGAGGGTTGTGGCCATCACCAACGACCTGCTCTGGGTGACTCAAGAGCGGGATCAACTTCAAGTGAATGTAAAGAAGTTGTCGGGGGATATCCGCCTTCTTGAGGCCTCTGCCGGGAGATCGAATGAAAGACCAAGCGCCCCAGCTCGCCCAGAATGAATCTAACCTCATGATGGCGGCTGATCGTTTGTCTGACTTTGAGGAAGAACTAGCCCAGGCGCGGTCGAAAGTATGGTCCTCCTCGGACAGGCTCAAGGAGGCTCTAGCTGACCAAGACAAAATGTCTGCTGAGATGGAGCAGCTAAAGCGTGCCAAGGAAGCAACCGAGGCCAATCTGTGCAACTTTCGGGCTGCTGAGGCGTCCCGTATTAAAGAGACCAAGGCAGACTTCAAGGCTGGGTTCCTGGAGTCGGATGAATTCGGCAATATCATTGCTGGCCAGGTAATGAAGCGCATGAAGCAAGGCTTCCACGGGGACATCGACCAGCTGAGGAAGGCCCAACTTTTACCTTCGGATGCCGACCTGGGTTTCATGAGCATCGGCCGAGTTTAGGAAGAGCTCCCGCCCGAGGATAAAGAGTTGTAGGATTATTTGCTACCCGGGAGCTTAGCCCCGATGTACCCCTTTTTGATTATAATGAAAATATTTCTTTATCTGACTGTCTTGAGTATGCTTTTGCGTTTGTCTCCTTGTACTATTTGTCTCCGTTGGGAGGACCAAGAGTGTGGAGGGATCGACATTTCTCTCTGACTCCAGGAGCCAGGTTGCCGATTAACCTTCTCGGAAAAGAGGCATTCCCTCTCAGCCCCTAAGGTATGTGAGTCAGGGAGCCATTGCTCGTCCCCCGCAGCCCCTTGGGTTGGTTCTAGGGACCCAGAACCCCCTGTGATACCAGGTGTCTTTTGGGGCTTTCGGGTTTGATCTCGGGTGTGGATCTCCCCAATGTAGCCCCGAAATCCCAATCGCCAAGCCCGCAGTTGTCATTATGTGGGACCCGTGTTGGCTCCTTTCTCTATGGAGTGTTTGCGGCCTCCGAACCATCGTCTCCGGGCCCCAAGCGATCCATTGAATTAACCCATAAAGGGTTGCAAATTCTCAGGCGCCGCAGGGGCATGCCAATCGTTAGTGACGGAAAAGACGCGATGCTTCAGAATTGGCATCTATTACTGCTCCCGCGTCATGCCCTCATTAAATGTGGATGGTCAACCCTCTCTATAAAAGTGGAAGGTCGACACGTTCGTTCTCATCCATCTTACCTTCCCATTCTAACGAATCAGGAAGAGAAAAAAGGTTACAGCCAGGAGGGGAACCCGACAAGGGAGGAGGTTCACCGCCCAAAGGGGTGCGAAGCCCTATCTGCCCAGGCTAAGTCAGGTGCTCCTAGAATCCCTTATGAGGTGTACAACCTTCCGATACATCCTCCATCGTCCTCCCTTCTAACAGGGGGTTTCTGCATCACTTGGGAGCATAGCAGAGATGATGTTGCATCTTTCTTGGGAGAGCACGACGGAGATGGAACCACATGTTTCACCGGAGAGCCCGAAAAATATATTACATGCTTCACCGACGAGCATGGCAGAGATGATATCATTTGTTTCACCCGGGAGCATCTCCTGGTGGTTCATCTTCAATCCCTCTTCGGGTGCACAGTGTTTCCTGGTAGTTCATCTCTTGTCCATCACAAATGCTCTCCCCCCACCAGATTGCTCGTTTCCCCGAGTTTTGGGCATTGACCCTCCGTCGAGCCTGGAGTAGTTTGTCATCCGAGGAAAAGTTGCAACTACTGCTCCACCTTCTCTTCCCTTTGTATTTTGCAATTCTTCTTTGTTCTTAAAGGTGTGTTGACTGTAAGAGACAATCAGGGTCTTTGAATGGAACTGTTTCGTCCATGTGTACCCGAAGTTGTTCCTGTTCCTCTTTCGTCTGTGAATGGTCATGAGAAGGGAGGACCCAGAAGTCCCAGCCGCGGCCGATGATTCAAGGATCCTGACCATAATAAAGATGACTCCCCACTTACCCGCCATTGGAAGACGATTCCGAGCTAAGCCGGGGATAGTGAAGCGATGGGGGAGGACAAGGGCAAAGGAGTAGTCTCCTCTACTGGATCCACTGATTGTATCCCCTATTCTTTGTATTCCTTTGAAATGTCGTTGTCAATGTATTTTTCGTAGAGATGAAGGAAAACACGTGTTATCTCTGTTGTGTAAGCGCTTCGAGTAATAACTAGATATTCTGCTGGTTTTACCTTGTCTGAGGATGCTTGTTTCATATCGGGTAGGTTGCGTATTAACCTTCTGCCTTGAGCCTCCTCCATTTCCTAGTTAGAGGTGGTAGGGACTGCATAGATCTTAGTTAGGTATCTGCCGTACCCAGCCTAAGCCTAAGTACCTCGGGCAACCGCAGCGCTGCGAGGTATTTGGGTTTTTGTTTCTTGGTCAAGCATCTGTAGCACCTAGACTAAGCCTAAGTACCCCAAACATCTGCAACACCGTGAGGTATTAGGGTTTTTATTTCTTAGTCGGGCGTTTATAACACCCAGACCAAGCCTACGTACCCCGGGCATCCGCAGCACCGCGATCTGACTTCTCCATTGTAGCATCGCCGAGACCAATGTTCGTAGAATCGTGATCCTATGCAGGATCGATTTTGGGTCAGGATCGAATCGATCAGGATCGGATCGTAGAAACATATGATCCTATCGAAAATCTTTAAAAATTTTATGATTAATAATTCATATAAAAAATGATTAATAATTCATATAGAAAAATTTTCTCATGTTAACTCAATGTTGACATGGTTATCTTTCTAAATTTTGTACATAAGATTTTGTACTTGTAGAACAGGATGTTTTATTGCATGTTTGCACCTAGATGTTTTTGGATCCGAAGAATGATGTTAAGAGGAATGACATCAAAGATCGTTTTAGTGGGGTATATGACTCATTGTATATTCCTTATTCCTTTAAACTAGTGAGCATAAATATTATAATTTGTATTCCAAATACTTGTTATTTGTTAAACAATTTCCCTAACTTACAAACTAGACCTCACATCATGTTCTTTCTCCACATGTATCTATGTTCAAAAAGAATTCCAACCATCTACCAAAAGACTATCCATTCAATATCCATTCAAGGATCTATCCATTTAACAAAAAAAAATAATCCATATATCAAAAGCGAGGATCTATCCATTCAACACAAAAATAATCCATATAAATATACATTCAATCAATATATCAACGCCAACTCCTCCATATTTCATAGACAAAATAACCTAGCGGTATTTCATAGCCAAAATAACCTAGCGTTATTTCATAGCCAAAATAACCTAGCACGCTAGCAACTAAAATAACCTAGCGTATTCTTAGCACTTACATCTTAATTCTAAACATATATACAATAGTTTATATAATTAAAAGTCATTTTCAAATCCATAACAATCATCTCCAAATCCATAATCTTCATTGTGGCCAACAGTTTTTATGGGTTCATCCTCCTTTGACATTTGAACATCTTCATTGATCACATTTAAACCATCTTCATTCTCATCTTCATTAACCAAGTGAAAGTTTTGCATTTGATTGACTTGTTTTCCCTTTCCACGATATTCACTAGGTGTTTCATCAACTACATGAAAAACAAAAAATAAATGTAATAAATTTAGCACTAATATGTAAAAGTTAAAACAAAATGGAACTTTATATGATATTGATGACAAACAAAAATAACTTACCAATCCTCATTATATGTGATGCACTGACTTCAACCTCATAAATTTCCTCCTCATCTGAAGGCTCATGATTTTGATTCATCTAAAATTCTCAACAATTCATTGTCTTTTGATAATACAGGATCTTCTATCTCTGTTATCCATTCATCATCAGAAGGAAGATCATCTAGTGGATCTTTTTCAACATTCATCATCTTCTTTTTGTCTCTTTCCCTCTCTCTTTCTTTTAATCTCAAGTTATACATCACAAAAACCAAATCATTCATCCTTTTTTGGGCTAGACGGTTCCTCCTTTTTGAATGCACCTATTTTTCAATGAAAAGGTATAAAACATCAACTCACAGAATTTGTTATAAAATTGTTCAATAGTTTGGATTGTTTAGCTACTTGAAAAATTAAATAGTATACCAAAAAAAAAGTATTACCATTTCAAATGCACTCCAATTACGTTCACATCCTGAAGAGCTACATGTCAAACTTAAAACTCTAATAGATGTCCAGTTAGGCGCCCGGGATGATACGAGCGCCCAAGTTGAAAGTTGTTTTGCTGTTTCGAAGTCGAAACACAAGATAAGCCTTCACTCAAGCGCCCGGGAGGTCTCAGGCGCCCTGATCAGAAGTTTTATCAGCTGCGACGAGGTCGGCGCGGGGATAAGGTTTGACCGAGTTCATAGGGGAGCCCCCAGCGTATCAGGCGCCCGTATGAAGCCTATATAAGGGGCTTCGACCCCTCTGCCTCAAACACAACTGCTGTGAGTGATTCCGAGCATTCTGACCGACGACAACGCGCTAGAGACGAGGCTCTACAACCGGCAGGCTCCAAGAGAAAGTGCGCGGCACTTCGGAGGTTCCCGAGCTTTAGACTTTGTTTTGTTTGGTTTGCTTTTATTTAATTCCGCACTTAATTTTCAATATTCTTGCTTGTAATTATCAACTGTAAGACGGGTTTTCTCCACCTCCGGAAATTCCGGAAAGGAGACCTTGGACGTACTGACCCAAGGGGGTCGGGAACCAAGTAAATAAATCCCGCGTGTCTGTCTTGCTTTTACTTTTCTGTATTTACTTTTCTGTATTTACTTTTCCGCTGTGCTACTAACGTTCTACGTCTAGAACGATCCAAGTTTTTTACGAAGTTTCCGCGAGAGATTTTGACGATCGATATTCACCCCCCCCCCCCCTCTATCGACAACACCGGTCCTACATGATGGAGCGCCCACGATCAAAAAGGGTGTCCTCCTGGTCCTCTCGAGTAGGTCGCTGCCCAATGATAGCGATAAGGTGATTTACCCTATCAGCTGTACTCGATACCCGGTGAAGCCGAACACCGGGGTCGAGACCGGAAGTAATTTATCTTCGTCGATCTGCATCTGATCCAGAGCAGCCTTGTACAGGATGTTCACGAAACTTTCCGTATCCACGAAGATGCGCATGACCTCATAGTTAGCGATACGGGGGAGGATCACCGGCATCTTCATAGGAACCTTCCACCTCTTCCAAGTCTTCAGGGCCGAACGACATCGTAGGGCCGCGATCCTGGCTCCGACTTGTCCCAATTGCATAGTTCTCCAGACGCCGGGTGTTGGACTTCCTTGCCCGATGGGAATCTCCTCCGGTGGGTCATCTGGATATAACTCCCACATGTCCAGAGGGTGGGACGCGTGCAGGGGCCTTGCCCTTCCGGGGGTCACTTTCCAAGGAGGGAGCCCTGCGGGGTGCAGGCCCCCGGCTCCTTCCCCTTGACCGCAACCGGAATCGATGTCGAGCCTCGTTTTCTCCCGACTGTCTCCATCTGGGAGAAAAGCTTCGCCGAGGGGAATTCCAGCGATACCCCGTCTTCTTCCAGTTCTTCCGAGGTTTGGGGTTTGCCTCTTCGCTCAATTTTTTCTTCAAGGCATGACATCCTCAGTGGAATGTGTAGCACTGTCGTGGAAGCCGCAATACTTCATCAGTGACTCTAGCTGCTCGGTGTCCACTGTCTCAACTAGTTTCCGTCGACTAGCGCACTAGTCCTTCCCGATGTGAAGGTCCGTTCCTCGGGTTAGAGTTGTGGGCTCCCTCCTTTCGGACATGGGAACGGCTTGAGGGGGGACTCTGGTTGGTTCCTTCCAACGGACGAATTGCACCTCCTCCACGTTGACATGCTTTATCGAACGCCCCAGCAGAGTATCGAAGTTGGCGGGTGGCTTCTTCACCAATGACCGAAAAAATCCCCTTCCGAGAGCCCTTGGATACATGCACTGACGAGGATTTCTGATGTCGCACTTGTCACATCTTGTGCCACCCATTTGAACCGTTGGATGTACTCCTTGAGCGGCTCTTTCGGATTCTACTTGAGAGTGTATAGATTGAGTGTTTTCTTCTGATAGCGACGACTACTGGCGAAGTGGTGGATGAAGGCGGTTCTAAACTCCATGAATAAGTTGATAGAACCTGGAGGCAGCCGCTGGAACCATTGTTGGGTTGCTCCGGATAGGGAGTTCAAGAACACACGGCACTTTACACCGTCGGTATATTGGTATAGGAGTGCCGCAATTTCAAACTTACAGACATGATCCTCCGGATCTGTCTTCCCGTCGTAATCAGCAATCCCAGGCCCGCGAAACTGCTTCAGCATAGGATCTTCTACAATCTCGGATGAGAAGGGAGTAGAAGGAACCTTAGGGGAGTCCTTAGGTTCTTCCCTCTTCCCATGTCCATTTTCGTGTCTTAGCGCGCAAGTGACTACCGAGTTGGCATTCTCAATGTCTCCGAGAGAGTCTCACCAGTGATTCGAGGTTGCTTCAACGCGTCGCCCCTGTTGTATGATGGATGTTTGCGGTTGGGAGTGCGAGACGGAGATTCTGGGGATCGCCTCCAGCACAGAGACACCTCGCTGTGAGGCGGCGTGCTCGATTTGGTGTTGTTTCGAGCGCCTCTTTGATGACATTGGCCACCAAGCGATCCAGTTTCTCCTTTGTTAGGACAATGGATTGTCCCGCCGGCTCTGCCATCGGTGCTCCTTCTGGTGCTTTATTGGTTTCCCATAGACTGCGCCAAATTTGTTCCGGAAGGAATCAACGTCGACGGTCAGTCACCAGGGTTTACCACACGCGGACGCTGACGCTGGAGGAAGAACTTCACACCCTGCGAGATTAACACGAGTGTTAGAGGAACACGCCAGAGGTTGTCCGGCGGAGCCACTCCAACGCTCAAGTCAGTGCCTCGATCCTAGAGATGAAGAGAAGGCAGAAAGGAATATGCGTGAAGTAGGGAGAGTGTAACCCCCTTTACCGGAGGGGTTGGAGTACCTTTTATATCTGAGGCGGATGTCTCACGAGTCTCCATGATACAGAGTATGAATATCAAGTATCAAAATGTTGAAGATTACACACGTACCCGATATGAAATTTATGTTGCATTTCGATACCTGATATTCATACTCTGTAGATTACACACGTATGCATGTTGCATATGGATAGAGTTATGTCAGCTTATACACAACACTGATTGATCACTAGTCATAGTTTGTATGTATACTTAGATGTTTATTTGTAAATCATGACTCATGATTCAGACCTGTGCATGTCATATAGTGTTGGATCCGGTCGGTCCGGCTAGAGGGGGGTAAATAGACGGCTAATAAAATAAAAGTGGTGGAAACTCATCTATTAAAAAAAACTTGGTTGCAACTTGGTCGTTGCTTCGAAGATGGTTAAAGAAAAAACTCTCCTTGTGGCGGAGAAGCCTTACAACTGAAGCACACTAGACTTTAGAGAAAATTACAATAGAATTGAATGAATGATATCTCTAAATCTTTAAGCCTATTTATAGGTTGAGTGATACGATCTTGACCGTTGATACAAGATTGAGTTTCATCTTGATCGTAAATCTAAGATTAATCTTAACTGTTGATCGTAGATGAGATTTTATCTCAACCATTGATTTTAAAGGATAAATTATTTTCCTTTAATTGATTAAATCTTGAATCGTATTGACCGAAGCTTCCGGCGTGCGTACAGAATTATTCAGCTCATGCAAATCTTGAATCTGATTAACTTTTGACCATCTGAATTTGCTTCGGCCTCCACTTGTAAGAAGCACAAAAAGAACTTTAATTAAAAGGAAGTTCATTTAAGAAATAAAACAAAATTAAAAAAAGACGTTTACTTAAAAATTTTAATTAAATTAAAATTTTAATTAAAGTTTTAAACAACGTTAATTAAAAAGAATTTACTTTAAAACTTTTAATTAAAATAAAAACTTAAAATAAAGTTTTAATATAATTAAAACTTTATTATTTTAATTGCAAGTCAAATGTTGACTTGATTGACTTTTCGTCAAACCGTCGATTGGGTGATTTCCGGCCAACCGGAGTTAGGTTCACCCGAACCCGACTCTGGCCTTTTACCCCTCGAACGTGCTTCCGCCAGGCTTCTCGTCCCTCGGACGTCGCGCACGTCCTTCTTGGTCCACCGGCGTACTCTTCCGCAACTTCCGCGTCCCTCAGATTGCACCGAGCTCGTCGGCTCACTCCCCTGCGCAATCCTTCTCGTCCGCTGCGTCTTACGCTCGACTTCCTCCGTACCTAAGTTCCTGCAATACTTAGTAGAGGGATTAAAACCAACAGGACCTAACCTAACTTGGTTGATCACATCAAAACCAACCGGGGCACCAACATATAGTTCTTTAAGGGATTATCAATTAGGGGTTGCATGCATTAGTGTTATGTCTCATTCCTACACTATTGCATAGATGGCGACCCTGGGCTCTCTTGTGGATGAGACGGGTCATCAGATATATCATTATTTGCACACACAATCACTCAGGGGTAGTGGTAATCGGAGGGTGAGTTTAGTTACCCTGTCGAGTGTCCCCTTGGACAATCTGGATAGTGGGTCCAGAGCATGGTAATAGTCAGAGACCCTTTTGTGTAGTTGCTGTTGGAGCAATCTAAATGCTCTAGGTTTTGAACTTTAGGCAAATATTTAAGTTAGGGTTATTGTTGTATTTGAAAGGCATTATGAGTATGCAGGACATAGGTACAACTAGGAAAGTCGAAGTAAGATCTTGGAAAATGAGGAAAGCCAAGGACTGAAGCTGAAGGAATTTCTAGAAGGCATGACGTGAAGGTTAGGGAAGCATCCGAGGGACGCGAGGCTGATGAAGGAGGCTAAAAGGCTAAGTCTTGGCAAAGGAAGACCCGATAACAATGACTGCCAAGGAAGCTCCAGAAGGCAAGTTATAAAGGATGTCGAGGCATCCGAGGGACGTGAGTCTGATGGAGGAGGCTAGAAGGCTAGATCTAGGTTGGTCTAGCGAGAATGAGTGTAGAGAGATTGTACTCGGGGCTAAAAACCTAGATTTAAGATTTGGGCAATCGACTATTGCTAGGAGCAGTCGACTGGTAGAGGTTACACAAAGATCAATCGACTGATCTTCTGTGCAGTCGACCGGTGTCGACTGAAATTCGAACATTAGGTTGTAACGTTCAAATTCAGTTGGACCATTCACACCAGTTGACTAGTAATGGTTGGAATAACAATGAGCTCTATTTGAAAGAGTTCAGTTTGGCTGGGCTAAGATTGACGAAATATGTTTGGGTAAAGCTTATTAGTAGTCTAGCAAGCTCAAATGTATGTGCAAGTGTTGTGTTGAGATTTCTCCACCCACAAAGAGCTACACGAGTTAGTTGGAGGTCTTCTGGGGACTAATCCACCGACGGATAAAGATCGTCCACCATACGAGCAACCGTGGAGTAGGAGTTTTATCTCCGAACCACATAAACGGTTTGTGTTTCTTAGTTGTTAGTTTTAGTTTGTTTTGTATTCTACTTGCACAACTAATAACGTGTAGGAAGAAATCGACGAAACGTGGGTGACCGTCTACTCACCCCTCTAGCCGGCACACCGATCCCTAACAAATCCAACCATAAACCTAAACAAAAATCCAGATTTAAGAGATGTCATTCACAAGTTTCTCACCATCAAAAAGACTCAAGGCAGAATTGAAAATCAATAATCTAAACATACACAAGTTCATCTATCGAAACAGAAATGGAAATAGAGCAGCAAAAGAAATCCCCAATTCGATATTCATGGCAAAATAATGATCAAACAAATTATACAAATTCCCAACACTGAATCCATTTCGTGCAACCATCAACATTCCAAGAAATACACACCAAATCACAACACCATCTAAACTCAAATTGAACAACAACCTACCAATCCACTCAGCCGATAGAAACCTTACCTTAGCTGATCACTGCCCCTGAAGCTTTGCTCGGATCTATCCGGAAACAAGATCAGCAGAAAGAGATTCGCCACAATCTGCCACAGATCTAGAGGTTACCATCAACTCGGGAACAAGGAATCTAATTACGCTAGCTCTGAAAACCTACCGGATCGAGGCCTGAAGAGCACACCTGAATGTCGGCACCAAATTTGTAGTGCCTCCTCTAGGCTTGAACCGCCTGTTCCAGATCCAAGGAGAAAACTCGATGAAGAAGGAAAGGAGAGAAGGCAATCGTCGACCTTGAAATCGCTGGGCTAAGGGAGGACCAGTGGCTATCGGCTACAATCGCAAGTGGAGAGGAGAAGAGGGGCATCGCGAATTGGACAAAAAGGCCAAATCGCTCGCTCCCAGCGCCCCCGCCACACCCATCCCAATGTCATCACGAGGGAGGTAAATCATAGTCCCCGGAATAATTAGTGCACAGTTGGGCCGAGAATTGATACACCAAACGCCCAAAGTTTTAATCCAGTGCGCCTCGCGCGACTCGAACCCAGGACTTGACAACACCCCCATGCACTAACCACTCCGGATCCCCGTGGGGACGGGGCATCGCGAATGGGGATGCGGGTGAAGGAGGAGAGATGCCATATAAGGGATTGGCGTTTTACAACTAAACCCCTCCGGTTTGTTTAACGAAAACCTCACCCCCAACTTTAGGTTAAAGTGATTTAACCCTCTATAGTTTTGTGATCTCAATTCCACCCCCAATTCCTTAGGGTTTTAATCAATCAACCCCTCCAAGGTTTCGAAGTACCAACCCTTATTTTGGTGTATTTAACAAGAAGAATTGAACTTGGTGGAGTTTTAGAGAGTGGAATCCCCTTGTCATTACCTGCATGAGTGTCTATATAGTTGTCAGGAGAATCTCTCCGTGCTGCATCATTGTAGGAGCTTATGATGGGACCAAATCACTCAGTTCGGTCACCAGACTGCCTCGACTCCGTTACCCGAATCTCATAGCTAAGTCCCCCGACTCTCTTGACTTTATCACCTGAGCTCCTCAGTTCAATAACTCCGACTCCCATAGTTCAACACATCCGAGTTCCCGCGAAACATTTTTCTTAAACCTCCCCATCCTGATCTCTCGTGCTCGGCCTCCCAAATCGCTTTGGCTCGGTCTCCTCGGTTTCCTCAGCTTTGTCAAGCTCAGTTGTCCCCCATTATATGTTGCCCGATAAAGACATGGGAGGAGGCATAATGATTTCATTCATGGGTTTGTTTCTCTCAGAAGAAGTGGAAAACGTCGACACATATTTCGTATAACATAGTAAACAAATGCACATATATCAAAGCAATGGATATAATCACTGCGATCTACAAAGTCGTTCGCCCTCGCTGGTGTAAATCGCCTAGACAATTTCTTCATCACCAAAACATTCAAGCTCTTCTCCATTGTCTCCCGTTGACTCATCTGATTGCAATTGAACATTCTGGATGAAGGATGTGAAATATGAGGTTGGCTAAGACTTTCCTAACGATCTTATTCAAAATAAATGACTCCGATGATGAGGCTATATTATATAAAACAATCTTGTAAATGACGAAGGGCATAAATTATTAGTTATCTGGCCTAACGAGTAGTTGTCATGACTATGTGAGAACATAAATGCGAGTATGATGGATTCCATGATAAGTATAGTTCATATTTGTGTTTGAAATTTTGACAATGGGAACTATTTCAGTTAAATATCGTAAATGATTAAGCCATCAATCAACGAATGATCTGACTCATGTGTTCCACAAATGATGCTAGCGAGGATGACTAAGAGGACTTGAAATCCACTACGCGAGAGGATAGACAGGCCAAGGGACGGATACCTGAGTCACTCTTACGCTCAAGTTAGAGTTTGTTTGAAGAAAAATGTAGAATGGAAAAATGAAGAAGAAGAGTTGAACTTGGTGGAGTTCAAGAGAGTGTGGAATCCCTTGTCATTACCTTTGTGAGTAACTATATAGTAATCAGGAGAGCCTCTCCACATTGATCGAAATATCACCATTGTATGAGCCGTGAGGGAACCAGATATGGCATTCGTTGGTTGTCTTCCTACTCATCCAATCCAGCACCAAATGCTAGTGGGGGCATCTAGAGGACTAGATTTGACCACTTTGTAACCGTTCGTTCCTTTTGTGGATATCACGCATTAGTAAGCTCATGTACGACATAGACTTGTCTTGAGGGTGAAAAAAGTGACGTCGATATAAAGTGACCTTGAGAACAAATAAAGTTGGAATATGAGACTGAGAGGATATTGATATCCAATGCTGAGATAGAGTGTCAGCAACTGGGCCAAGACTGAGCCAGAAGGAGTGTTAGGATCATGAGCTGAGACTTGAGAGATGATGTATGGATATGAGATTGATTCAGAGATGATATCGACGATTGAGGCCGAGACTGAGACAGATATGTTGCAGAGATCCGAGACTGAGTTAGAAGGGATGTCAGGATCAAGAACAGAGACTTGAGAGATGACATAAGACCTAAGAATGAGTGAGAGATGATATCACCGATTGAAGCCGAAACATAGATAGAGATGTTATAGACACTCGAGATTGAGCCGGAAGGTGAGTCAAGGATGGGATTTATGCTGAGAGAGGAGCCTATGTAACTGACTAGGTCTCCATCAGACTTTACCTCTCCAAAATGAATATAGGAAGCTCACTGGACTCGGCTAAGTTACTCGTGTTAAGTTTTGACCCTCCATAAATAACCTCTACCCGCATCCTGACTTTGACCAACAATTCAACGTGACTTTCTATTCTAGTGGAGTGGAACTAGAATAGAAAGTCTACCAGGCATGTATGGTTGCATAGCTCCGCAGCATCACAGACTGAACCCCGATCCCAAACCAGAAACAGTAACATAACTTATAATGCATTGAGCAAAAGAATTGAAAACGACCAGATATGTCGTTAAGCACTATGACACTTAATTTTAACATTCCGGCTCCCGGTAAGGTCAGCGAGTGATGAGGTTACTGCTTATGGAAGCTCATATATTGCATATTTCCGAGTGCATTAATCACATTCAAGCATTTAATTTGAGAGAAGAACAGTGCTGGGAAACGATTCCGATCCGTTGTTGGGAGCACCCTTCAGCTTCAGAATGGAGGCGATCACATTGTAAATCTCTATATTCTCAAAAGATGGGATCTTCCTTCCCCGTGCAAACTGAGGACCGTCAGCAATAAAAATTGTCCTCATCGACAATAATGCGTTGTCGTAGCCATGAGCGCCACCGCACTCGCAGTCTTTCGTCTTCTTCAGTTCCACCTTGTAGCCTTCCGCCGGCAATCCAATGATGGGCGGAATCCTGTAGCTCGCCGAGTAATGGAGCCTCTCTGGCAAATCCTCTTTCAGATACATTCTTAAATAATTTCCGTGTTCTACCTTTCCTGAACTCAGTGCCTCGTTCATTTTCGCCACCACTTCCGACGGCGCTACGCCGGCAGGCGGGCGAATTGCTAACAAAGGACTAGTGGACTCGACCCAGTCTCGGGGATCGAATTTTGATCCACGGAGATAGATCATCAAGAAAAATCAATTTTTTTATCACAAGTTCCCACCATACCATGATCGCCTAACAAGATTATAGTCGCCTCCTCGAAGATCCTCCTTTTCTCCAAGCCGATGATCAATTTCCCGATCATGTCATCGATTCGAGTTACTGCGGCGGTGATCTCTGGATCATCTGCACCGACTTTGTGCCCTTGCTTATCTGGGTCCTCGAAGTAGAGGGTCATGAACCATAGCTAGGGAGATCGAAGTAGCTCAAGATGGTGTCCACGAGATGCTCGAACGGCACCGAGCCGTCGTAATGCCTGCAGAATCTGGGAGGGCAATCCCAACGACCCTTTTTGACTTCGGATCCGGGCCAGAAGAAGTTGGCGGCGTGGAACCCATGGTCGACGACAGTCTCCCAGAGCGGCTCCCCGAGCCACCACTCCGGCTCGTTGCTGTTCATCGTGAAGGAGGCGCCAGAGATCGGGTCGATGAAGTTATTGTTGATGATGCCGTGGTAGGGCGGGCAGAGGCCCGTGACGATGGAGTAATGGTTCGGGAAGGTGAGGGTGGGAAAGACCGATATGAGCCCGGGCTCTGGCTCGGTGCCATTGGCGATCAGACGGCGGATGTTGGGTGCGGCGGTCTTGAACTGGTAACCGTAGCGGAACCCGTCGGAGGAGACAAGTAGAACGACGGGGCGGGAGAGCTTGGCGAGTGGCGGCGCCGCGTGCGACAGATCAGAGGTAGAATCTTGGCCTGCCGCAGCGAGGGAAGAGGAAAAGAAGAGGAACGCGAAAGAGGCCGCGACAGCCACGGAGGCGCAGGTGACGACCATGAGGGCAGGAAAGAGGTAGGTGGTGTGAGATCCGCGAAGACCCGAAGTGGAA
This sequence comes from Boesenbergia rotunda, assembly GCA_024364735.1. Lineage (NCBI taxonomy): Eukaryota > Viridiplantae > Streptophyta > Magnoliopsida > Zingiberales > Zingiberaceae > Boesenbergia > Boesenbergia rotunda. The sequence continues at coordinate 245,181 of JAGFNQ010002203.1, read as the reverse complement.
TCGGAGGCGACGTCGGCGGAGAGAAGAGCCGGTGGTCGGGTTAGAAGGACCATATTCAACTTCTGTGGGTTGTGCAGGAGAGGGAGGATTAGACATTGATAAAGGAACAACACCGATCGTTTTTGGTCCAAAGGTCGCTACTTGTGCCCCCACGGCTGGATCAGCTGGTAAGGTACTCGCAGCTTGCATCGGAGGGCGTGAGTTCGAAAGTCGACGGTATGCGCTAAAAGAGATTATATAATATAATAATATAATAAATTTATATTATTATATTATTAGAATAAATTTATATTATTATATTATTAGACATTTTCCTTATTAATCTGTTAATTGACAGATTCTTTATAAATCTGTTAATTAACAGTTTCGTTATTAATTTTTCATTTGACTAGGTCTCCTAAGGTCCCTATAAATTGTGTATCTCATAGACAAGTTTTTTTCAATCAAGAAAGTTACTTTATTATCTCTTTCTTTCTCTCTACCTCTCTTTTCTCTCTACTTCTTTTACTTTAATATGGTATCAAAGCTATAGCTCCTCATACCTAACGTGTCACTATTTTTATGCAACGTCTTTCTTCTTCTTGATGTGACGCTTTCTATCGTCATTTTTTTTTTGAAAAAAAAAACTTCCTCCTCTATTTTTTTTTTTGCTCGTCATCCTCGTTCTTCGTTTTTATCACCCGCCAACTCATGACGGGAAAGTAGGGGAAAAGAGGAATAGTCTCCGTGCCTTTTGGACCAAGCTACAACAATTTTTGGCTCTTTATTATTATTTGGATGTCGAATATTCAGAGATGTCAAATTTATCTCCAATTTGGACACACTGGTATTCAATGTCCTAAAAGACTTGACAGAACCTTCATCGGTGGTCCTTCAGCTTTAAGAAGATGTCAAATTTGTCTCCAAATTCGACATACTGGTATTCAATGTCCTAAAAGACTCGACAGAACCTTTATCGGTGGCCCTTCAGCTTTAAGAGGATCTTTAACTTCACAAGTCCGTCCTAAAGCTCTCTCATCTGTGCCTACTCATGGCAAACCTTCAAAATTTTTATCTACTGAATGATATATTGACACTGGAGCAACTCATCATGTCACATCAGACTACAATATCTTTACAGAAGTACTAACATACACTGGTTCGGATACGGTACAAGTAGGTGATGGCTCAGGTTTGCATATTACTAATCTTGGAAACACATACATTCATTTATCTAATCGTACTTTTCACATGCGCAACATCTTTCATGTTCCATCCATTACTAAAAATTTACTCTCCGTATGTCAGTTTTTCCTTGATAACAATGTCTTTTTTGAATTTCATCATGATTATTATCTTATAAAAGATAGAGGAACAAATACTACTGTATTTCTTGGAAAAATAAAAAACGGCCTCTACTATCTTCAAAATTCTTCAATCAAAGCTTTTATTGGTGAACGTGCAAATAAACCAGCCTGGCATGCTCGACTTGGTCATCCTTCCCTTCGTATTGTTCAGTCGATCATAAATAGGTATGATTTACCTACTTCCTTTACTTCATCTCCATCTCATTCATGTCAGGCATGCATGGAATCTAAAAGTCATAAGTTACCTTTTTCTTCATCTGAACGCGTTTCCAATTTTCTACTTGAAATAATTTATTCGGATATTTGGGGTCCTGTACCTATCTTGTCTAACCAAGGTTTCTTATATTATGTTACCTTCATTGATCATTTTTGTAAATACACTTGGCTTTATCCTATGAAAAGAAAATCTGATTTATTTGATATATTCTGTAATTTTCAAAAACAAGTTGAACGATATTTTAATCGTAAAATACTCTCTCTTCATTCTGATTGGGGAGGAGAATATCAAGCTTTTCATCGTCATCTTGTCTCCTGTGGGATTGTTCATCGAGTCTCTTGCCCTCACACTCCAGAACAAAATGGCTCTGTTGAGAGAAAACATAGACATATAGTTGAAACTGCCTTATCTCTTCTTCATCATGCATTAGTTCCGCGTAAATTTTGGGATGAAGCTGTTTGTACTGCAGTATATCTCATAAATCGACTTCCTACTCCATTACTCAATCATAAGTGTCCTTTTGAAAAACTTTATAATCAAACTCCTGAATACACCTATCTTCGAATCTTTGGTTGCGCATGTTATCCATGGTTACGCCCCTATTCTAAACACAAACTTGACTCTCGTTCATTATTATGTGTTTTCCTTGGTTATAGTAATATGCATCATGGGTATCGTTGCTTACATATACCAACTGGACGAATATATACATCACGACATGTTACTTTTGATGAATCTCTATTCCCTTTTTCGGCAGCCTCTTCAATCTCTCCTCCAGATACAGGTGGTACTTGTAGGATCGATGCACGTGAGAGGGGGGGTGAATCACGTGACTTTTTAAAAAATTAAATCAGAGTGCTTTAAAAAGCGTGCACAGCGGAAATGAAATAGACGAAAAACAAACGCACAAACACGAACGATTTTTTACTTCGTTCGGAGCCTTCGGCGACTCCTACTCGAAGGCCCAGGTCCCTCGGACCTTTCCGTTGGGCAATCTACTAAAACTCTCTATCGGTCAACCCCGATAGAGTAGGCGAGTACAAATGAATTGAAAGTGTGACAACCCCACACTTTCAAGTAATTAAGTGCAATAAAGTATTAAAAGAAATTCTTCTTTTTACCGACGTCCGGAGTAGGTCGACTCTTTTGGGGCAGCGGGACGTCGTCGGCTCGAAGTGTAGCGTTTCCGGAGCAAGGCGCGAGCGTAGAAGAATTTGAAAGCTTTGGAAGAAGTGTTGTCATTGAACCTTGGTCGAGGGGCTCTATTTATAGCCCTGGGGGCGCCAGAAACGTCCGGGGCGCCCCTCTGCGTGGCTGCCGATCCGCAGCCCTCTCGGTCAACCACTTGATCTCTTTATCTTCGGGATCACTTTTGACTGGGGCGCCCGACGCGCGCGGGGCGCCCGATTTGACCGGTCAAAGCCATATCTCCTTGGCTTCGCGAGGGTGAGCTTCGGCAGTTGGCAGTGAGGTGGCACAGGGGGCGCCCGAGACATGCGGGGCGCCCGACCCGCGCGGCTGTCGGGGCGTTTACCTCTCTGCTGACTTTGGGTTGACTCTGGGGCGCCCGACACATCCGGGGCGCCCTGCTCAGCTACGGCCTCACTCCTTTGAGGCTCTCTGAGCTGCAGAATCATAGTCCTTTGGTCCTGCATCCAGGGTTAGTCCAAAACAAGGCTAGCACAATTTTATATGGACTAAAATAAGATACAATTCTAAGTTAATTCGATCCTGTCTCCCAGACCAGGATCTAACCAGGACTCAACTTAGATCACCTAAATGGGTCTAAGTTGGACCGCGCCTAAAGTCCAAGATTGGACTCGTCCTCACTGGGTCGCTCCTCCAGTGACTTACCTTACTTACCCATTGTGCAGCTCTGCTTGACTTCTTGACCCTACCAGGACTTCCTGCCAAGGCTCAACCACCTTGGTTTTCCTGCCAAGTCTCAACCAACTTGGTCTTCAGCCAGTTGTCAGGTCCCGCGGACCCAACTGGACTTTCCGCCAGGACTCAACCATCCTGGACTTCAGCCTGATGTCTGGTCCTAAGTCTTTCAATTCTGCACACTTGGTAAAGAGGTTAAACACACACAACCCTAACTTTAACCACTTTGTCATACATCAAAACCCGAGTTTGACCGTCAGTGCAAACTGCACCAACAGTACTTTTTTGATGTCACCCAACATTATCAGAAGAGATGGCATCCTAGGTCCTGCTCCGGAGCTCCCCAATAACTCTCCTATAACATCAGAATCACCTCAAGTTACTGCTCCAATCTTAGAAGTCTCACCAGCCAACGATAATATGCTCTCTAGCCCTGGATCCTCGAATAATTCAAGTCCGGCAACAAACTAACCATGCCAACCCACTTCCTCATCACCATCAACAAGTGATTCAGATGATAATACTCCTCGTCGCATGCTTCCCTTGAGTGACATATATGCACGATGTCCACCAATGGCTACTCGATATCCTCTTCCTCGAGCTCTAGTGGTTTCCTCAAAAACTATTGAACCAACTTGCTTTACACAGGCAAACAAGGATCCAAATTGGCGTAATGCAATGGCTACAGAATTTGATGCACTTCTTCGCAATGGAACATGGAGCCTAGTTCCGCGCACTCCATCTATGAATGTTGTGGGCTCAAAATGGATATTCCATCTTAAGCATCGAGCTGATGGTTCTCTTGAACGGTATAAAGCTCGCCTTGTAGCCAAAGGATTTAGTCAACAACCTGGTATTGACTTCAATGACACCTTCAGCCCAGTCATCAAAATTACATCTGTCAGATTATTGTTATCAATAGCTATTAGTTCTAATTGGTCTATCCGACAATTAGACATTTCTAATGCATTTCTTCATGGTATTCTTGATGAAACGATTTTTATGGAGCAACCACCTGGGTTTATTCATCCACAATTTCCATCTCATGTTTGTCATCTCAAGAAATCTTTATATGGTCTTCGGCAAGCTCCTCGTGCATGGTTTCATCGATTATCTAAATGGTTACAGGCTCAAGGTTTTTCTGGATCAAAAACTGACTCCTCTCTATTCTACAGGCATAATGATGGATCTATGATATTTTTTCTTATTTATGTGGATGACATTCTATTAACTGGCAATGATCAAAAGGGCATCTCAAATTTATTAAGTCTTCTCAATCAGGAATTTCCGATTCGAGATTTAGGAAATGCTCGTTTTTTTCTTGGTATTGAACTTATTCCACATGATGAAGGTTATATTCTCTCTCAGAGCAAATATATTACTGGGCTTCTTCAAAGAGCTAAAATGGATGGAGCACGTCCGATCTCTACACCTATTGCTCCAAATAATGTCTCTACACCTTCTTCCTCTTCAGTGATGGCTGATCCCCAGGTTTATCGAAGTATTGTTGGAGCTTTACAGTATGTTACTATTACGCGCCCTGATATTACGTTTGCAGTAAATCGTGCTTGTCAGTTCATGCATACTCCTACTGAACAAAATTGGGAAGGTGTGAAGAGAATACTTCGTTATCTCAAAGGCACAATTCTACATGGTCTTCTTTTATATCGACACATCTCGAGATTTACATGCCTATAGCGATGCGGATTGGGCTAGTTCTCTTGAAGAAAGGCGCTCTACTAGTGGATATGCAATATTTCTTGGACGAAATTTTATTTCTTGGAATTCGAAAAAGCAACCTACAGTATCTCGTTCAAACACTGAATCTGAATATAAAGTTATAGTCAATGCAACGTCAGAAATTATTTGGCTTCAATCCCTTCTTTCGGAACTTCATCTTGCATCAGATATTGCACCAAAAATTTGGTGTGATAACATTGGAGCAACATATCTTACATCAAATCCAGTATTTCATGCTCGTACAAAGCATGTTGAAATTGATTATCATTTTGTTCGAGAGCGCGTGACAAACAAACAATTATTTGTTTCTTATATCTCTGTAGAAGATCAAATTGCTGATATCTTTACCAAGCCATTATCCAAACAACGATTTAGCAAATTATCATGCAAACTCAACGTCCGAGATCTCCCGTTAAATTTCTCGGGAAGTAAATTACTTTGTGTCTTATTTAGAAGTTTCAAATAATCCTAGGATAAATCTTATTTAGAAGTTTGAAACTTCTTGAAGGCATTGCCTCTCCTATAAATGTATTTTATTATTATTATTATTATGATCTTTTAAAAATAATATGGTTATCGAGTACGATAAAAGTAGATTTATTCAAAAGCTCATATCAACTAACCTATCTGTTCAGTACTTTATGAATATATATTTTTAATCTTACAACTCTCAACCTTTTAAAGACGTTCAAAGAAACCTTTTTTTTCACATATATTTGCTGCTGCTTTTTGTTTTGTCTTACTTATCCTTCCGTGTAACACACCATTTAGAAAATATTTGGGAGAGCTTTTACTTCTTGAAAAATAATTTTTGTAGTGATTATCTTGAAGTCAGTGAGAAACTAAAACATAGAGTGTTTGGAAATAGAAGCTAAAAACTGATACAAGGTAAAATTTGAGTGTTTGGTGAATAATTACTTTCAAGCTTAATTTTTAGTTAAATGACAATAATATCCTTAAACAATATAAATTATTTTTTAATTATCTAAATATATTTTTGATACACCATCAATAATGTTTTATATATTTATTATTATATTTTGAATATTATATCAAAATTAATTTTTTTAATAATATATATGTTTAAAAAATATATAATTAATAAAAATAAAAATATAAAAAATAATAAATTTATATAAATTTATAAAAATTTATAAAAAAAATTATGAATATATAAATTATATGAAATATATAATTTTATTTAAAATTATGGTGACAATTATGTAAAATAATAAATTATTATGGGTATAAATGTCTATTTTTAATTCTAGACCATAAGTAAAAAAGCAGAAGCAAAAAACAGTATCAAATTTTTGCTTCAAGTTTTTGGCTAAAAATTATAGAAATTAAAGCAGAATCTAATATTTATAAATACTTAAAAATATTTTTATATAACTAGAATCTAAAAAAACAATTAACAGAAACTCTTCCAAACATTTTCTTATTAAGTCTACTTTACAACTATCCATTAAACTCACCTAATCATGATCTCCACTTGGTCGGTTCCAGACTTGCGCCACCTGCGGGTGCATTAAATACTTGTCTCTAATATATTAAATTTCCGTTTTTCTTATTGGTCCGCATAAAAAAGAAAGGTCGCAGGAATTGTCACGTGGATTGAGTTTCTACTGCCGCTTCCCTCGATTTCGAAGTCAGATCCTCTGTTCTAAAAAAAATTCGTCCCGCTCCTCGATGAATAATTCGATCGCCGATTAAATATTATCGACTGTCTCTGATCGTCGTCCTAAACAAAATTAAATCCTAGGGGGTACGGTGAACCCGTCAAGATCGCCGCAATTGCGATCTCGACAGATTCACCGTCGAATCCGACGATATTACAATTTCAGCGATTCCAATCGATTCACCGTTCTTCTAGAATATCATTTGATTCGATACGACTATCAAAATTCATTGGTGGTGTCTGATCGACGATCGAACGACTTGTCGATCATCGCCGAGGGAACGAAACAGGCGGCACAGGGATTTTTTCGGGACAGAGGATCCCAATCACTCGATTTCATGTTGATATTCGTAAACATGCTTTCTTAATTCCATCCCATTACAAGTTGACCTGGCCCTCTTCTCAGATTGCTTATTGGGATTTTTTAGCCCAATTCAGGCAATATTTGAACAAGATTCTCCTGTTCAAATTAAGTTGACGGATTGGTTACTTAAACTACACACGTTAAAGAAATCAAATTATGTGATAGGCTATTTAATATGTATGCAGGAGTTGGTATCTTGTACGAGTAATTATTTCAATAGGTTTTAAAATCAATTTTCAATAGATATAAAATACTTCGTTAATTATCTTACTCATATAAAGATTACTCCATGATTTACCTACTTATTTGTAGTCAGAGAATCGATGATATAGATGAACATTATCATCTTTGTATTCAAATAAGTAGGTTGGAGTTGTGCATGGGCTTACACGAGGAAGAGGAGAATGTGAAGTGTGTCGAACAAGTGACTTGACAAAGTTTAGTATTAATCATGATGATTTAGCTGGGCAAATCGATATGTTTGGCGATTTGAAGGTTTATAAAAATTTTAAAATAAAATTTGCAAGCAACTCTAAAACAAGAGGTGACTGATTGTTATCAAAAGATAGTTTACTGTGCTAATTAGAACTAGAGTACTAATTTGATAATTTTGGAATTTTATCCGATTTTAATTGTTTTTAAAAGAAGAAAAATCCTCAATATAAAATTGTCATGCTTGGTCTAGAATTTTGCGGATATTTTTAATGTTTTCAAGGCTTTTATTTTTTTATAAAATTTTATGCCTACATTAAATAAATATTATTTATATTATAAAGGTAAAATACAGTCAATATCTAAATCATTTAATACTTAATTTGCTACTCTTTACTAATTTATTAATAATAATTAAACCGGCATATACTAATCGGACAGGTGCAATCACGAACGTATAAAATAATTAACTTTTTATATTAAGGAAAATAAAAAAGTAATGAGAAGCCTCCATGAAATTAGGGAGGAGCGGAAGTCAGAATAAAATGAAAAGGAACCGTTTTTAAGGTAGCGTCTTGACTTTAACCTCGTCTCCACTATATATAATTATTTTTTGCAATAAAAAATTAGCAACTAATTCATAAAGTCTCCACCACGTATAATTAACGTAATAAATAAATCACATCGTGGATGCATACAATATCAGATGAAAAATGCTTTTTTTTAAAATAGAAAAAATGCATTCTTTATAAGACTAATAATCACTCTTTCTTTTCCAGTACTAATTTTCAACGACAATTTATCAAAGGACGTCCCTAATAATACGTAATTATCAAAGGGCGTCCCATAGTTTCTATTTTACCAAAGGGCGCAGCCCTTTAAGTGAACTTCCTATTCTACCCTTGGCGCCACAATACACCTTTTCCATTACCATTTTCGAGACATCCGAACCACTTTTGCAGTAAAATAAGAATATGTGGTTCGGATGGCAAGGTAGTGGAAATATTCTCAGCCTATATATATAATACTAACTTGCAAAAGTCGAATCATCACGAGGGTACGTATATATTTCGACTTTGCACAACTCAATTGATCAAGACAGCTGAGGAAGATAGGTGTTGAAGGAGAAAAAGCAAGCAACAGATTGGTAACAAATATAAATAGTAATGTACGTATGATTGTCATCTTTGATATTGTATCAGACCTGGTTTTATACTTATCAACTCTTGCTAGAATTTGTATGTTTGGAGGAGTCTAAGGGTGATATGATTACATAATAAGGTTCTGTGAAATTTGTTAAAATGAAGATAAAAAAATGCTTGAATTCGACCTAGGGATGATATATTACCATATCAGGCCCTAGAAGGGCCAGAAATTAAAGGAGTTAAATCCCTAGGAGTGCATGATATCATTAGATTTCAGGCCCTAGGAGTGAATCAAATATGTTGTTTTCAGGCATTGGCAGGGGCTGAAAAAAAATAAATTCAGGTCCACCTAGGGCCTGAAAAAAAAGGAATTCAGGTCCTCCCAGGGCCTGAAATGAAAAGATTTCAGGTCCTTACAGGTGCTGAAATCATTGGATTTGAGGGCCTGGGAGGGCCTGAATCAATATAATTCAGGCCCTGTGATTTCAGACCCTGGGAGGCACAAGGGGGTGGGCCTGAAATAAAATGATTTCAGGCCCACGGTGGGCCTGAAATCATTTATTTCAGGCCCACCGTGGGCCTGAAATAAAAACATTTCAGGCCCAATGGAGGGCCTGAAATAAAAAATTGGCAGGGCTAGGGTGGGCCTGCAATCACTTCAATTCAGGCCCAGTTTGGGCCTGAATACCTCCATTTCAGGCCGAGGATGGGCCTCAAGTGGGAAAATTTCCGGGTTTTTCAGCAAGGTTAGAGGTTTGGGCCTTCCTAGGTCCTTGATTATGTTTTTCAAAGTTTGCTAAATGTAATTTTAATTTATTTTTCAGGGATGATAATAATGTTGACGAAATTATCTCCGAAATATGGAATACTCTTGATGATAATGCTGTCACGGGGAATGGATCAGAAATTACAAGGAATTTGGCAATTAATCTAAATGAAGAAGCAACTAATATAGAAGGTGAGGGTTTGAATTCTTCTTCAAGAGTTGTTGAATTCTTTGAGGCAACTTGGAGTGGGGAGGAAGGAATTGAAATCCGGAATGCAAATGAATTAGAACCCATTACAAGTGTACTAGAATTTCAAGCCGATGATATGCAGATTGAGGAATATGATTTCCCCCCAGATGAGTACAGTGACTTAGAGGAGGAGTTTCCATTAGCTGAAGATCCTTATATTTTAAATTCTCGATTGCTTGCTGGGCCAATTGGAGAGTTAGCGGCAAGAGATGGGCATGAATTTTTTGTGGGGCAGATATTCCCATCTAGAGAAGAATTCAAGAATGCACTTGTCAAACATGCCATGATTAAGCATATGAGATATAACCCAGTTGACACCTGAAAAATAGAGTTAAAGCAGTGTGCTTCAACCAACCATGTACATGGAGAGTAGTAGCAAGGGGGGAAGTAGAGTTCACTGTTACAAAATATATAAAGGAACACCAATGCGGAACTGTTAGGGAAAGTGTTGATCATCATGCATGCTCTTCATCATTTGTTGCTTCTTTTGTTAAAGAGCAATTTCTTCATAATGAACAATACAAACCAAGTATGATTATATCAGATATTAAAGCTAGATTTGGAGTGACCATATCATACAGAAAAGCATACATAGCTAGGGAGAAAGCATTGAAAAAGGTTGTTGGAGATTATGATGAGGCTTATAGAGATCTTCCACAATATCTGCGTGAGTTAAGAGCTAGAGATCCTGAAACGTATGTGACACTATGCAGGAATGGTGACAATCAGTTCCAGCGGTGTTTTTGGGGTTTTGGTGCTTGCCGAAGGGTTTTCAGGTCTTATTTGCATAGACTTATCGGAATTGATGTCACACACCTAAGAGGAAAGTTTCCGGGAGTAATGTTGATTGCAACGACGATTGATGGTAATGACAATGTTCTTCCAGTTGCCTTCGCAATAGCTGAAGTTGAATGTGGGTCTGCATGGGAGTGGTTTTTGGAGCATACAAAGAAGTTCTTTGGTGTCGATGATCACTCAATCACCATAGTATCAGATAGACATCGGGGCATTATATCAGCAGTTAGAAAAGTCTACCCAAACGCGCATCATGCCTTTTGTTGCCACCACATGTGTTGTAATTTGGTAACTGATACTGGGAGTAGAGCTGCTGTAGGTTTGTTTTGGGCAGCAGCACGAGCCAACACAACACTCCAATATGATATGATAATGCAGACAATGCTTGAAAAACATCCAGTTGCCCATAAGTGGCTTCACAACATTGACCCTAAAAGGTGGGCAAACGCACACTTTACAGGGAGAAGGTACAGAATGCTTACCACGAATTGTGTGGAGAGCTTAAATGCTTTGTTCAAGTCTACACGTGAGCTTCCCATAAACAGATTAATTGATAATACAAGAAGAAAAGTTGCTCAATGGTTCTATAACCGTAGAGAGCAAGTCTCCAAATGGCAGCTTGCTTTGACACCTAATGCTACAAAAGAAATGGATTCAAGGAGAGAGAAAGCAAGAGCTTATAAGGTTCACCCTTACTCTCAATCAGAAATGGAAGTAGAAACATGGGGCACTTCATACATTGTTGATTTGGAAAAAAAGGTTTGTCAATGTGGGGAGTTTCAAATTTCAGGACTTCCTTGCTCACATGCTATTGTCGTAATCATTTACAGGAACATGGATACACTTCCTTATTGTGAGCATTTTTTTTATTCTGAAACTTGGAAGTGGGTTTACATGGATCGTATTTTCCCTTGTAGAAGCAAGCAGTTTTGGTAGAGCTGTCAAACGGGCCAACCCGTGGCGGGGCGGGTCGGCCCATGGCGGGCCGGCCATTTGGCGGGGCGGGGCGGGGCGGGTCGACCCGTCATCTAGGCGGGTTGGAAAATCCCCAACCCAATCCAATCCAAGGCGGGTCGTGGGTTAGGCGGGCCAACCCGCGGGCCCATCAAAATATTTTTAAAAAATTTAAAAAAATCATATATTTAGATTTCATCAATCAAATATGTTAAGAAATATATTTTTTAAATATAAATTGATACAAACGAGTACTTATGCGATGAAAAATATTATTTTTTATTTCAAAATAATAACAAAGAAAGATAATAAATTGTCATAAAACATAACTAACATGTGATTCTCAACCCGCGGGCCAACCCAAGCCCGTCGCGGGCCGACCCGTGCGGGTCGCGGGCCTAGGCGGGTTGACCCGCGACGGGCTTGGGTTGCTTAAATTCTAACCCAACCCGCTTAAATTGATTGGCGGGGCGGGCCAACCCGACGGGCCCAACCCAAATTGACAGCTCTAAGTTTTGGCCTACTGGAGTAAACGACATTACAGTTCTATGTCCCCGTAGCCTTGTGCAGCCTGGTAGACGAAAGAAGGCACGGATAGAGTCCAGACACAATGGCAAGGTCAAACTAAAATGCAGCCGGTACAAACAACTTGGTCATAATAAAAGGACATGTAGAATGCCGCCAGCCCCAAGGTCTTGAGTTAATTGGTATATGTAGTGACCCAATATTCTGAGTGAAGTGTATATTTTGTATGGAGGATAACTGAATGTAAAGATTTGTATATTTTACAGCTATAGTATTGTCAAAAAACTA
>JAGFNQ010002203.1:0-229047 GCA_024364735.1 Boesenbergia rotunda | reverse complement strand
TCTCAACTCAGCATCCCTCGCTGCTTCCCTCTGAGCCCACTCTGCGCTCGTCTGAGCCCATTCTGCGTCCCTCTCGGCACACGTCGACTCTATCGACGTGAGTCGAGTCCGCAGGGCTTCATTTTCCTCCCGCAAAAGGCGAACCTCACTAGAGGTAGAGGAGGAGGATGGTGGACGCCCCCTAACCCCTGGAGCTCTCATCTGATCATATGTAAGCTTTGCCTGAGAGCCCAGGCCGTAGCAGGCGGTCTTCCTCTTCCCACCGACGACCTCAAAATAAATCCGATTCACATCGTCGGTCGAAAGAGGCTGTGCATCCTCCCCCTCTGCAGCAGGCTGAGACGCCTGTGCCTCAGAAACTCTAGTGGTCATTGATTCCTGTGAAATAAAAATTTAATTAGTCTATATAAAATGTTAAAACAAGTAAAATATAATTAATATACTTACATTGATAGATAGGGAGCGACGATCGACAAAAGACCCATCTTTTTTCTTGTGGGTCTTGCTGAATAACTCCCAACTAGTGGGAGGTCTCTGTAGCTCAGCAGCCTGTATACACAAAATATAATGTTTAAATATATCCACAAAAACATACTAAATCCCTTTAATAACCAAAATAAAAAGTAGTTACCAAATCACTGGCATGCTGGATAATGGAACGGGATCAGCAGTGTGCTTCGTCGATCCCGTGCTGGGCCCAGCAACCTCTGAATTGCGATTGCCTCGAGCAATCGCAGCATTCTCTTTCCAGTGCTGGTCATCCCAGACAGCTCGCCATGCTGCCCAAATCGGCTCAGGGACCTCTGTAGGCCTATCAGCCTTCTTTCTCCATTTGTAGAGCATGTCCCTGTACAATTTGGAGCAGTAGGCATTCCAGGTCTTCTTAAATTGCTCCTCCGCACCCTCCTCCCAGGTGTACCTTTTCTGTATGAAAAAAATTTATATGGTTAGTATGAAAATAAGTTATAATATCAAATTAAATATACATGTAAAATACTTACTAAAAACTCTCCATAATAGAATGATTTCAAATCATTCTCAATATGACCCCATGTCGTCGTTGGTGACAGTCTTTCTTTAAATTTTTTAGATATATAAGATGAGACCTGATGCCCATCTGGCATGAAACTGTAGGAAAAAATAAAATATATTAGCAAATTCTGTAAGAAAATATATACGAAGAATAGGTATACCTGTCACCAGCGACTGTAAGTATAATCCGCTGATCTCGGGGTGCAGCCATGGTACCTGATTAGACAAAAAGTTTAGGTAAATAAGCAGAATAGGTAAAACATGCAAATGAGACATGTTAGAGACAAAATGGAAACGTGCACTAATGAAGAATGTTCAATACAAGCAGAATGATCTAAATAAAGCTAGCAAATGGATAATCAAGCATCGTATAAACATGTTCAATACAAGCAGCATGATCTAAATTAACAACTCATCTTAATACAAACTCTGATTAGTTAATATTGTTCAATACATCTAACTCATCCTAATCTGATGGAACTAAATTGACATGCAAGTTTTCATCGCTTGAATCCGTTGATACATTGACCTCCTCACTGCTAGATATTTCACCATCATCAATTTCCTCGTCAGAGACATTCTCATCTATAAGTAATTGAGATACTGATTGTATTTCTGAATCAACTGAGTTGATTATAACTTCTTCATTTTGATAAGCATCGGAGTTTTGGCTAGTGATCGTATTTGGCATTTCAATTGTTGACCTAGGCTTCATTTGACATACAGCAAGCCATTCACTAGGGCGTCTTCTCTTAGTTGGGTACTCCAAATAAAATACTTGACCAGCTTGCACTGCAAAAATGAAAGGTTCGAACTTGTTGAATCTTTTGCTTGAATTAACCTCAACTAAATTGTATAACCGATGTTTCCTTGTGCCCGTCCTTAGTGTTGGATCATACTAAGAACACCTGAATAGTACACATCTTTTGAAAGGCAACGCTGGGTATTCAACTTCGATAATTTCCTCTAGCTTGCCATAATAGTCAAATTCATTATCATTATTGTTTGATAATCCTTTGATACTGATGCCAGAATTATACGTTAGCATCCCTGAATCACGTTGCCTCACATGAAATCTGTATCCATTCACGTAATAGCCCGAGTAGACTGTCACAGTACGAAGAGGTCCAAATGCGAGATTTTTAATTCTGTCGTCTGCTACATTTGAAATTCTGTCATCATTGACCTATAATAGTGGTGGGTGAACTTATTAGATTAATAAGTAATCAAGAATTGTTAAAAAAAATTACATATTAACTCACTTACATATATTTGAAACCAAAATGCAAATTCTTCTTCTATCTTTTGATCTACCTCATTTGCACTTATCGATGGATTTTGAATGTACAACTGTTCTTGGTATAACCTGACATATAAGTTCATTTGATATCATACTAGAAATTTGATTATATCATTTGATATTAATTTCATTACAACATGAGATAATACCTTAGGTATGGTTTGACATCTTCACAGTTTAAGAGGATATATGTCCTGGCGGCATGATATTCTCTGTCATTTAACCGTCTAGATAGAGTTGAACCCATTGCTCTTCCAGGATACTTGAAGATAGAAAGAATGTCTGGGTCAACTGATGGAATGTCATCTTGATTGCGTGGATGTCTGGTTTTCACATTTTCAGCAAAGTAATAGGAGCAAAATGAACTTGCTTCTTCAACCAGATATGCATTACATATTGATCCCTCAACTCTTGCTTTATTACGCACATTATTCTTTAAATTTCTAAGAAACCTTTCAAAGGGATACATCCATCTGTATTCTACAAGACCACCAACCTGTGCCTCACTAGGTAAATGAATAGGCAAATGCTCCATTGAATCAAAAAAGCTTGGTGGAAATATTCGCTCAAGCTTACATAGTATTAAAGGAATCTCTGTCTGAAGACGTAACATATCTGCTGCCGTAACAACTCTGGAAGTCAGATTTTTGAAAAAAAGGCTTAATTCTGTAAGTGCTTGCCAAACATTATTTGGAAGTAAATCTTGGAATGCTATTGGAATTAATCTTTGCATGAACATATGACAATCATGACTCTTCATTCCAACCATTTTAGATCTATTGGTATCCACACAACGAGACATATTAGAGGCATATCCATCTGGGAATTTTATGTTTTTCAACCAAGAACATAATGCTTGCTTACTTTCTTTGTCCAATGTATAACAAGCCTTGGGATATTTACCAGTTGTTTCATTCTGATGCAACTCAGGCCTGCTAACTAATTGTTTCAATTCTTCACGAGATTTTGTTGTATCTTTTGTTTTCCCATGCACATTTAAGACAGTATTAATGATGTTATCAAAGAAATTTTTCTCAATATGCATCACATCCAAATTATGACGAATGAGTAAATATTTCCAATATGAAAGCTCCCAAAAAATACTTCTTTTCCTCCAACCACATTTGTTGACTCTAACAATATACTTGTTGATATCATCTGATCCATCCTGATATACTGGTAGAAATCCATTTAACACTTCTTCGCCTAACATCCCAAATGGAGGTAGCTTCCTAACTACTTCATTCCTTTTGAAATATTTCTTATTTCTTCTGAATGGATGATCAAGAGGTAAAAATTTTCGATGATTATCAAACCATGAAATCTTGCCACTGTATGGCAAAGAAAATGCATCTGACTGACTCATACAATGTGGACATGCTAACTTTCCAGCTGTGCTCCATCCTGATAACATTGAGTAAGCAGGAAAATCACTAATAGTCCATAACAATGCTGCATGCATTAAAAAGTTTGACTTTGTAGCAATGTCATACGTCTCTGAACCTATATTCCATAAATAATTCAGCTTAGCTATCAAAGGTTGCAAAAAAATATCTATGTGCCCTTTTGGATTTTGAGGACCTGGAATTAAAACAGTAAGAAACATAAATTCATCTTTCATGCACATCCATGGTGGTAAGTTGTATGGTGTTAAGATAACATGCCACGATGAATATTGTTGTCCATAACTTCCAAATGGCTGAAATCCATCTGCAGAAAGTCCAAGTCTGGCATTACGTGGTTCCATAGCAAACGAAGAAAATGTTGAATCTAAATGTTTCCATGCAGGGGAATCACAAGGATGACACATAATGTCTCCATCATGTCTATGATTTTGATGCCAAATCATATGACTCGCTGTTGCTGCTGATGCATACAAACATTGGAGTCTAGCAGTCAAAGGAAAATAATACATGACTTTGTAAGGAATATTTTTTTTTCTTCTTCTGATTTACCATGCGAACACCATGCTTGTAACGGGGATGGTTGCAGATTTTGCATTCCATCAATTCACTATCTTGGTTCCAAAAGATCATGCAATTATTGACACAACAATGTATCTTCTCAACTGGCAAACCCAAGTCTCTGATTAGTTTTTTAGTGTTGTAGAAACTATCAGTCATGCAGTTATCAGTTGGAAGCAACTCTGACATAAGTTGACATATGTCATCATAACATCGTTCTGAGAAATGATGTTCTGCCTTCATATTCAATAATCTTGCAGTAGCAGATAATTGAGAATGACCAGAAGGAATACCTTCCCATAATTCTCTTTCACTAGCCTTTAACATGTCATACATTTTCTGAACATCAGAAGTAGGTACTTGTTCTACATTTGGTTGATCAAAAGCATTCATTGCATCGTAAACCATTGATTGCATTGCATCAGCAGGGTTATATGATGTTTCTGGTCCAATTGAGTTCGATGATGATGCAACGGAAGGTCCACCAAATTCATATACATACGGCTCTCCATGACAATACCAGTTGTAATAATCTGGAACAAACTCATACCTGCCGATATGGGTTTTCACTGTATCTTCATCACGGAAAGCTGTATTTCTACATTTGCGTTGATTATATGGACACTTCAACTCTGTGCCATTCAAACACTCAGGATGACACTTTGCAAAGTTAACAAATTCTTCCACTCCAGCAAAAAATTCGTCACGGATAAATCCATTGTCTAACCTATTATACATCCATGCCTTGTTCGGATACATTGTATCTGAATTCAGATAAGACAATTTAATCAAACCACACATATTAAAATGTGATATTAATGGTATACTAAAAAAATAACTCTTATTAATCAAACATGATATAATTTGATTAATCTAAAACTAATCAAACAAGATCTAATTAATAGAACAAGTAATGAAAAAATTTATCAAAATAATTACACTAATCAAACAATTAATCATCTTAATAATCAAATTAATGAAACAATTAAACTAAAATAAATAAAATATTTGATAAATTAATTACACATTGTTTAATTCTAATTAATTAACTGAATTCAATTAATTAATCTAATTGATTCAATTAACTTTAATTAATTCAATTAATTTTTTTTTGACTGTGTCGGCCACAGCAGGGGCCGCCGGCCGGCCGCAGGCCCGTCGGCCGGCTGCAGAAGGCGCCAGCCGGCCGCATTGGGCCGCGACCGCGAGCTAGCGACGCGAGACCGCGGGAGGACGCGTGCGGCCGTGCCAAGAGCGGTGGCTTTCCGGAGAAGACGACGTCGGCGCGTGATCACAAAAAAACGATAATATACGGCAAATGGAACTAACTCGCGTACCTGGGATCGGAGGAGAGTTCGCCGGAGGAGAATCGCCGCTTCGGTCGCTAGGGTTTGCGTGGCCGCGGGGGAAGGGGCGCGTCGCGTTTTTTAAGTAATTTTGCGACGGACTAACTTGTCCGTCGCAACCTTAGCGACGGGTTGACTGGTCCGTCGCAATAGCGACGGACTTAGTGACGGACATTGACTCGTCGTCTAACATTAGCGACGGATGTCTAAAAATATCCGTCGCAATAGCAACGGACTTTGATCATGTCCATCGCTATAATTAGGAGTTTGACTTGCCGCGCAACTTTGGCGACGGATACTATATATCCGTCGCTATTTGCGACAGACAATTATAATTGTCCGTCGCAAAACCTCGTTATTTTTGTAGTGCGACCTCACGGAAGTTTCCCACTGACCGTCAGGGTAAATCGGAAAGCACTCGTAGTGGGCGGTCTAGAAGCCCAGCGTCACAGGGTTTGCACCCCATTTAAAGGAAAAATTCCTATAAATACACCGCAACTGAAAATTGAACCACGAATATCTAAGATAATAATTAATCATCCTACCGTTATACTATAACCCGGATGCAGCTGTTTCAAGAATAACACGTCCCAGAAGAGGCCAATGATTTTGCGCAATAATGTCGTTGAAAATCCTGTTTGCTGCAACAGATAAGAGATGAAAATTGAAGTTGGTTTCGGTGCGTGGATCTAACCTATACTTCATACAAAGTAATGCGTGCAATTCCATTCAAGATGGTTGACGCGGGCATGGGCTTCGACCCACTTATGAAGGGTGTATTTGCAATTTTAAAAAATATCTGGATCTTTATGAAAATATGCATTAAAGTGTCTCTTTGATATTGCAGTTTTGCAAAAGTACATATTTGCAATGTGAGAAAATATCCAAATCCTTTTGCAAAATATATTTAAGGGCAGTTGCAATTTCAGAAAATATTCGAATCTTTTTACAAAAATGCATTGAAGGGTCTAATTAAAACCTCTCAAACAATAGTTATAATATATTAATTAAGAACGGAGTACTAAAATTAAGGTGAAGTAAAATGATTTAGCTTTAACAAAAGGCTATACTGTGGAATAAGAGAACTAAACACGGTGAACTCTAACAATAATGAAATTGTAGATATAAATCAAATATATGTTATTTAATTTTTTTGAAAAATTTTCCATTAAAATAAATCCAATCCAGAAAACCTGAGGACAACAAATCAGACTCAGCAACATCAAAGATTACACCTCCACCTCCACCTCCACGAGCATTCGAAAATACCATGAGATTTGAACTCTCGCTAAAAAATAACTCATGAAAAGAAATCTCACACTTTTCATATGAAACAGACAGAATGCACCATTTTGACACGGGACCGACACAAGATGACAATAATTTCGCATGCGTCATTGTGTGCATCACGGACATGCAACGGAAGGAAGGAAGAAGAAGAAAGAAGGGAGAAGAGAGAAGGGAGAAGGACAAAGAATGAAAGAATCGATTTGGAAAAATAAAAACTTACCTGGAAGTATCAGTGAGACGAAGGTGAGGCACAAGCGAAGGCAACGCGATGGTGAGGCGGTGGCAGCAAGGTGACGATAAGACACTGACAACTGTAGTGTAGCGGGAATATAGAGAGGAAAAGTTAGATTTTATTATATATATAATTTTTAATTTTTAATTAATTATTATATAAAGTATAATTATATAAATTAATAATAATTAAATAAATTGTTAATTAATTAATATAATTATATAAATTCTTGTGGAATAGTAGACTTTTTTTTTAGTAGTATAACGGATTTATACAATATATTCTCATTCTATAAAGAGGTGAAAGATTTTGATGGATCATGTGACGATAAAAGGTTTAACTCTCAAGCCATTGTTAATTACTCGATGGGAAAATTGTATTGAAAGTGTGAAAGTAGTGGTACTGCAAGCTCAACAAATAAGAGAATCTCTAATTCAAGTTCTAGATGAAAAAGATATTGATTTTAAAATAAGAAGTGAAGCTAAGTCTTTAATAACATTTGAACTTGAAAATTTTGAGTTTTTAGTTGGTATGACATATTGAGTAAAGTTAATATTATTAACAAAAGCTTATGACAGGGTTGAATAACCCGTGGCAAACACGTGGAATGAAGAAGCTGCGTGGCAAAACGAGACGAGTCTGAGCAATTCCTTTTTCAGAGCTCTCGGGACACTCTCGCGAAGAAGAGCCTCCAGGGCCCCCCTTGGGCGACACGCCTTGGAAGGTTAGACCAGAAACCCCTCCCGGGATCATCCCGGGAAGTCGGGTCCCGAGATCACCTCGAGGAATTATAGCGCCCGCGATCGCCCGGGCCAGAAGACCCTGAGATCACCTCGGGGAAGCGAAGCCCAAGTAATATTCGACCTCAAGTAACGATCCCCTATTTTTCTCGGATCTATGGATAAGCATCCCCGCTGACGCGGAGTCATCATGATCTTTCAATATCGCAATGGGTCGAAGCAGGTAATGACGGCGTGGACCGTTTCAAAAGCTATCAAGTAACCGCCGAAGGGGGGGCGTGGCATAGATCATGGGGACGCACCTAGACAGCCGTCACATGTTTAAAAGGTAGTCCAACCCCTCTGGTAAGGGGGTTACACACTTTCTACAACTCATACCCATTTTCCCTGCTTTCTATTCTTCTCCATCGAGGCACTAACTTGAGCGTCGGAGTGGGCTCCGCCAGGCAACCTCCGGCGTGTTCCTCTAACGCTCGTGTTGATCTCGCAGGGCGCGGAGTTCTTCCCTTCCCGTTAGCATCCACGTAGGCGGAACCTCGGTGACTGGCCATCGACGTCGACTCTTTTCGGAACAAGTTTGGCGCCGTCTGTGGGAATCCAGAAAAGCACCAGAAGAAGCATCGATGGCAGGGCTGAAGGGACAAGCTATTGTCCTGACAAGGGAGGAACTGGACCGTTTGGTGGCCAACGCCATCAAAGAAGTGCTCGAGCAGCACTAAGTTGAACAAGCCGCCTCGCAGCAAGAAGCTTCTGCGCGGGAGGAGATTCCTAGAATCTCCATCTCACACTCGCGGTGATCCGTCACACCAGTGGGATGACGGGATGGAACAACCCCAGGTCTCCGAAAAGACTCTCCCGGAGATCTCGAGAAGACCCACTCGGTAGCCTCCAGCGCGCAGAGGCACAAAGAAGGACAAGGGGAAAGGGAGGAACCTAAGGCCTCCCATAAGGTTCCCTCTACTCCTTTCTCATTAGAGATTGTGGAGGATCCCATGCCGAAGCAGTTCCGTGGGCCTGGGATCGCCGATTATGATGGGGAGACGGATCCGGAAGATCACGTATGCAAGTTTGAGAATGCGGCACTTCTGCACCAGTATACTGATGGTGTAAAGTGCCGGGTGTTCCTAAACACCCTGTCTGGAGAAGTCCAACAATGGTTCCAGAGGCTGCTACAAGGTTCTATCAACTCCTTTGCGGAGTTTAGAACCGCCTTCCTTCATCACTTCGCCATCAATCGCCGTTATCTAAAGACAACGCTCAATCTGTTCGCCCTCAAGCAGAAGCCGAAGGAGTCGCTTAAGGAGTACATCCAGCGGTTCAACAGGGTGGCGCAGGACGTGCCCAGCGCAATGTCGGAAATCCTCGTTAGCGCTTGCACCCAAGAGCTCGCGGAAGAGGATTTCTTTCAATCCCTGGTGAGGAAGCCCCCCGTCAGCTTCGATGATCTACTAGGGTGCTCTGTCAAGCACGTCAACGTGGAAGAGGTACAATACGTCCATCGCAAGGAACCAGCGGAGTCCTCCCTCCAGCTGTTCCCCGGTCTGAAAGGAGGGAGCCCCTAGCTCCAACTCGAGGAAAAAACCTTCACCTCGGGAAGGACCAATGGGCGGGTAGGCGAAGGCTGGCGGAGATGGTGGATACCGAGCAGCTGGAACTCGGGCTGAAGTACTGCGGTTTTCATGGCAGCACAACATACTCCACCGAGGAGTGTCACGCCTTGAAGAAGAGATTCAGTGAGGAGGCAGCCACCAAGTCTCGGAGAAAGTGGAATAAAGTGGGATACCACCGAAGGTCTCCACGTCAAAGCTTTTCTCCTCGGCGGCAGCAGGCCGGGGAGAACGAGACCCAACATCGGTCTCGGTCATGGTTGCGAGGAAGGAGTCGGGGGCCTGCACCCCAAAGATCTCTCTCCTTAGAAAGAGATCCCTAGAAGGGCAAGGCCCCTATGCGTGGCCCACCCTCTGGACACGTTGGAGTAATCTCCGGAGGACCCACTGGAGGAGATTCCCACCGGGCAAGGAAGTCTCATACCCGGCGGCTAGAAAACTACTCTATTGGGGAGAGCCGGAGCCAGGAGCATGACCCTACAATTTCTTTTGGTCCAGCAGACCTGGAGGAGGTGGAAGCTCCCCATGAAGATGCCATAGTAATCGTAGCCCGCATCGCCAATTATGAGGTTAAGCGCATCTTCGTGGACACAGGATGTTCCGTGAACATCCTGTACAAGGCGGCTTTGGACCAGATGCAGATCTACGAGGATGAGCTACTCCCGGTCTCGACCCCACTATTCGGCTTTACGGGGTACCGAGTACAGCTGATAAGGCAAATCACCCTATCGCTCTCACTGGGTAGCGACATGCTGGAGAGGACCAGGAGGACACCTTTCTTAATTGTGGACGCTCCCTCCTCCTACAACGTCATCCTGGGCCGCCCGACGCTTAGTGTCTTCTAGGTGGTGGTCTTTGTCTACCACCAGAAGATAAAATTCCTCGTAGGCGACCGAGTGGTTGAAGTCAGAGGGGACCAGCTGGTGTCTCGGCGATGCTACAGCGGGGAAGTCAGGACAGAATCTCGGAAGAACCCAAGGGCATTAGAAGGCTAGCTGGAGGAGATGGTCATGCACAGGGGGAGAGGGACAAAAGGCTCGAGAGGCCCGGGCAGACCAACTATCTCTGACCCTTCCGGTCTCAGTAAGATTTACTTTGCATATTATGTACCCATCTGTGTATCTTTGCTGCCTTGCAGCTAATTCAAGTAATAATGGAAGGACACTCTCCAACATATCAATGTGCTACCGAGGACTTAAAAACCCTAATACCTCATGGTGATGCGGATGCCTGAGGTACTTAGACTTGGTCTAGGTTGCTACGGACTCCCAACCAAGGGTACAAATCCTAATACCTCGCGGTACTGCGGATGCCCGGGGTACTTAGGCTTGGTTTGTGTTGCTACGGACTCCCAACTAAGGGTAAAAACCCTAATACTTCGCGGTGCTGCAGATGCCCGAGGTACTTAGGCTTGGTCTGGGTTGCTACGGACTCCCAACCAAGGATAAAAACCCTAATACCTCGCGGTGCTGCGGATGACCGGGGTACTTAGACTTGGTGTGGGTTGCTACGGACTCCCAACCAAGGGTAAAACCCCCAATATCTAGCGGTGCTGCGGATGCCCGGGGTACTTAGACTTGGTCTGGGTTACTACGGACTCCCAACCAAGGGTAAAAACCCTAATTCCTCACGGTGCTGCGGATGCCCGAGGTACTTAGGCTTGGTCTGGGTTCTTCGGACTCCCAACCAAGGATAAAACCCTAATACCTTGCAGTGCTGCGGATGCCCGGGGTACTTAGGATTGGTCTGGGTTGCTACCAAGGGTAAAAACCTTAATACCTCATGGTGTTGCGGATGCCCGAGGTACTTAGGCTTGGTCTGGATTGCTACGGACTCCCAACCAAGGATAAAAACCCTAATACCTCGCGGTGCTACGGATGCCTGGGGTACTTAGGCTTGGTCTGGGTTGCTACGGACTCCCAACCAAGGGTAAAAACCCTAATACCTCGCAGTACTACGGATGCCCGAGATACTTAGGCTTGGTCTGGGTTGCTACGGAATCCCAACCAAGGATAAAAACCCTAATACCTCGCGGTGCTGCGGATGCCCGGGTACTTAGGCTTGGTCTGGGTTGCTACGGACTCCCAACCAAGGATAAAAACCCTAATACCTCATGGTGCTGCGGATGCCCGGGGTACTTAGGCTTGGTCTGGGTTGCTACGGACTCCCAACCAAGGATAAAAATCCTAATACCTCGCGGTGCTCCGGATGCCCGAGGTACTTAGGCTTGGTCTGGGTTGCTATGGACTCCCAACCAAGAATAAAAACCCTAATACCTTGCGGTGCTGTGGATGCCCGAGGTACTTAGGCTTGGTCTAGGTTGCTACGGACTCCCAACCAAGGATAAAAACCCTAATGCCTCGTGGTGCTGCGGATGCTTGAGGTACTTAGGCTTGGTCTGGGTTGCCACAAACTCCCAACCAAGAATTAAAAACCCTAATGTCTCGTGGTGTTGCGAATGCCCGAGATACTTAGGCTTGGTCTGGGTTGCTACAGACTCCTAACCAAGGATTAAAAACCCTAATGCCTCGTGGTGCTGCGAATGTCCAAGGTACTTAGGCGTGGTCTGGGTTGCTATGGACTCCCAACCAAGGATAAAAACCCTAATATCTCGCGGTGTTGTAGATGCCCGGGGTACTTAGGCTCGGCCAGGACGCTATAGACGCCGGACCGAGTAGCCAAGACCTTGATGCCTCATGATACATATGCGCTGTGGAAGCGAAGATAACACAGTCTACCCGACAAAAGGAAAACAAGTGAGACTTCAAAATATTAACACAATACAAGCATGGGCACACTGATAAGTACCATTTTGTTGATTATT
The DNA here is from genome assembly GCA_024364735.1 of Boesenbergia rotunda. Classification (NCBI taxonomy): domain Eukaryota; kingdom Viridiplantae; phylum Streptophyta; class Magnoliopsida; order Zingiberales; family Zingiberaceae; genus Boesenbergia; species Boesenbergia rotunda. The sequence goes on along the minus strand of JAGFNQ010002203.1, from coordinate 216,712 downwards.
TTAATTGCTAAAATCCATGTTTGACCCATGTTTTTACTGCTTAATTGTGAAATTGCCCTAGGTTTTAGAACTTACCTTTATTTTGGACTTAATTGCAAATTTACATTAAATTGGATTATTTGGCCACTTAATTTCTGATCTATTTTTGTAGGCATGAAAGGTTCATGGACCTAGGACATATTGGGTCAAATTTGAGTCGGAAGTGCACCGGATCGAATTATCAAGCTTACGATTAATCCGGGCCGTCCGATTCAAGAGCGACTAGATCTGAGCCATCCGGGACCATCTGAAGCAATCCGAGCTAGGGTTAGGGTTGATCAAGCACTATGATCAAGATCTGAAGGTTTCATTCCAATTAGAGCTCAATCAACCGTTGGATCAAGCTTGGAGGGCTCTAGATCGTCCATTCAAAGATTAAGTTGATCTGGACCATCCATTGCACATCTGGAGGATCCGAGCTACCATGATGCAGATTCTGACCCCAGATCATCATCATCAAAGTTTCATTCCAATCAGAGCAAGATCAGCCGTTGGATTTCATCCGATCAATCTGGACCGTCCGTGCTTAAGTATTTAATCAAATTTCCACCGCAGCTCAGCTCTGTCGCGTCTCCACCGCATAGTTCAGCTCCTTCTTCGTCTTCTTCAGTTCTTCAGAGTTTTTCTTCAATCCAAAGGGGCGCGACCCCTTGATTTCTTCACTAGATCGAGTTCTAGGTCAGTGGAAGGGTTCTCGGTGAATTTCCAGCTCTCAATTGCCCAAGAACAGAGCTTTTGTGAGGTCTCCGGGGTTCTGCCATTTGATTTCGTCAACATCGGCTGCGCACCATTTCATCCACCTGAGTAGTTCAGCGGGGTTCCCTGGAGTGCTCGGATCAATCCCAATCCATCATCGCAGTTGAGTTGAAGGAATTGGATGGGTTTCGGATTTGAGCAGATATGAGCTGATTTTGAATCGCAGATGCCATTTTCCATCCATTTGCTGAGCTTGCGGGTTCGAGGCTCACACTTGCGTGACGAACAAGGAGAATTCGAGCTAGAGAAGGATCGAGGATTAGTTTACCGTAGTTAATTTCAGTAAATTAGCTGTAATTTCGTTTCTGCAGTTAAATTTCGTTTCTGCCGTTTCTGATTCTGTTTTATTAGCTGTAATTTTCATTTTGAATGATTTTTGCAGTAGTTAAGTTTCAATTTGTCAAGTTAATTAGCTAATGAGCTTGTTTAGTGCACACTTGCTTATAATTTTAGTTTAATTCTTGTCTAGTTGCTTTCGTTTCAGTTTTGTCAATTTCTTCCCTGCGTATCAGAATTTCCTCCTGCGTATCAATTTTCATTTTGGGTTCCTGCACTTTGTAACGACCTAGCTTAGATTTCTCATTCCGAATTACATTATAGCTTGGTTTAGTTATATTACCTTTGTTTTCTTTGTTGCACACCAATTTACTTTCTTGCTTATCAATCCAGTTTTCATCTCTGAAATTCTAAATCATTTCTGCAGCTCTAAGTTTGCAACTGCCTAAGTTATATCAGTCTAGCTCTGCATTCGATTTCCTTTGCATTTGAATTCAGTGATTTAACTTGATTTGCGCATTCATTTTGTTGTTGCATTTCATTCCTGCATACAGGGTTATTTCTCTGCAGTTCATTCTCGAATTGATCTGCCACCATTTCTGCACTTAGTTCCAATTGATGCTTGTCAGTGAATCTGGTTTCAATTGTGCGTGCCAATTTCAGATTGCTTCCCAACTCAATTTCTGCAGTTTGGACACAGCCGAATGGTTGCATACCAGATTTTGTTTCTGAATTTCAGTGTCTAATTCCGGCAAGTTTGATTTAACACCTCTTGAGTTCGTATCAAATTTACTCCTGCAACTTTGTCTAACTGCTGCGTGCCAACCTTGTATCAGCTTGTTTCTTGCACATTAGCTTATCATAGCTGAATTGTGTTTCAGTTTTCTTACTTAATAACAAATTGTTTAGCATTCAGCTCATTTCGAGACTCAATTCTTGACGCTAAGCATAGTTTTTTTTGGTGTGCTATTGCAACAGAATTCTGCATTGCTTTGCATCTTAACTTTGCATTCGGACTCATTTCTGAATAGCTGTTCCCAAATCTTAATTTTTCCCTTCATTCATCCAAAGCATTTCACTAAGAGTGTTGATTTCCAAGTGAACTAGTTAGTTTCAATTTGACTTGATCTGCTTCATTCCTGCAGTTAGTATTACTTTAGGCACAGCAGCTTCCTTTTCTGCATAATAACTTGTTGCATTTGTTTGCTTCCTGATTTGGTAGCTAACTGGTGTTGTATTTGTCTTAAATTGATTGTTGAATTTTATGGATAACATTTGACTTAAGCCTGCTTGCTTAACATTCGGTTTTGATTGATTGATAAATCCTGAAGGCGATTATAAGGAGTGGTGTGCTATTACAGTTTGTATCAGTTGAATTCTAAAGGTTGCAAGTTTGCCTTAATTGGTCAAAGCCTCATTCGGTCAAGATTATTAATTGCCATTACTTTGTTTAGCTTATTAGCTAAGTTCTTCTATTTTCATTGCATTTCCATGTCTATTTGAAACCAAATCCAAATCACATTCGAAACCCAAATTCACAAACGACACATAAATACAAGCGCGAATCGAACATCGTCCACTAATCCCTTGGAAAAATACAACCTGTGACCCCTTTACTACGTTTTCATATTTTGATTGCAAAAAGGGTTTCCATCATTTTATTTACATTTAAATTTGAGACCCACATTCGTGACACATAGATTGGGTCTATCACACACCAGAGGTAACAAATATTTTCCTTAGTTTATATAGGAAATACATTGATGCCCGAGAAGTACCAAAGGTACAATCAGAAGATCCAGTAAGGGGAATCACTCCTCTACTTGGGCTTTTCTTTGCCACTGCAACATTCCCGCAGAGTCGCTTGGCTCGAAACCATCCTCCAATAGCCGGTGTGCGGGGATACACGCGCGTTATGGTCAAAATCCTTGAATCCTCGGCCGTAGTGGAGACCCCTTGGTCCTTCATCCGCGTAACTATTAACAGAGGAGGACGCCTGAGGTAACACATCAATACCCTGGCAAACTCTTCCCGCAAAGATGCATCCGACAACAAGGATGACTACAACATTAAGAAGGAAGAAGAGAGGAAGCAACAACTACAATTTCTCTCCGGATGATGGTACTGCACCAAGACACAAAGAAGAATTGCAAAACGTAAAAGAAAGAGGAAAGGAAGCAGTGGCTGCAACCCCTCCCCTCTTGGTGACGGTACTGCACCGTCCTCGGTAAACACCATCCGATGCCCAAAACTCGAGGAAACAAGGATTCGGAAGAGGATGACATTTGAGGCAGACAGGGGGCGTACCACCATGGGCTGCCCACGGGGAGGCAACCACCAGGATATGTCATCTCCGCCATGCCCCTTGTCGGATCATATGATGTCTCTTTTGAACTCCTCGGCCAAGCCCAGGGCCCCACCTCCGCCAGGATCTTCAGCGAGACACCGGACATCATCTCTGCTATGCTCCCCGACAAATGGTGTCAAACATGAGGTTTCACCTTCGCTAGGTCCTTCGGCAAGAAACACTCTTTCATCACCGATGTTTTCCCCAGCGGGGTTGGCAACTCCCACCGTAAACAGGGGTGGAGGAAGAGGCACTGGCATCTTGCCACAAGGAGTTTGCAAGGAGAAAGAAAGTGAAATGAATGGGAAGGAGGGCTCACCCCTCTCCCCCTCTTTATAGTGACCATTGCCTCTCTGTGCATTTAATGCAGGCATGGCGCGGGAACAACAACGGACGCCAATTCTGAAGCGTCGCATCGATTAATATGCCTCCGCCGTACCTAGGAACCCACAACTCTTTATGAGTCAATTCAAAAGATTGCTTGGGATGCGGAGATGACAGTTCGGAGGCCAACACCACTCCCTGAGAATGAAGGGCTGCCAGAGGCCCAACAGGGAAATAAATACAGACATGGCACTTGGGCTTGCGGAGTTATCCTGGGAGATTCGTACCCAGGGTCAACCCCGAAAAACTCCTATCTTTCTATTCTCTGAGCCCTCGTTGCGAAGACCAATGACACGTGGAACCAGACCCAAAAGCATGCATGAGACAGTAAGGTAAAGAAATGTTGGCATTTCAATCAAAATTAATACAGCAGAGCCCAATCCCCTGGTAAACATTTGATCCCACAACTCTTGGGCCTCGGGAGGGAGCTCCTCTCTAACTCGGCCGACACTCATAAACTTGGGTCAGCACTTGGAGGTAGAAGTTGATCCTTCTTTAGCTGATCAACGGCCCCGTGGAAGCCTTGCTTCAAGCGCTTCATTACCTGGTCAGTAAGGATAGCACCAAATTCATCCGATTCCAGGAACTTGGCTTGGAAGTCCGCCTCAGCCTCTTTACTACTTGAAGTATCAGCCGTCCGAAGGTCGTGCAACTCGGCCTCGGCAGCCTCCTTGGCGCGTTTCAATTGTTCCACCTCGGCAGACATTCTATCTTGCTCTACCAGGGCCTCCTGGTTGGCCTCCTCCCACTTGATAAGGCGACCCATCACTTTGGAGAACATGACTTCCTCTACAATAGCCAGATAAAGAAACATTAGTTAGAACTAACGGCATTGAGGAAAAAGACGAACATACCGAGGCTGGGGCTGATTCAGGTCACTTTGGGGCTAAGGCCCATCCGGTACATGAGCTTCTCACTCTGCACCAGTCCAGGGCTACTGAACTCCATGCCGGAGAGTACGCTCCTAGCGCGCTGGTACGCAGGACTCTGGAGAAACTCCCCTAAAGAGGGAGGAGTCGGTAGAACCTCTATCCAACGAAGAGGGCTGAAGGGCAACACAGGCAATTGGATGAAGAAAAACTTCTCTTTCCACCCTTTGTGTGAGGAAGGAAACCCTCCTAAAAACCTATGGCCCGGACACGCCGAAAAGCTAAAGACTCCTCAGGAGCCAATAGGGATGAAGAAAGAATGAAAGAGACAAGGAGTCAGGGGAAGGTCGAAGAGCTTGAAGATAACATACACCCCCCCCCCATTTGCGCAAAGGCATTGGGAGCCATCTAGTGAAGGGGGATGTCAAAATAGGAGGCTATGTTCATGAAGAAAGGAGGAATGGGGAAAACGGAGCCCTGACTCTACTTGCCCCAAGAAGAAGGTAGAAAAGCCTGTGGGAGGCTCCATTGGTGTCTGGCCCACCCTGGGGATAACCACCGCCTTCTCAGCCGGGATGCCGTAGGCCTCAATGGCCGCCTGTAGAGCCTCCGGTCTCACTCTCGAGGAGGCAGACTTGTACCACTCCACCCGGTAACCTTCCATGGTTCCTAAGGGAAAATACAAGGAGGAGATGAACTACTTACATTCAAAAGAGTCCTTAGAGAAGAAGAGGGGGACGAGGTGCACCTAACCACGAAGTCAGAAGTTGGTCGAACGTCCTCGCCTTCCCTTCTTATACCATGGAAGCCGCCTGCGTGAATGCAATGGGGACAAGGCACGTGGAAAGCAAGAAACCACCACATCGGGGCAGCGCAGAGACAGTCGAAAATAATGGTGGGGATGCTGGGGAGCCAAGTACTCCAAAAACCCCGGAAAAAAGGGGGAGCCATCAACAACTCTAATATCCCTTGAAAATAATGGTGAGGGTGTCAACTGTTGCCTACAACTCCAACATCCACTGTACATGAGTGGTCGAGTGTGGCGTAACTGGACAGCTGCTTGCACTCTAGAAACTACCATGATGAGTGGTTGAGTGGGCAGAGTAACTAAATGACTGACGACGGCTTAACCATATGGAAGCCAATACTCGTCAGCATGCAAGTGTGCAGATATGGTACATAATACAAGATGCACAAACAACCAAATAACAACTATGTAACGATACCACTAATAAGTACCAAAAATCAACAAAACATGCCACTAAAATACTTAGTAGGGTATCTCTAATGTCAACAATCCTAGTTATGTTTAATGAACATTTTCAAGTACTCGCGTACAAGCGTACTTTACAGAATAGAAAACCAACATGAGACTGTACGTATATAAAATATGATTAACTCGAAAGTCAAGCAATGAAAGTATCAACGGTTGATATTAAAAATAACAAAGGACAAGGTAAAATAGTCCTACTCAGACATAAAAAAACCATGCATTTAAGATCAATGATCTACAAGAATAGAAAGGAGAAGTACCCGCCTTTAATGTAGATCGTATCAACATCTTCAAGTCTGTGAGATCATCTCCAGCTTGAATCCTATCAATACAGGATACAAAACAAAATTAAAAATCCACAAATCAATGTATCATCCTAGTAATTAATTAATAATTCTATTAATTAATCCATCGACCTAGTCATCAACCTTATCCATCAGTGATAACCCACAATTACTTGATTAATATATCAACCCACTTAAATTTCTTCTAATCTAACCAATATCTGTATCAAACTCCTAATACTAATTTAATCCTCAATTAAATCAACCAATGATAAATTCATAATACTAATCATAATAACAAATCCATATAATGATCATCCAATCCAATTAATGAATTCAACTAATCAAGTAAATTCATAGTTCCAATATTTCTTACCCATTCATCGATTTATCATCAACTATGGATCAACCTACAAATGATCGTACTCTCTCTTTGAATCCATAAACATGATCATCACCCTTAACCATCATCCATTCCATGTATTTAATCAACCCTAATTTCCACATCATTCCCATCATTAACCCTAATTGTTAATCACCTCAAAATTAATCAATCAACATACCTCAATTAACCTACCAACTAACCCAACACCATTAACCATTCAAATATGAAATTTCATTAATTTTATTCATCAATAACCTATCCGTATATGTTTAGGCTTGGCAACATAGTTTCAAATTTCAAAGTTATTACCATAGTAAATCCAAAAGAGTTTAAACAAAACTACCAAGGAGATATGGTAAACAATCATCCTAATCATGCTTGATTTAGTAACCAAGATTCCAAACAGAATACTAGAGTTTCACCATCTAAAATCCCTAACATAGATCTTACCTGTAGATTTAAACGTATGATGTCTTCCGATAGTGGCTCCTGGCATGAAATCGGGGAATCGGTGATGAATCTATCAGCTGCCAGGGATTTGCAACGGCAGCAACAAAAAAATGAGGATGGATGACCTCACGCGTGGCTGCTGGAAGAAAACAGAGGGTGAACTCACAACTGAGAACACGTGAATGTGAACGTGAGACATCGACCGGTTAGATCTGCGTGCAAAACCAATCCCACAATGAAATCGTGAGGTGGAGAGGGAGAGGAGAACTGGTTACCTGCGGTGGCTGCTCACGAGGGTAGTAAAGGAGCGACGACAGCCGGCCGTTGTCGCAACAACTATAATCGCACGGCGACGACGACAAGGGTGCGTGTGAACGAGAAGAACGGCGTGGGTGTAACGCTCGGGAGGGATGATCGGCGGAGGAACCAATAAGATCGAGTGAGAGTGTGGTAGGGAGTGGGAGAGGAGAAATCGGCGGTGAGAAGAATTTAGCGTCGAGTGAGGGATTAGGGCTTCGGTGAGGGATTTTTAAAGGAAAAGATAAAAGATTTATAAATGAATTTATAAATCCACTTTTTCTCATTTAATTTGGGTAATTAAATGAAGCCCCATTTTTATCCCGTAAACTCAAAAATAGCTCCAGAAATATCTAGAATTTTTTTTGATTTTTTTTAAAAAATTCAACAAGCCTATTTTCTAATTTACACCAGGGATTTATTTGCCGTATTTTACATTTTCGGCTATAAATAGCCCCCAGAAGTTAGGTTTGAACAACAACTACTGTACTTAATTTTCTTAATTTTTTTCTGTGCTTTTCAAAGAGTGTAAGAGGCTTCTCCGCCTATAACGAAGGAGATTCTTGCTAGTGCGCTTTCACCGTCTTAGATTAACAACTATCTTGGTTGCAACCAAGTAATTTCGAGCCTTTTCCTTTATAGTTGTTGATATTATTTATGTTTATTTTAACTGCATAAACTAACTTCTATTTTTGTAAGAATTTGCAACCAAGTAATTTCGAGCCTCTTTCTTTATAGTTGTTGATATTGTTTATGTTTATTTTAACTGCATAAACTAACTTCTATCTTTGTAAGAATTTGTAAAAGAACAAGGTTCTGACTTGTAGGGCAATTCACTCCCCTCTTGCTGGCCTGCCAGCAGACCTACAAGTGGTATTAGAGCTAGACTCGCTTTTGAAGGACTAACCGCCTGATAAAGCAACAAGACAATGACCAGATCCAACATTCAACTGCCCAAATTCAAAGAAGACTTCGACATATGGAAAAAGAAGATGGAGGTATTTTTAGGGATGATTTTGAGATATTTTTAACATTAACATTTTATTTTGAAGTGCCCATAGGCGACGACGACAAGGTAAAAGAAGAGCATCTTTAGAGCAAGAAGTAACAGTCAGATTCAGTAGCCAACGCCAAGGTTGAGTTCCACTTGTTATCAGTTCTACCTCCTCAAGAAGCCAACCGGATCAGAAGCTGCCATTTCATAAAAGAGCTCTGGGAGAAGTTCTTAGAACTTCATGAGGGCACGTTAGAAGCCAAGTCAGCAAGAAAAAATCTTCTTAGAAACCAACTGACTAATCTTCGAATGAAGGAAGGAGAGATGGTGGTCGAGCCTCAAGCGAAGATCTAAGAATTGGTCTCCGGACAAACCCAACTCGGTGAATCGGTATCAAATCATGATTCAATCCGGTATGCCCTAAATGCCTTCCTAAGAACTCAGGAGTGGAGTTTAATAGTAGATGCCTACTATATGTCAAAGGACTTAGAGGTAAGTACCCTTGACGAGATATTTTCCATTTTTGAATTACACGAATCTTGATGTGCAGAATCGAGAAAAGAAAGATGAACAACATTACCCTGAACGCGAGAAGAACTGATCCAAATTCGAATCTTCAGCGGATGACGAAGAAATAACTTTTGTGGTAAGAAAGCTAAATAACTTATTTAAGTCAAATAAATTCTCTAAGATGCAAGGAAAGAAATGATCTCCAAGAACGAGACAAGTCAGATGCTACCTCTGTGATAAGGAAGGCACATAAAGGAACAATATCCAAAGCTAAAGAACAAGAAGAAAGAGAACAAGTCCAAGCATAAAAATCTAAAAGCAACATGGGATGACTCTTCTTCCGATGAATCCGAGATCGAGGCCTACACCAGACTTGCACTTATGGAAAGTCATCAAGAAGAGGATGATGGAGCATCCACCTCTAATATGAGAATCGATGAAGGGGGAGACTCAATAGAAGAAAACAGCAGTGAAGGAGGAGCGTGCAGTTTCAAATATGACAAAATAATAAGTAAGGTATGCAAACTTCCTTCCGATAAGCTATTTTCTAGTATCAGATTCATGCTTAAATCTTTATGTAAGTTAAGAACTAACAATATATACCTGAAGAGAGAGAGTTAGCTCATTCATGCCCTTTATATATGTATGATTCTTTAAAGCATGAAAATGAAAAATTATAAAAACAAGTAACAAAATTAGAAAGTGATCGTGCATGCGGATGTTCAAATTTTTCTTCCAAAAAGAGCTATTATGGAGGTCTTAACTGGTATGTTAGGAACCATAGGGCTAAATTACAAAAGTGTTCAAAAATTATATTCCTCCAAAATTCTTGATTAACTTTGTAGATAGGAGTTTATATTGGGTTCCTAAATCGATCTTAAATTAATTTTGTTTTATAACTATTTTTTCATGATTATCTAGCCTCGTCAACCCCGAGGATTTAATTAATTACAAAAATTGCACAACCAATCACATACAACTATTGTTTTGGCCATGATAAGTTGGAATCTAGTGCTTGCAACACAGAGTTAGCCTACGCACATCCACATATCATCCAGCAAAAATAAAATATATGATAATGTGTAAAAAATTAACCGAATCCTAAACATACAAAACCGGAAACCTCAGCTCTGATACCAATTGTTGGGTATGACTTGATGGGTTTCCTAAGCGAATACTTGGTCGTCCTTAAGAGACCTCTCCATGTCTATGGATTAAAAATTAATCTGAATGGAGACCTGTCTCCTAAACGATCATCTCGTCATCGTATTAATCGGTTCGAATTACAACTTGGCCAATCACAAAGATCGAGCCTTGCAATTCGCCTAATCGACTGACCGCAGAAAAGACGACGAGTGGATCGCCGATTTTTGTGTTTATTATTAGGGTCCAATTAATTAATTATTAACAATGATTATCAAATAATCAAAACCATAATAATTAATTAACATGCACATGTAATGATAGAAACAAGGAACCAAAGAGAAAGGATATACCTTTTCTTTTACCTCTTGATCTTCTACCTTATGTCCCTTGCCTCTCGAATGTCGTGTGGGCGACGAGCTACCGAGAATCAGAATCATCAAGGATCTAATTGATTGATTCTTCACACACCTAGCAAAATCCTAGAAGAGGGTTCACCACCGCCGGCCACTCCTCCCACTTTCCTTGGGCCACCGGCCACCGAGAGCCACCCAAGACTCGCCGGCCACAAGGAAGACCTGGGGAGGAACTTAAAGAAGAAGATGAAGGAGAGAAGAGTCCTCCTTCCAACCCAAAATCGGTCGGAAATCTCTCCTCACCTCAAGCTTGCGGCGCCGCCGGGAAACCCTTGCACCGCCGCCTCCTAGTGCATCGCCGACCAGCTGCCACCCCTCCTTTCCTCCTCTTGATCGAACCGGCCAAGAGAAGAGAAGAACTCCCTTCTTCCTTGCGCTAACAATCAAGAGAAAGGAGGAAAAACAAGGAAGAGAGGAAGCCTCTCTTCCTCTTGTGCTCGCCGGCTACCCTAGGAGAGAGAAGGTGAGGAAGAGGAGAGAAAAGCCTTGAGTTGATGATTAATCAATTAGCCTTGGTTACTTGATCCCATGGGGTATATATAGGGCTAAGGTAGGGACATGAGGAGGAGTTGGATCTTGGCCCGCTAATGGATCTAAAACTGATCCATTAATGAAGATCCATTCTACTAAAAGATCTCCATTGAACTTCCTCACTAACCCTCATATTTTCATATGGGCTCCACCTATTATGAGTACATCCATCTCCTCGTGTTTAAGTATCGAATGCCCGTCGATTAATTTAAATTACTGATAATTTTAATTAATCAACTTCTAACTCCTTGACTAGTACCACTCAACCTTATCATCATGTCGGATTAAATCCACCTGCAGAGTTTAACATGATGAACCTTGTGAGCTCATCAAGGGGGCATCATCATCCCAACTCACTAGGACATGGATTCCGTCAACAATCAACGACACACCGTATAATTAATATTATTTTTCAACTTACCGAGCCTATCGATTTAGTAGAATAAATCTCGCCCATTGGTAAATCAAAGAAATAAAATATTAACTATACGTGCCTGTTATTATATCGGGATTTAGAGATTATACTCCATAATAATCTGAGGTCCAATCCAATTATTAAGTCAGTACAAATTAGATGACCTCTATTTTGGTCCTGCTCAATGCACACAAAGCATACTAGTGTAATTCTATGGTTAAGACAAACCACACCTAATTACACTACAACCATTCTGATGGTTTGTCCAATTCCATCTCGGTTGTGAGCCTCTACTTATACTATGCAAGAGACCGATAACATGATCTTTTGTGCGTCAACACACACTATGTTATCTATAATGCAGAGTATGAGACTTTTATGTATATATTAATTTAAATATGCAACTGTGTTATTGTGATTCTCTTTCAAAATGTAGATGATCATATATATAAAAAGACAAATCTTTTAGTATACACATCTAACAGGTGCCGAGTGGCGTAGACCCTGGGCAGAGTCAAGAGGTTCATTTACACGGTCCCATCCATGTTCACTTTCTTCAGGGCCTCTGGGAGTGCAACTACCGAGGTCCAAGCGTCCGGGCTAATACTTTCATGTCTGCGGCTACTCAGGTATGTTGATTAAGTATACTTTAGTCATTTTCCTTTAGGCCTTCCTTATCTCCATACTAATGATGCATTTTTGTGTTTTACAGCTCTGGGGTTCGTGCTACAGCGCGTCGATGAGCATGCTGGCACACTCCAAGGCTCGCTTACGAGCCGAGTAGAGGGTGGAGGACTTAGAGGCCCGACTCCACCACACTCGGTTGACCTCCGATGAGGCTTCCCTCAATGGGTTGAGGGCCGAGGTCATTACTCTCCAAGACCGACTGACCGATTCAGAATAACAGCTGGAGGCTTCCAAGGCCCAAATTGACGTGGCAGATTCGGCGGTCAGTCAGGCTCTCATCCGGGTCTCCCAGGTCGAGCACACGGAGGCTAAGGCTTTTTTTTTTGAAGGTAAAAAGTAAAATCTTATTACTGAAAGAAATTCTATATTAGAAGGGCGGCCAAACCTTACCTTCTAATCTAGAGTTACAAAAGCTCAGACTGATTTACTAGTATTGCAATTCAATATAAAACGACTGTATGAAATAAATCTGTACAAGTACCAGTCAACTTCTTATCCAGACCGACTTGTTTGTTAGCCCATCACCCTTCAAAATGTTGAGCATCTTATTTACATTTGCTCTCCAGAAGCCTTTATTTTCCCCTTCCAATCTGCCATCGCCACACTATCTCATTACAAGCCACCAAATCTTCGTCCACTTCAGAGGACTCCCATCCTCCAGCCTTCACATTCGATTAAATATCCACCAAAGTTAAGGAGCAGACATGGCCCAGTTCTTGTAGTTTAATATTCAACAACCAGAATTCCACAATAGCCAAGCATCCTCAGAGATAGTTTCAGCCCTCTTTTCCTGTTCTGAAAAATCAGCCTCTTCAGCCATCTTTGCAAACCAAATCAAGCCAGCAAATTTCAAACTTCAATCCACAAATCAGATCAGTTTTTCAAGTCAATCACAGCAATGAGTTGAAAGCAAAATTTTAGATAGATGATGGATTGACACATTTGACACACAACAAGTGAAACTGACCCCTAATAATCCCATCTCAGTTCCCTCCTCCTCATCACTTCCCCCTTTGGTAGATCAAAGAAATCTCCCTTACCCAACTTCAAGCAATTTTCCACGTTTCACTCCCACACACAGGCTTCAGTTGCTGAGAATTTAGCATAAACCTGCACTTGTTCCTACCCTTTGGCACGAATTTGGCACACTGAGAAAACCAAAAAGAGCAACCCATTTACACTACACAAAACCACTAAGTATCAGGATACACATGGTACAGATTTGGTTTGGCACGCTACAGAAAAAACTGCACAAACAGTTAACACAGGTTCAGAGTAGTCCCAACAACCCATTTTCAATCACATGGCAAACCAAAAGATAGCAGCCATCGGAATCCCCTCAAAACACCATATTCTGTAATCTATAGTCTGTAAAGGCAAACACTTGGCACCAATTCAGACCCTAATAGGAAAATCTGCAACAGCAGCCAGTCCACTGAAATCTGATGTTCAGTAGCTCCATAAGACTCTGAATTTACACTGACTTCAATGCTAAAGAGTTTCAAAATTGGTGAGCTTCAACCCATTCCAGTGTATCTGCATAAAACCAAGGCAGCAAGCACCAAATGATTAGCATCAAAATTTGGAGCAACAGCAAGTGGTCCTTGTCACACTTAGTTTTAATCCTTTAGCAAATTTGGCACTCAAGGGGCCATCAACACTACCAGCTACACAAAAATTCCAAGAATCTCAAAATCATGTTCCATGTGACTCGACATTACCAAGCCAGATAGCCATTTAAATCTATCCTTCCAAGTTAGTGCAACCCTCCACATTGTTACACTGATTTCTTGATGATCCTGATATACGGCAACCCAATTCTATCAATCTTACAAATGCCAAATAGCTTCTTATCACTATCCAAGTTATGTAATTCTTTGTCCTCAGGCTCTTCAAAAGCCCGATTAGCAAGGTAGTCAGCTGCCGCATTACCCTCTATATATATATGTGTACAAAGACATAATATATTTTCGCACAATAGCATTGATCTTAAGAATCAGAGTTCTAAACTCCCATGAAATACTCTGTGATTGAAGTATCTTTAAGGCCACTAATGAGTTTGATTCAAGCCATATAGGGAACCACTGATTTGCAATGCACCATTCCAAGCCATTCAAAATTGCCACCAATTCAGCCCGAACATTTGACCCCACACCAATAATTCCATACTTAGCCGATACCAAATGCCCCTTATGATCTCTAACAATGACACCATAAGAGGAAAGTCCCGGATTCCCTTTGGAACATCCATCAGTATTGAGTTTATATCCTCCATACTTAGGCTTTTTCCAATGCACCACTGAATGGTGTTTATGTGTTTGGATCGCACAATAGATCCCAATCCATACAACACAAATTGACATCCTCTCCAATGCTTCTGCTTGATTATCCCAGCAAGTATCCCCAAATGTAAATAATGACTAATGCTATTGATTATTTTTTTTTCCATCATTTTTATGCCACGATGTTTGGCATCATTCCTAGCAGTCCACAAAAACCATAAGATCAAGAATGGCACAATCTCCCTTACCTGCCCATCACGCGACCATGACAAACTCACTTTCCAGCTATCAAGATTCAGAAATCTATTCACTTAAATAATTGCGCAAAATGGTTCCAAACCTCCATAGTCGTGTCTCCATGGAAAAACAAATTATCCCAAGATTCCTCCCATTCGCAACAGTAACATTTAGAAGCCAAAGAGACTCCCCTTCTTTGTAAAATATCATCCACAGGTAGGCGTCTTTTCAAAAATCTCCATATATTTTTTTTTTTTTTTTTTTTTTTTTTTTTTTTTTTTTTTTATAACACTTTTTTTTTTTCAACACCTGTCAGCAGTTCAGGCAATTCTACACATAAAAAAAAAAAAAAAAAAAACACAAAAAAAAAAAAGTGTCATAAAAGGGTCTCCATACAAAACCAGAAATGTTTCTGCCACGAATTTAACAGTTGACGCAACATGGAACCATTACCTTCAATGACAGTATTCGAGGTGCACCATAAACATCTGCCAAAAACCTGCCCAACCAGTCTTTGTTCCTGAACCGAACCATAGTTTCATAGCAATAGTTGGCCACTTCTGAGAGTTTTCTGACACCCAGCCCACCTTCCAATTTTGGCTTACAAATTTCAGCCCAAGAGATCCAATGGATCTTCTTATTTGAACTCAGAGATCCCCAAAAGAAATTAGCAAATATCATTTCCAGCTTGTGCAAAACTGACAAAGGAGGAAGAATAACCTGTAATAGATAACAAGGCAGCGAGGATAATACACTCTGTATAAGAAGCAATCTTCCACCATGTGATAACCTTGACATTTTCCACCCATGAAGTTTCTTCCTAACTTTCTCTAACAATGGCTGGAAGCACATTGCCTTCTTGTTTCCCCCAAAGATAGGAACTCCCAAATAAACAATAGGCGGTTGCCCTTCCACAAACCCAGTAATAGCCGAAATTTTATTTCTTCGAGCTCTCGATATACCTTTTGAAGGGAAAAACATGCTCTTGGCTTCATTAACATGTTGTCCAGATGATACCTCATAAGCATCTAAGAATGCTTTGATTCGTTTCACACAATTAATCGAACCATTCATTAATATCATAACATCATCAGCATAGGATAAGTGAGACATTTTTATATCACATCCTGTAGCAAAAAACAACTGTGGGAATTTGTTAAACAAAGCATCCAAACCTCTTGAAAAGAATTCCGCACCTATAACAAATAGAAGAGGGGATATAGGGTCGCCCTGCCTCAAACCTCGTTTTGTAGGGGAAAAACCAGCCATATGTCCATTGATCCTCACAGAAAACCAGCATCCTGTCACACACCTCCTCACCAACCCAATCACAGAATTCGAAAATCCAAAAGCAGCCATGATTTTAAAGAGAAAATCCCATTGCATCCGATCATAAGCCTTAGCCATATCTAGCTTCAGAATTAAATTTCCACCTCTAATATGGTGATTCAATTTATGATTGAACTCTTGGGCCAGAAGAATGTTATCTGATATCAACCTCCCTGTAACAAAACCACTCTGCGAAGGCAATACAATTTTCCCCATAATCATTTGTAATCTCATAGCTATCAATTTAGAAATAATTTTATTAGAGACATTGCACAAACTAATAGGCCTAAAGTCCTTCCATTGTTGCGCACTCTCCCTCTTCGGTATAAGCACAATGGTAGTTGCCGCCATCCCCTTTGGTAGTGTCCCTCCATGAAAAAAATCCAACACTGCTCCAAACACATCCTCTTTAATTATCTCCCAACAAGCCACATAGAACTCCACTGAGAAACCATCTGGTCCAGCCGCACTATCCTTCCTCATATCCCAAATGACTTTCTTTATCTCTTCTATGGTAGGCACAGCAGATATGGTAACGTTGTCCCTAGAGTCCACCAATAAAGGGATGTGATCCAGTTTTAATGACTCACAATTAAACTCCTCTCCAGACAGTAATTCCTCAAAATAATCAGCCCCTGATGCATAGATGAGCTCTAGTTTGTCTAAGCAAATACCCTCATCCCATATTCTGAAGATTCTGTTTGCCATCCTTTTCTTTTGTACCAGTCCATGAAAAAACTTAGTATTACATTCACCCTCTCCAATCTACTTCACTGCTGCTTTTTGTTTCCAAAAAGTTTCTTCCATATTTATAACCTAAATAAGAGGGCTTGCTCCTTGGATATGTTCATTTTGTTTACTTCAGAAGGATCCAGGTCAAAAGCTTTTTCTGCAACAGCAAACTTCTCTTCAGCCTTCTTGACATTATCATGAATATTTCCAAATACATCCATATTCCACCATTTCAAATGAGCTTTAAGCCTCCTTAGCTTAATCTGCAATCTTTGAAGACCAAAACCAGCACAAGGAAGCATCCAATTTAATCTAACAGTGAGCAAGAAATTATGATGCTTAATCCACATATTCTAAAACCTAAAGGAAGGCACTGGCTTATGAAAGTTAGGGAAGGAAATGAGGAAAGGACAATGATCAGATGAAGCTCTACTTAAATGTTCAACCCTAACAAAAAAATCATTATTGTTCCAAGATGGTGAGACAAGAATTCGATCTAAACGTTTCCAAACCTTGTTGTTAGTCCATGTGAATTTATCACCCACGTACCCAGCATCCAACAACCCTGCTAACATCAAAAAAATCATTAAAATCTTCCATTGCCCCTACTCTCGAGATAAAACCTGTAGAATGTTCAGAAGGACTAGCCACAATATTGAAATCTCTCCCAACCAACCAATAATCAATCTCATTAGGCTTAATCTCTAGTAGCTTCTCCCACAGAACAACCCTTTTCACCCTTGTACACTTGGCATAACCACTGTCACCAACCAATTGATCGAGAAGATGTGAGAATGTAATTCGAGGTGTAAGAACTGATCATGATTCAATAAAATCTTACACTCTATATTTGAATCATAGATAAACCAAATTTTACCAGAGCAGTTTGAAATCGCAGATTCCATACCCAATCTTCTGGTAATAAAGGTAGCATCCAATGTGATAAACGATTCAAGAATTCCCATAAAGTTGATATGATAAAACTTCTTTAGAAACAAGACTCTTCTAAGTGATGCCTCATTTCCTATCCCCCTAATATTCCATATCAACCCTGAATTAAAACATTGAGGAATAGGAAACACTTTGGGCCTTAGACTTACTGCGAGTGACACGTTGAGATCCACCCCCAGGAACATTTTTAGTGATACCCTTCATTAGTACGACCAGTCTGAGTAGAGTCCATATTTGGAATCATTGACAAAGAAGCAGTCCTATGTAACTGCCCCACCTCCTCATCATCTGTTTCAACTTCTTCCTCAAAAGATTTAGACGCAGCTGCACCCTCTGAGTCCTCTTGATCCCATATGCTTGGTCCACCAGTTGAAGACAACACCTTATCATCAATATAAACCTGCGATTGTCCTTGGGCTCCTGCCAACCCTAAGGTCCCTGCCTGAGGCTCACTAGTAACAGCCATTTTTGCCATATCTTGAATTGCAACCTCTCCAACAGAAACAACCCGATTATCAGTAGATGAAGAAGGTCCCCTGGTTGGTGCAATCTGTATTGACACTTGCATAATTGGCACATTTTTCCTTACTAACTGTATGTTCTTTTTCTGGACAGTACTTTGGACAGGCTATTTTGTCCTCTGAACAATCTGTTTTTCCTTTTGTTTCTCCTTCAGAGCTGCCCAGGCTTTCCACTTATCCACACTTCTTCCCACTGTTTGTCCCTGCTGTAATTCCTGATCCTTGTTGGACAACTGAGTATCCATCATATGACCATACAAATCACCACCACCTTGCTCCTCTATCTCGAGCCCTTCAAATTTACGTCTCAAAAGGTCTTTGCTCTTCCATGATTTGGATACTACCACTGTCACAGTCCCTGTTTCCATTGATATCTTCATTTTGGGTTACATTTCTCTCCTCTTCACCAACCACCATTTCCTCCAGTCTCAGCTCATCCAATCCATTCAAGTTCTCCTATCCCTCTTTCTCCAAACTAGCTAATGTATGAAACTTATTACCACTCTCCTCTTTCTCCCTATTTTCAGCATTTTGAATCATTACATCACCCATCTGTTGGCTCCCAACTTGAGTTTCAGCCCTGTACAAACCTCCATCTCTAGTTCCTCTCACTGTCTCAACATTCAAACCTTCAGTTTCAGTAAGATTTTTCTTCTTCAGCCTTTCTCTCAAGTCCTCCCTTGGAGCTATAGGGTCCAATCTCTTCCTGTTCCAGTCAGGGTTCAACTTATTTCTATTAAAATAGCATTCTTCAGCTAAGTGCCCCAAATGTAAGCAATTCTCACCGTACTTTGGATGTTTCTCAAAGACAACTTCTGTAGCCGCTTCTCATCACTGATCCCAATCCAGAAATCCTCCACCTTGGGCTTCAATAAATAAATTTCCACACACACCCTTGCCATGTATAATAGTGATCCATCGGCTGTAGCTTCATCAATCTTAATAGGCTTCCCAACAAGTCTTGCCGCCGAGAACAAGACGCTCTTGTTAAACATATGAATTGGAAAATCTGGGAGTTATACCCACACAGGAACTATAGATGATTCGGCCTCATATGTGAAGTGCGGAGTCCACTTGAAGATCCTTAACGACACACCTCCAATATACCATATTCCACGTGCCCAAACTCTTGCCATGTCCTCATTAGATGTAAGATGCATAAATATATGACCCGATCGAAGAAAACGAAGATTATAGAAACTAGACAGCCCCAAATTCTTAAAAGCTTGTTGAATAACCGAGAAACTAGGTCTTCTTCCAGAGAATTTTCCAATCAGAGAGAATTTGTATGGATCGGCCATGGAAGTTACCTCTTCTTCAGAATAGAAGATGCCCGGCTTATTATTGTAGATCGTTGCTTCCTTGAAACCCTCTCCAATCCCTTCAAATCCCTTCTTTGATGCACGAGGTGAGGTTGGCCGCAACACCGCTGCATATGTCGTCGGGCGATCAAGGAGCGACCCTTGAGAAATTGCAGTCGTCTCATTAGGTTTAGGATTAGAGACAGGGAGGGGAGGGAAATGAGCGGGGTCCGGCACCGGCGGCATCACGTCGCCGGCAGCCAGCGCCGCAAGTGGAAACAAACGCACGCGCGCGCATTTCTGCCGATCGCCTCAAAATCGTCTCAGCAGTTGCAATAGGAGTTTTTTATTTATCTTTTGAGTGAAATAAATTGTTAGTTCTGAGAGATTGCCTTTATGTACCCTCGTTTAGAAAGAATTTAATTTCAGTTTCTAAGTTGATAAAGGATGGATATTCTATTGCTTTTGATAACAAAGTTGTTATAAAAAGAAATAGAGAGATTATCTGTTCGGGTACTATGGTCGGCAATCTGTATACTCTAGAACCAATGACTCCCATGATGCAAACTGAAGTAAATAGCTCATCATCTAACTTGAATAAGAGAAAGGAGTCTTCTAAGATGAATCAGACATATGTTTGGCACCTTAGGCTTGGTCATATTTGTTGGAACTCGGATGGCTAGAGAGGAGGGGGGGTGAAAATAGCCAGACACTTGAAGATTAGCAACTATCGAAATTTCTGCAACTCAAAGGTCAGTAGCACAGCTGAAACACAAGAAAAACAGAGTATGCAGAAAACTAAAACTAAGTTAATTACAAAAACAAAAACGCTAACAAGAGGATTTACAAGGTTCGGGGATAACTTGCCCCTACTCCTTGGCGTGCCCGTAAGGTGGGCGATCCCTTGATCGTCGGCAGATCAAGCCCCGAAAAATTCGGATAGAAAGCAACCTCCTTCTTGGTGGAGTAACCTCTCCACAGCGTTTCAACAAAGATAGAGTTTTAATCACAATGAAACACAAGAAAGATCTTACTCAGCACTTAGGACAGACAAGAACACAAGCAGCGCTTCACTCGAGCTCCACTCAGCGACGATCTCACGCAAGAACTCCCTTCTTCGTGTCTTCTCGCTGATGGACTCACCAAGCCTCTTGTTTCTTCCTCCAAGTGCTCAAGTAAGGGATGGTTGCTTCAAAGATTGCAGCTGCTTGCTCAAGAATGATGGAACATCAGAGAACACAAGCACGCAGCGTTTCTGATCAGAGTTGTGTGGAGATTTGTTCGCCACCAAGCGCTTAAGTCCTTCCACTATTGCCAGGTCACCACCTCACTGCAGCCTCCAGCTGCCCTCCTGCAACCACTAGCCACCACTGAGCTCTTTTGGACTCCCTGAGCCTCCCTCAGACCAGCCCCAGTCAGCAGCTCCAGCCAGCGCCAGCGTCCATTGCAACCTGAGATGGAAAACGGACAAACCTACTCCAAGGAAAGGCCTCCATTGACTCTCCTTGAGTGTTTGAATCCTTCCCTGTCATCTGCAGCTTAATCAGAGCATTAGTACAGCATATCAAGCAGAAAATCGAGTATCAGAGGTTAATCGCAGAGAATCAGATACGTTCAGACGCGATCAAAGCGTCTGACAGTGCATTTTAAATTAAAGTGATCGGTCACCGGACCGATCCAGGGCTTGTGGGTCGGTCACCAGACCGATTCACCGCTTTGCTGAGATTCCTAGCTTTCGCGATGACACAGGCCTGATCGGTCACCAGACCGATCAGAGTGAATCCTGATCGGTCACCAGACCGATCAGGATAGCCACTGACCGATCAGGCTCAAGCCTGATCGGTCCACTCCTGAGTGAACAGTAATCGCGGAAATCAGATCCTAGGTCGTGGATCAGTCACCGGACCATTCAGGAGCTGATCAGCGGGGGAACTCAACTCACTGTGTGCTCCCTGATCGGTTACCAGACCGATCAAGAGCAAGGCAGTGAGGAAGCTGCCTGCTGCTTGATCGGTCAACGGACCGATCAGGAGATAAGCAACGAGGCAACTGCCTGCTCCCTGATCGGTCACCAGACCGATCAGGAGTCGCACAGTAGGTTCTCAACCTCACTGTGTGCTCCCTGATCAGTCACCAGAACGATTAGTCATCGCTGGATCGGTCACCGGACTGAACCTCGAAGGGGCAGCGTGCCAACTTCCCTGATCGGTCACCAGACCGATCTAGGGACTCAAACATAGCCCTCCAAGCTAGGATTTCATCCAACCTAGCCCTCCAAACTAGGACCTGACCCTCCAAGCCAGGATTTTTCACCTAACCCTCCAGTTGGGATTTTTCACCTAACCCTCCAAGTTAGGACTTTTCATCTAGCCCTCCAAGCTAGGACTTTTCACCCAACCTTTCAAGTTAGGACTTTTCCACACATAGCCCTCCAAGCTAGGACCTGACCCTCCAAGCCAGGATTTTTCACCTAACCCCCAGTTGAGACTTTTCACCTAACCCTCCAAGTTAGGACTTTTCACCTAGCCCTCCAAGCTAGGACTTTTCACCCAACCTTCCGAGTTAGGACTTTTCCACACCTAGCCCTCCAAGCTAGGATTTTCCACACCTAACCCTCCAGGTTAGGATTTTCTAACACCTAGCCCTCCACGCTAGGATTTTATCAAACCTAGTTCCACTAGGTATGCCTAGTCCACGACCAGGACTTAAACTCAATTATATTCATAATCATCAACCTAAACTAAAATCGATGTCAACACCAAAACAACAATCAAGGTCAGACTGCATCAACAATCTCCCCTTTATTGTTGTTTGACAATCCGATTTTAAGTTTAAGGATTCTCAATCAATTTTCTCTAATTTCAGAATCATAGGGGAATCAGGATCCTCCCCCTACAATATTATCATCCCAAACTTAACCAACCACACTTTCTCCCTTTGTCGAACACCGAAAAGGGTCTAGAGGGGCTGCTAAGTGTAATCATACTCCCCCTCAACCCTAGGGGTATCCCAAAACAACATAAGATGTGAAAAGTTTGAGGGCATATGAAAACATATGACAAGGATAAGGCATGGAAACACAAGCATATGTATCATATGGACATGGCATCATGAGCAAAATCATAACAACGCAAACATGTAGCTAGTAATCATGTGAACACACATATAAGCCAACAATCAAAACAAGATAAGGCAAATGTGAAATACATGAAAAATATCAGATGTATCATTAAGCAAAATCTAGTCATAGTCAAGTACATCAAAACCAGACAACTAATTAGATACATATCAATATATCAAAGTCAAAGCAAGTGTGGCACAAGGCCATAAAAAGCAAGTCATGGGGCATACAACCCGAAAGTCATACAAACCAAACAGTCAGATAGCATCAAATAACCAACAGATCAGAGTATAATCAATCGTCAGCGGGGGGGGTCAGCCTGCATAGGGTCATCCACATCATCAGGAACAACAGGCCCCAGTGCAGTACTGGCAGAGGGCGCACCTTCAGGGAATGTGTGTTGGCGCCACTCATCATACCACGTCTACTGCAGCGTACGGATCCCGGAGACATCAGACTCCACGGTGGTCAGTCTGTGGTCGAAAGATTGGAACCCCGAACGGATCTCCTCTCGATAGAGCTCTCGTATGTGAAGATCATGCTGGACCGTCTGATCCAGCTCGGAAATCTACCATCGTAGATCTGGGTCCGGCTCATAGTCGTAGTGAGCAGCAGCAGCCGCGGGAGCCTCCTGAGGTGCAGCAGCATCTGCTGGTACCTGAAAATGTGGACCTCCAGGAAGCTCGCCAAGTCCCGTCTCGTCCTTCCAAACCAAAACCCCATCATGATCCCATATGATGATGCCAGACTTGGCAAATGCCCGCCGGCCAAGTCTGCAATCCTGTCGGACCATGGGCACTGTCCTGCCCTTGGTGACATCAACACCTACTGACAAAAGCCAGTCGGTGATGACATGACCAAATGGCATATAGACTGTGCGCCGGCTCGGCTCTCGATAGGATAAGATGGACTGGAAAATGTTCTCCATAATATCAAAGTCCATGCGGCGGTGCATGCCATAGAACATCAAGCAATGATAGGGTCGGATCTCGGCTAAGGGCTTGGAAGTGATCGGTAGGATACAATTTGTAATGATCTTGAAGAGTACGTAATCGGTAGGAGAGAGACAGAGTGCTGCAAAGGTCGGAAAATCAGGACCCAACTCATCAAGCCCGGCTGGGCGGCGATGGCCAAAGAAATGCTGATATATAGAGTCGGGTGTGACATCCGCAAAAGGAGCCAATAGCGGGTCAGGGAGCTCGGGGTAGATAGAATATAGGTTAGGCGATCACCAACCGCCTAGATACTCCGCTAAGATCTCATAAGAGAAATCGAGATTTCTCTTTGCAACGCGGGTAGTGAATTCGAAACCTCCTTGAGGCCCTTGTTGAAGATTGTTGTAAAACTCCGAGACTAGATCATAGTTTATCGTCCGCTCCAAAGAGAGAAGAAAGCCAAGGTTGTAGAAAGTGACTATCTCCATGATGGAGGGGCAGTGCTGGATAGAAAGGGAACATCAATAGATCGGCAGGAGAGCAACTTGAAGGTTCGGGATTCAAAGGCCTGTTCACAGGCAGCATTGGGAAAGCGAGAACTGGAGGAAGGCTGAGGCCTTCGGGAGGGCGCAGATGAAGAAGGGGCTTCACCCTTCAAGCTGCCCTCTACGGGTTCCTTTCCCTTAGATGATTTTCTAAAGATCAAGACAACAGGTTTGATCAAGATTTGATCACATTGGTCAAGACAAAGTTTAATCAATGACCCAATCAGTGAACACAATGTAAGACATTGATCAAATTAGATTTAATCAGTTTGATGTAAGATGGGAACAATAATCAAATGAAGAAGTGATTTGATTTAATCAGTGGGTGTGGATCATGGCAACAAATTTGATCACGGAGAAATAATCATAAGGTAAGACATTTGATCAAAGGTAAGACATGGCAAGGAAGGATCACGGCAGACACATAGGGTCACGGCACAACAATAAGACACCAAAACATGGTTAGCTGCAAAAACATAATCTATGAACTGATCCGAAAAAGAAACTAACCAAAAATGCTTACTTAGGTGCCATTGATGTTGATTTGAGAGGATCTTGAAGGCTGAAAGGAGAGCTTGCGCAAGAAGAAGTTTTCGGCGCAAAAAAGGAGCGCAAGACCTTGAGCGAGAAAGGAACTCGGACAAGGAAGAGCTTGCACAACACCTTCTCAGGATCGCACACGCACAGCACGAGGAAGAAGAATCGTATGCGCAAGGAAGAAGGAGAGGGGGGGGTTCAGCGCTGAGGGGTTTTGGTCGGCTAGGGCTTGGGAAGTGAAGAGAACTTATGATTAAACCGGTTGGTGGATTGATCCACCAACCGCAATTTAATGCGTTTGAACGGATCACCGTTCGATCTGATAGCTCTCAGACCGATCAAGCTCCGGCCTGATCGGACTGGCCTGGTCCTGATCGGTCGGGTGACCGATCAGGAAGGCTCCTGATCGATCGGCTGATCGATCAGGATGCGATCAGTAGGATTCGGAGAGTGTTCTGTGAGCCCCCTGATCGGTCTGTGGACCGATCACCACGGGGTGCCGGATCGGTCCGGGGACCGATCCAGGCCAGCACAGAACGTTTAGACAAAATTTCACCAAGTCTCTGTGACCCCTCTGATCGGTCTGTGGACCGATCACCACAGGAGAGAGCCAGATCGGTCCGGTGACCGATCAGCCATACTCCTGATCGGTCCAGTGACCGATCAGGGTTCCTGATACTCCCTGATACGATCTGAAACTTTCAGTTTCAGACTTCCACACGATTTCTGAAGGGATCTGATGAAAGATATCGATCTTGGAAGTGATCCCTTGACTATAATTGATCCCTAAACAAGGATCAAAGGTCCTTATGGTTTGAACAAATCACTTTGCTCCACCCAAGTGGAGTCAAACTCAATCAACAATCATTTAATCAATTTCAACCAAGATTGTCCCAAATTCAAGTCTCCAATCAAGTTTCCTTGATTGGAATGTCCAAGTATGATCATGGAGCCAAATACACATGTGTTATGCATTGGTTTTCCCCATACTTGGTCACCGAAGTGATTTTTATCTCGTCAACTTAATTTCTCAAGGGATGCATTGACATTTTGAGAAATTGAGTTGATCCTAACATCTCACCCCATTTCTAGCAAACAAAAATGTTTTGTTGAACCTTATAGTTTGTGTGAGATGTCCCCAAAATTACCCAATTGTTTCCTAACAATTAGAACTAATCATGAAGGGTTTTGAATGCATTTTGAAACCTATGAAGCGCGACACATTCCCAACTCCCTTCTTAAAAATCTAAACTCATTTTCGGGGAGTGGTTTAGTGAAAATGTCAGCTAAATTCGATTTAGACTCTACATAAGAGAGTACAACATCTCCTCTAGCAACATGATCTCTAATGAAGTGGTGACGCACTTCAATATGTTTGGTCCTAGAGTGATGGAATGTATTCTTGGTTAGGTTAATTGTGCTAATGTTGTCACACAACACTTGCACACCTTTGTAGCTTAATCCATAGTCCTCTAGAGTATGAATCATCCACAACAATTGTGATATGCTCTCTCCCATAGCAATATATTCTGCCTCGGTCGTGGAGAGAGCAACACAATGTTGCTTCCGACTTGACCAACTAACTAGAGATGATCCTAGGAATTGGCAACCCCCACTCGTGCTTTTCCGATCCAACTTATATCCAGCGTAGTCGGAATCGGTATAGCCAATTAGGTCAAATGATTTGGTACGGGGGTACCAAAGACCAACTCCAATTATGCCCTTAAGGTATCTCAAAATTCGTTTAACCGCAATTAGATGAGATTCCTTGGCACATACTTGATACCTAGCACACATACCCACAACAAAAAGTATATCAGGTCGACTAGCTGTGAGGTATAGCAAACTACCTATCATGCTTCGATATTGAGTCAAATCAACGGGTTTACCACTCTCATCATTGTCTAATCTCGTGTTTATAGCCATGGGAGTGGTTACCTCTTTTGAATCACTCATATTGAATTTTCGAAGCATCTCTTGTGTGTATATCGATTGGTGCATATGGATATCATCTCGGGTTTGCTTGATTTCAAGTCCAAGGAAGAAAGTCAACTCTCCCACAAGACTCATTTCAAATTCACTTTCCATGTGTCCAATGAGCTCACTTAAATAGCCCTTGTTGTTTGAGCCACAAATTATGTCATCGACATATACTTGGGCTACAAAAATATTGTCACCGTCTCTACGTAGAAACAGTGTAGGATCTATTTGGCCTCTTACAAAGCCTTTTTCAATTAGGAACGTCGACAACCGCTCATACCACGCTCGAGGTGCTTGTTTAAGGCCATAAAGTGCCTTCTTAAGCTTGAACACGTGGTTTGGAAATTCGGTACTCTCAAACCCCGGAGGTTGTTCGACATAGACCTCTTCTCTAATTAAGCCATTTAGAAAGGATGATTTGACATCCATTTGATATAGCTTGAAACCCCGATGTGCTACAAATGCAAGCATCAGTCGGATGGACTCTAATCGCGCCACGGGAGCATAGGTCTCATCATAATCAAGGTCTTCAACTTGACTATAGCCCTTGGCTACTAAGCGTGCCTTGTTTCTTATGATTTCTCCCTTGTGGTTCAATTTATTTTTGAAGACCCATTTGGTTCCAATGATGGTGGTCTTCTTAGGTCTAGGGAATAAGTCCCAAACTTGACTTCTTTCGAATTGACCTAGTTCATCTTGCATCGCTATGATTCATTTAATGCTTCATCAATTTTTCTAGGTTCAATTTCGGAAATTAGAGCAACTTCATTAGCCTCATTCCGGAAGAATGATCTAGTTCTAACCCCATGGTGGATGTCTCCAACAATTTGATCTTGGGGATGACTAGAGGCTAATCTAGTTTGCCTAGGTGTTGGTGGTGCTTCTGGAATGGTTTCACTAGACTCAAGTTCAGCCTCAGGATCCACCGTCATCAGATTCATCACCGTCAACAACATTTGGAGTTTCACTCAAACTTAGTCTCCTAAGTTTGAATTGGACTTCATCTTCTGGTTGTCCATTGACTTTCGGAATTTCTTCAAAGACAACATCAGAAGATTCTTCAACCAATCTAGATTTCTTATTGTAGACCCGGTAGGCTTTGCTAACCAGGGAGTACCCGGCCAGTATCCCTTCATCATCCTTTGCCGTGAACTTTCCAAGGTGATCCTTGGTGTTTAAGATGAACACCTTACAACCAATCACCCTAAGGTGTTTAACCGTAGGTGGTTTCCCAAACCAAAGTTCATGGGGAGTCTTACCTAAGAATCTATGGATGACGACTCGATTTTGCACATAGCAAGCTGTGTTTACAACTTCGGCCCACAAGTAACTCGGTAGTGAGTACTCATTGAGCATGCTTCGTGCAGCTTCTTGTAGAACACGATTCTTCCTCTCTACAACACTATTTTGTTGTGGTGTTCTAGGTGTGGAGAACTCATGTCTATAACCTCTATCTTGACAAAATTCTAAAAATCGTTGGTTTTGAAATTCGCCTCCGTGATCACTTCTAATTGTCTTAATTGTTGATGACTTTTCATTTTCAACTCTTTTATAAAAAGAAATGAAAATATCTAAGGTTTGATCCTTATATTTAAGAAAATAAGTCCATGTATATCTAGTAAAATCATCAATGATAACAAAGCAATATCTACTTCCATTCAATGATATGATAGTGCTACAATCAAATAGATCCATGTGAAGTAAATCTAAAGCGGTAGATGTACTTTACCTTTATGTGCAGATTTTGTTTGCTTACCCATTTGACATGCATCACAAATCTTTTCTTTCTCATACTTGATGCTTGGTAAGCCACTAACCAATCCCTTGTTGGCCAACTTCCGGATGTTCTTCATGTTCACATGTGCTAGCCTCCGATGTCAAAGGGTGGACTCCTCTTCTTTTGACATGAGACACTTAGCAAAAGCATTAATAGCACTTTTAAATGATACTTGGTAAATGTTATCTACTCTTGTTCCTACTAGTACCGTGTCAAAAGTGTCATGTTGTCTAACTAGACATTGACTTGGTTGAAAATCAATTGTGTAACCCGCATCACATAATTGACTGACAGTTAGGAGATTAAATGTCATCCCCTTGACTAGAAGGACATTTGAAATTCTAAGACATTCGGATATTTGAATGTTCTCTATTCCTATAACCTTAAGATTACCATTGTTACCAAATGAAACATTACCTCTACTTTTTCTTTGAAGTGTGGTAAACAATGATCTATCCCCGGTCATGTGTTTGGAGCACCCACTATCAACGAACCAAGTTGATAGATGCTCCCCCTCAATCATAACCTACACAATTCGAAAAATGGAAGATTTAGGTACCCACACCTTGGGACCTAAAGTATCTACTAAACAAGACTTAAGCACCCATGCCTTGACAACTTTCTTTTGAGCCCTAGGTGTCTTAGATTGTCTCATATCAGTCCTAGACATCAAAGATACAAATGATGGTTCTTTGGGTCGGTAACCAATACTGTCCCTATTGTAGACTGCCCTTTGGGCATTCAAAATCATATCTAGGGTCTTAGAGCTTGTTGAGAACTTCTCAAGAATATTCTTGAGTCTCTCAACTTCACTCTTCAATGATTTATTTTCATCCTCTAACAATTCAATATGCAAATCATCTACATCCTCATCCCTAGAGGATTTCAAATGATCAACCTCAATTTTCAAAGATTTAATCTCATCCTCTAACATTTCAACATGCAAGTCATCTATGTTCTCATCCCTAGATGACTTCAATTGTTCAACTTCTAATTGCAAAGATTTAACCCTATTTTTTGACTTCTTCAACATATTGGTTAAACATGCAATTGTTCTATAACATTTCTCAATTTCGGGAGAGGTTACCTCTTCATCATCTGAAGATGATGAAGTCGCATTTGAGGAGTCGGAGGATTCATCACTGCTTTCTTCTCCAAGAGCCTTGAGTTCCACGTGCCGTGTACTCTTCTCCTCCTTCTCTTCATCGGATGAACTTGAGGACGATTTATCACAAGTGGCCTTCAAGGCCTTCTTCTTTTTCTTGGATTTTTCCTCTTTCTTCTTGGATTTCTCCTCCTTCTTCTTTAGCTTTGGGCATTCACTCTTGAAATGCCCTTTCCTGCCACACTCATAACAAGAAGCATTAGACTTATCAACTTTAGCTTCACTAGGGTTACATTTACCCTTAAAGCGTCGACCCCTTCTCATCATCCTTCTCACAAAATTAGCCATCTCGAAGGAAGAAGACCCGCTGCCATCTTCCTCGGAATCGGACTCGGATTCGGAAGAAGATGAAGATGAAGAGATTTCCTTCTTCTTCTCCTTCTTCTTCTTGTTGAATCTTTCCCCTGCAACCAAGGCAATCCCCTTCTCCTTGGGGCCTTTGTTAGCCATTTCATGTAATTCCATTTCACAAAATAGATCATCTAGTTTAACAATTGATAAATCCTTGGAAACTTTGTAGGCATCCACCATGGATGACCACAAAGCATTCCTTGGAAATGCTTTTAAAACATACCTCACAAGGTCGCGGTTCTCGACCTTTTCATCAATAGAATGAAGCCCGTTGAGGACTTCCTTGAACCGGCTATGGAGTTCACTTACAGTTTCATTCTCCTTCATGGAGAGGTTTTGGAGTTGATTGAGGAACAAGTCCCTCTTGGCAATTCTTGAATCTCGGGTGCCCTCGTGGAGTTCTATAAGCTTGTTCCACAAGTCTTTTGTACTTGTGAATGGACCAACCTTGATGAGTTGGTCTTTGTTCATGCCGCATTGTAGGGTGACTACCGCCTTCGCGTCGACTTTACTCTTTCGGGTTTGTTCGGCCGACCAACGCCATAATTCGAGTTCTTTGCCTTCATCATCCTTTGAAGGGGTAAAACCCTCCTTCACCGTGAACCAAGTGTTGATGTCCATCTTTAGGTAGTATTCCATCTTCGATCTCCAATATTGAAAATCTGCTCCATCGAAGAAGGGTGGACGAGTGGTGCTAAAACCTTCCCTCAAAGCCATTTTTGATAGCTCTCGGTTGTTAATCCGCTTGTATAGAGCCCCAAGCTCTGATACCACTTGTTGGAACTCGGATGGCTAGAGAGGGTGGGTGAATATAGCCAGACACTTGAAGTTTAGCAACTATCGAAATTTCTGCAACTCAAAGGACAGTAGCACAGCGGAAACACAAGAAAAACAGAGTATGCAGAAAACTAAAACTAAGTTAATCACAAGAACAAAAACGCTAACAAGAGAATTTATAAGGTTTGGGGATAACTTGCCCCTACTCCTTGGCGTGCCCGTAAGGTGGGCGATCCCTTGATCGTCGGCAGATCAAGCCCCGAAAAATTCGGATAGAAAGCAACCTCCTTCTCGGTGGAGTAACCTCTCCACAGCGTTTCAACAAAGATAGAGTTTTAAGCACAATGAAACACAAGAAAGATCTTACTCAGCACTTAGGACAGACAAGAACACAAGCAGCGCTTCACTCGAGCTCCACTCAGCGACTATCTCACGCAAGAACTCCCTTCTTCGTATCTTCTCGCTGATGGACTCACCAAGCCTCTTGTTTCTTCCTCCAAATGCTCAAGTAAGGGATGGTTGCTTCAAAGATTGCAGTTGCTTGCTCAAGAATAAAGAAACAGCAGACAACACAAGCACGCAGTGTTTTTGATCAGAGATCTGTGGAGACTTGTTCGCCACCAAGCGCTTAAGTCCTTCCACTATTGCCAGGTCACCACCTCACTGCAGCCTCCAGCTGCTCTCCTGCAACCACCAGCCACCACTGAGCTCTTCTGGACTCCCTGAGCCTCCCTCAGACCAGCCCCAGTCAGCAGCTCCAGCCAGCGCCAGCATCCGTTGCAACCTGAGATGGAAAACGGACAAACCTGCTCTAAAGAAAGGCATCCATTGACTCTCCTTGAGTGTTTGAATCTTTCCCTGTCACCTGCAGCTTAATCAGAGCATTAGCATAGCATATCAAGCAGAAAATCGAGTATCAGAGGTTAAGCGCAGAGAATCAGATACGTTCAGACGCGATCAGAGCGTCTGACAGTGCATTTTGAATTAAAGTGATCGGTCACTGGACCGATCCAGGGCTTGTGGGTCGGTCACCAGACCGATCCACCGCTTTGCTGGGATTCCCAACTTTCATGATGACACAGGCCTGATCGGTCACCAGACCGATCAGAGTGAATCCTGATCGGTCACCAGACCGATTAGGATAGCCACTGACCGATCAGGCTCAAGCCTGATCGGTCCACTCCTAAGTGAACAGTAATCGCGAAAATCAGATCCTAGGTCGTGGATCGGTCACCGGACCGTTCAGGAGCTGATCAGCGGGGGAACTTAACTCACTGTGTGCTCCCTGATCGGTTACCAGACCGATCAGGAGCAAGGCAATGAGGAAGCTGCCTGCTCCCTGATCGGTCACCGGACCGATCAGGAGCCAAGCAACGAGGCAACTGCCTGCTCCCTGATCGGTCACCAGACCGATCAGGAGCCGCACAGTAGGTTCCCAACCTCACTGTGTGCTCTCTGATCGGTCACCAGACCGATCAGTCATCGCTAGATCGGTCACTGGACCGATCCACGAAGGGGCAGCGTGTCAACTTCCCTGATCGGTCACCAGACCGATCCAAGGAATCAAACCTAGCCCTCCAAGCTAGGATTTCATCCAACCTAGCCCTCCAAGTTAGGACCTGACCCTCCAAGCTAGGATTTGTCACCTAACCCTCCAGTTGGGACTTCTCACCTAACCCTCCAAGTTAGGACTTTTCACCTAGCCCTCCAAGCTAGGACTTTTCACCCAACCTTCCGAGTTAAGACTTTTTCACACCTAGCTCTCCAACCTAGGACCTGACCCTCCAACCCAGGATTTTTCACCTAACCCTCCAGTTAGGACTTTTCACCTAACCCTCCAAGTTAGGACTTTTCACCTAGCCCTCCAAGTTAGGACTTTTCACTTAGCCCTCCAAGCTAGGACTTTTTACCCAACCTTCCGAGTTAGGACTTTTCCACACCTAGCCCTCCAAGCTATGATTTTCCACACCTAACCCTCCAGGTTAGGATTTTCCAACACCTAGCCCTCCACGCTAGGATTTTATCAAACCTAGTTCCACTAGGTATGCCTAGTCCACGACCAGGACTTAAACTCAATCATAATCATAATCATCAACCTAAACTAAAATCGATGTCAACACCAAAATAACAATCAAGGTCAGACTGCATCAACAATATTAACCTTAGTAGGATTCAGAGGTTGATAGCTGATGGGCCCCTAGGTTCATTAGTGGTGGAAGACCTCCCAACCTGTGAGTCTTGCTTGGAAGGTAAGATGACCAAGAGGCCTTTCAAGGCCAAGGGGTATAGGGCCAAAGATGTGTTAGAACTGATTCATTCTGATTTGTGTGGTCCTATGTCAATCCAGGCTAGAGGTGGCTTTGAATACTTCGTCACTTTTATTGACGATTATTCAAGGTATGGGTACATTTACCTAATGCGCCACAAGTCTGAATGTTTTGATAAGTTCAAAGAATTCAAGGTTGATGTGGAGAAACATCGAGGTAAAAGTATCAAGACACTATGATCTGATCGTGGTGGCGAGTACATCTTTGGAGAGTTTAGGACCTACCTATCAGAAGCTGAGATTCAGTCCCAGCTAACTGCACCCGGTACATTCCAACAAAACGGAGTTGCATAAAGAAGGAATATGTCTCTTATGGGAATGGTTAAGTCAATGATGAGTTATTCAGACTTACCTGATTCGTTCTGGAGATACGCTCTGGAAACGGCAGCGTACATATTGAACTTGGTTCCATCTAAGTCAGTCCCTTCTACTCCCACAGAACTATGGACTGGGAGCAAGCCCAGTCTTGTACATGTTCGGATTTGGGGTAGTCCAGCACATGTGCTGAAGGGAGATACTGATAAGTTGGAATCTCATACAGAGGTACGTCTGTTCGTAAGTTATCCTAGGGGAACGAAGGGTGGTCTGTTCTATAGTCCTAAGGTTCAGAAGGTAATTGTTAGCACGAATGTTAGATTCTTAGAGGAAGACTATGTGATGAATCATAAGCTCAAGAGTAGACTAGTGCTTGAAGAGTTAAGAGGGGGCGTTCCGACTTTAGGACCAATTGTACAAGAGGACACACCACAAGTCACTGAACCGCACATCACTAAGGATACACAGGTGGTACCTCGTCGCAGTGGGAGGGTTGTCAGACAGCCTGAAAGGTTCATGTTTTTGGGAGAGTCTTCAGACTTGGTCTCTAGTAAACATGAACCGGATTCCTGGACCTATGACGAGGCCCTCCAAGATAAGGATGTAGATTCTTGACAAAGGGCAATGAACTCTGAGATAGAATCTATGGATTCGAATCATGTCTGGGAGTTAGGAGAACCACCCAATGGTGTAAAAGTCATTGGATGCAAGTGGTTCTACAAGAGAAAGAGAGGATCAGACGGGAAGGTCGAGACCTTCAAAGCTAGGCTTGTTGCGAAAGGGTACACTCAGAAAGAGGGTATTGATTATGAGGAGACCTTTTTGCCAGTAGCCATGCTTAAGTCGATCCAGATTCTCTTATCTATTGTAGCTCATATGGACTATGAGGTATGGCAGATGGACGTCAAGACAGCTTTCCTTAAACAGAAGTCTTAAGGAGACCATCTACATGCAGCAACCAGAAGGGTTCATTGCAAAGGGTAAAGAGCATCTAGTGTGCAAGCTTAATCGATCCATTTATGGATTGAAGCAAGCTTCGCGATCTTGGAACATCCGCTTTGATGAAATAATCCAGTCATATGGATTTACTCAAAGTCCGGATGAGTCATGTGTATACAAAAGATGTGACAGAAACGTAGTGGTGTTTCTTGTACTTTACGTAGATGATATTTTGTTAATTGGCAACAATGTCAAAGTGTTATCAGACGTAAGGGTCTGTCTATCAAAGCAGTTTGATATGAAGGACTTAGGAGAAGCAGGACATATCCTTGGGATCAAAGTCATAAGGGATCGCCAGAAAAGGATGTTGTGCTTATCCCAAGCTTCATATGTTAACACTGTGTTATCTCGTTTTAGCATGGAAAACTCTATGAAGGGTTTTCTACCCTTCAGGCATGGAGTTCCTCTATCCAAGGAGACGTGTCCGAAAACATCAAAGGAGATAGAGGAAATGAAGGTGGTTCCCTATTCTTCGGCAGTAGGAAGCCTCATGTATGCTATGTTGTGCACGAGACCTGATATCTGTTTTATCGTGGGCATGATTAGTAGATATCAAAGTAACCCTGGACAAGGACATTGGACTGCGGTAAAGCATATATTGAAATACCTGAAACGAACTAGGGATTATATGCTGGTTTATCGGGCATACAAATTAATCCCTGTGGGTTATACGGACTCAGATTTCCAGTCAGATAGTGACAAGAGTAAGTCTACCTCGGGGTTTGTGTTTATTTTAGGAGGTAGAGCCATTGTTTGGAGGAGTGTCAAGCAGAAATGCATGGCGGACTCCACCATGGAAGCTGAGTATGTGGCGGCCTCAGAGGCAGCTATATGGCTCAGGAACTTCATCATGGACTTAGATGTGATTCCTGGTTTGCTCAGATCTATCACAATCTTTTGTGATAACAGTGGTGCAGTTGCAAACTCGAAGGAACCACGAGCCCATAAGGCGAGTAAACACATAGAGCGCAAGTACCACCTCATACGAGAAATCGTAAAGCAAGGAGAAGTGGTTGTCGCCAAGATTGCATCAGAGGACAACCTGGCAGATCCTTTCAAGAAAGCTCTTCCAGCTAGAGCTTTTGATAGGCATGTGGAGGATATGGGAATCAGATGTATGGCAGTTAGAGAACAGCAATGTCTTTAAGTATAAGTGGGAGATTATAAGATATGTATACTGAAAGACATGACTTTTTTATATAAACATCTTCATTTTGAAAAAAGAATCACAACTACATTAGGTGTCTGTTTATATTAGTACATGCATGAAGTCCAATTACTTTGCATTATAGATAACACGGTATGTGATGTCACACGGAAGATCATGTTATCAGTTCCTTGCTTAGTATAAATAGAGACACACAATCGAGATGGAATTGGACAACCCATCAAGATGGTTGTAGTGTAATTAGGTGTGGTTGGTCTTGACCATAGAATTACACTAGTGTACTTTGAGTACATTGAGCAGGACCAAAACCTGAGGTTATCCAATTTATACTGACTCAATAATTGGATAGGACTTCAAGATTATATTATGGAGTACGATCCCTTAATCCCGATATAATAACGGGCATATATTATTATCTATTATTTCTTTGATTTACTAATGGCGAGATCTATTCTGCTAGATTAATAGGCCCGGTAAGTTGGGAGATAATATTAATAAAATGATGTGCTGTTGATTATTGATGGAATCCATGTCCTGGTGAGTCGGGTTGACGATGCCCCCTTGATAAGCTCGAAAGGTTCATCATGCTAAACCCTATAGGTGGATTTGATCCGACATGATGATAAGGTCGAGTGGTACTAGTCAAGGATCCAGAAGTTAATTAATTTGAATTGTCAGTAATTAAATTAATTAACGGGCATTCGAGATCTTAAACATGGGGGGATGGACGACTCGTAATATATGGAGCCCATATGAAAATATGAGGGTTGGTGAAGAAGTTTAATTAAGATACTTTAGTGGAATAGATATTAATTAATGGATCGGGTTTAGATCCATTGGTGGGCCAAGATCCAACTCTTCCTCTTGGTCCCTACCTTAGCCCTATAAATACTTTATGAGATCAAGAAATCAAGGCTTAATCAATTGATCACAACCCAAGGCTTTTTCTCTTCTCTTCTTCTCTCTCTCCTAAGTCTTGTGGTCGGCGCAAGGAAGAGGAGCCATCTCCTCTTCTTTTATTCCTCCTCCCACCACCATCTCTTGTCTAAAGACCACATAGACAAGGAAGGGACCTCCACTTCCTTTTGTGGTGCTCGGCGGCGAGAGAGGGCTAGTCGGCGGGCGGTGGAGGGCGGCGCAAGTGGATGGTGCAGCGGCACCGCAAGCTGAGAGGAAGGAAGAGTTTGGCCAGTTTTGGGTGGGAGAGAAACCGATTTCTCTCTTCTATTCTCTTCTTTATCCTCTTCTCTTGATCTTCCTTGTGGCCGGCGCAAGCTTGGAGGCTTCCGGTGGCCGGCGGCGCAAGGAACTAGGTAGGGTGCCCGACGGTTCCAAACCCTAGAGCTAGGGTTTGTGTTGGCGTGAAGAGAAGGTCTTTTGGAGTGCCTCGGTGATCTCAGTTCATGGTAGATCGTCGCCCACACGATGTTCGTGAAGGGAGGGACATAAGGTAGAAGGTCGTGAGGTGATCGGGAAGGTATATTTCTTTCCCAAGCTCCTTATGTCTATTGTGTGTCATGTTTGCTAACCTCGTCATTCCATGTGAGTTATTTAATTATTTTGATTGTAAATCATAGCCAATAATTAATTAACTGCACCCCGACCATAAACACAAATGTCGGCGATCCACTCGTCGCCTTTTTCGCGGTCGAACGGTCAAGAAAATTACAAGGCCGATTTTTGTAATTGGCCGAGTTGTAATTTGGATCGTTTGATACGACACAAGATGGTCGTTGGGAGACGGGTCTCCATTCGGATTAATTTTTAATCCTTCGACATGGAGAGGTCTCTCGAAATGACCAAGTATTCGTTTAGGAAACCCGTCAAGCCATACCCAACAGAGGAACCATTGGTTGGAGGAGTGTCATACAACGATTGTGTGACGGACTCTACCATTAAAGCTAAGTGGCAGCCTCTGAGGCAGCCAAAGGAAGCTATATGGTTCAGGAACCTCAAGATGGACTTCAATGTGATTCCTGGTTTGCTCAGAGCTATCACATTTTGTTGTGATAACAATGGTGTAGTTGCAAACTCGAAGGAAGCACAAGTCCATAAGGTGAGTAAATACATAGAGCGCAAGTACCACCCTAGTGAGGAAAAGATGTTGTTGCCTAGATTACATCAGAAGACAACCTGGGAGATCTTTTCACTGATTCCTTGATAGCGAGAGCTTTTAGGCATGTGGAGGATCAGGGAGTCAGATCTATGGCATTTTGAGGATAGCAAAGTCTTTTGGTACAAGTGGGAGATTGTTAGGATGCATATTAAAAGTCTTGCTTTTTGTATAAGAACATCTACGTTTAGAAAGAGAATCATAAAATCACAGGTTGCATGTTTATATTAGTATGTGCACAAAATGTCTGATACTTTACATTGTAGATAACATGGTGTGTGGTGACGCACAGAAGATTATGTTATCAGTTCCTTGCAGAGTATAAGTAGAGTCTCACAACCAAGATGGAGTTAGACAAACCATCGGCATGGTTGTAGTGTAATTAGGTGTGGTTTATCTTGACCATAGAATTACACTACTGCACTTTGTGTGCATTGAGCAGGACCAAATAGAGGTGATCCAATTTATACTGACTTTATAATTGGATCAGACCTCGGTTTTATTATGGAGTACATGCTCTGAATCCCGATATAATAAAGGGCACATGTACTTAATAGTTATTTTTTTTATTTACCAATGGGTGAGTTTTATTCTGCTAAATTGATAGGCCCGGTATGTTGGGAAACAATATTATTTATATAGTGTGTCGTTGATTATAGACAAAATCCGTGTCCTGGTGAGTCAGGATGATGATGCTCCCTTTATGAGCTAATAAGGTTTATCATGTTAAATCTGCAAGTGGACTATGGTCCAACATGATGATAAAGATGAGTGGTACTAGTCAAGGAATTAGAGGTTGATTAATTAAAATTGTCAGTAATTTAAATTAATCAACGAGCATTCAATATCTTAAACATAGGGAGATGGATGCACTCATAATAGGTGAAGCTCATATGAAAATATTGGGGTTGGTGAGGTGATACAATGAGGGGTCTTTAATGGAATAACTCTTCATTAATGGATCGGGTTTGGATCCATTAGCAGGCCAAGACCCAACGCCTCCTCATGGTCCCTTTCGTAGCCCTATAAATACCCCATGGTATCATGAAACCAAAGCTAATTAATCCAGAATTAATCATCCAAAAAAACCAACAAGCCAAAACCCAAAACCCTCTCTCCCTTCTTACTCCTAGGGTTGCGGCAACTCTTCTTGTAGCCGGCGGCAACAAGGAGAAGAAGGAGAAGGGAGAGACCACTTCTCCTCCGGTTTCTTCTTCCTCTCTACTCCCCATTGGCCGGAGCACTCCATAAGGTTGTTGGATCTGGCGGAGCAAAGGGCAGGTTGTGGTGTTTGTCGCCGCAACAAGGAAGAAGAAGGAGGAGTAGTTAGGTTTTGGTTTTCTCCATCTTCTTCCTCTTCCTTCGCTTCCTCTCTTATGGCCGGAGTCTCCTTGAGGCAAGGAGTAGGCCGGCAGGCCAATATGAAGGTGGGTTGCCGGCGACGCAAATTTGAAGGAGTATCTTTCCTTTTGTGGCTGGCGCAAGTGGAAGGAGGAAGGAGATTGAGTAGGGTTTGGTTTCTTCATCACCTTCCTCTTCCTTTACTTCCTCTCTTGTGGCCGGAGTCTTCTTGGAGCAAGGAGTAGGTCCGGCAGGCCAAGGAGGAGGTGGTTGGGCCAGTGGTGCGTGCTTGAGGAAGTTATCTTCCTCACTTGTGGCCGGTGCAAAGTGGAGGAGGCCTCTCTAGGGTTTCGGCCAAGCTAGGGAGAAGAGAAGGTGTTCGTTGGATTAATTGGAGGCCTTGGTGATTCCGGATCTTGGTAGATCGTCACACACATGACGTCCAAGAGGGGAGGGTCATACGATAGAAGATCGCGAGGTAAAAGAAGAGGTATATCTCTCTTTGGCTCCTTCTTTTGTTCTATCATTTTATGTGAGTTTTGATTAATTATTGTTGAGTTAATTATTTGACAATTAATTGTAATAATTAATCATGTCATGGACCCGAAAATAAATACAAAAACTGACGATCCGCTCGTCGTCTTTTCCACAACCAATTAGTTGGCGAGTTACAAGGTCTTACCTTCATGTTTGGTAAGTTGTAACTCGAACCAATTAGTATGACGACGAGAAAGTCGTTTGGGAGATAGGTCTCCATTCGTATTAAATTTTTAATCCGTAGACATGGAGAGGTCTCTCATAGACGACCAAGGTATTTTTTCTTAGGAAACCCGCCAAACCATATCCAATAGGACTAAGTCTTGGTGAGTGAAGCTGGGCACAAAGTCTTGGTCAGGGGGACTGAGCACTAAGTCATGGTCGGGGATCGGGCAACGGAGTCTTTGCCGAGCGAGGATTACGGACAGAAGTAGAGACAGCTCGAGATTCGAGTTCTCGGAGGCAAAGTGAAAGTCCAACCGGAGGTCCCGATTGGCAAAAGATAACTTCTCCAGGATAGAGTAGGTGAGGACGCAATCTCCAGGAAAGGGAACATTGGACGTCGGTTCGACATTAGGCGTCAGTTTGGTTATTGTGTTTGTAATCTAACACAATAACATGCCATATTGGCATGCTGGAATTATACAGTAGTAAACTGCAATTGTACAACAGCAAATTGCATATGTATACAAATATTCTTTTACTGCTGCAATTGACATGTTGGAATTGTACAATAGTAAACTACAATTGACATTCTCGAATTGTACAATAGTAAATAAGCACATGGAACTTGATGATACCTTGTGTATTACAGTTGGTGTTAAAACTTGATGATCATAATTAGAAGTGGATACAGTAGGACATGGAGGACAGAGTTGTTCCATTTCTTCTTGCAACACTTGTAAGGGTGGTGATTGTATTTTGCATTAGCAAAGTATGAGGTTAGTATTTCCTAAGTATATAAAACCATGTCCATGCCCAATAACATTCTTAGAGATGAATTAGTCTCATGTATCATAGCAGAACAGTTTCTTACTTGAATGTAAGATATAAAGTTTAATCAATGGTCCAGACTTAGTTTCTTTTATTTTATCCATTAGGCTCATCAATCATGGTAAACGGAATGAAAATTGTTGTCACCTAATAAATAGGTCCAGATTTTACTTTAAAGCTCATTAATTATGATATTCTTGCCCCAAAAATATGTTTCTCTTGCATATTTTATAACATGCTCAGATTTTACTCTAATGTCATACTTAATGTGCTTCATAGTTATGGTATTGTTTTGTTATTTTCCTCTTCATTATTTTTTCTCTGGTTTATATGTACTATTGTCTTTAAAATGATTAATTTTGGAGAGATATAACTCGGTTTTCATAATTCATTCAGGTCAAATTTTTACTGATATGGTTGGAAGCCTATACTATGTTACTCTTGAAATACTTTGTAATTATTACAGACTAGAAGTTGATGTTTGAACTGTTGGTGCTATATTATATATTTTGTTTAGTAGTTTATCTCCTTTTTAGTTTAGATTTCACACATTTTTTATTGTTATTATTTTTCTTTTTGAGCATTTACTTTTTAGACATTTGGATATATTTAACTACTAGTCAATATTATATTATTACATTTGATATACACATTATTTGTCTAAAAGTTTAAGAATATCTATGAAAATTTTTCTTTAAGATTATATAAGTTTTTGACTTGTGTGTGCTTCAAATAAAATATTGAAAAGAAATAAATAAAAAAGTATTATCGGTTGTATTTGTCATTTTCGGCGGTTTCAAAACCGCTGGTAAATTGATTTGTTTTGGTGTTGTGGCGGTTTTAAAACTGTCGGTAATTTGATTTGCAGCGGTTTCAAAATCGTTGGTAAATTGAAATGCGGCGGTTTCAAAATTGTCGGTAAAGTGTTTTGCGATAACTTCTAAACCACCGATAATTAATATTTTATGGCGGTTCAAAATTGCCACTAATGCTATGTTTACCTAAAAGAGTGGATAATGGATGGATTAAACAAACTTAGGGGCATGGGAAGAGAATAGAAAGGAAAAGAAATCCTTTTCTTTGCATGCTTATTTACCATGATTGAGGAAGGTGGGTACATGCGGTGTAATTTTATTAATGCAAAAGAGTATATGCGTCATTTTTTTGGTATATGGTGTAATTTTATGAGTTAAAAAGGGTACATGCGTTATTTTTTTTGTTTATGATGTAATTTTGTAAATGAAAATGGGTACATGCGTCATTTTTTTATCCATCCGTTGCTTTCCGTCCGATTTTGAGATGATCAATTTTGGCTCTAAAACTATCCGCGGATGGATTATATTTCTCTTCCATCTTTAAATTTTAATGAAGTAAACAAAGAAAAGATTTTCACTGCGAAAACTTTTCCTTAGTTTTACTTTCCGCTCTCCCAAGTAAACAGAGCATAAATCTGTTGATTTGGAGGCAACCATTAATTTTACGGCAGTTTTAATATTGCGAAAACCGCCATAAAAAATTTATCAACCTAAATCGTTTGAAGGCTTTATTTGCGATTTAAACCGCTGCTATAAAATCGCCACCATAATAATTGCCGGGAGAACTGTTGGGAAACCAATTTTGGCAGCAATTATTCCAGTGGTTCAATCAAACCGTCATTAAATAGTTTAAGGATGCCGTTATCTACAACGGTTTTATGAACCGCCTATAAATTATTTACCAGTATTGCCAAACTGCCACAGGTAATGCGTGTAGAAAGAATAAAAAATATATATATATAAAAAGATTTACTGTTGCCTTTAGTGAAGGAAAGATGTCTGATTGTGACATTCGATCAAGTTCTAGTGTGCAATTTTAAAATTTATAAATCAATTATATTTATTTATTAAGTATATCAATAATATTTTATTTTAAAAAATTAACATAATATCAATACATAACCTGATAAGGTGAATCAAACGCACTCAAAGAACAGTAACTATAGGTCACTCTTCTACCCCAGTCGACTAAGTTTAATATAATTCATACTCTAGATTTACACTCCTCTACGAGCCGTGAGAGAGTGTCTTTAATTATACTATTCACAATATTAAAATTATATAAATTAGTTATGTTGTCCTA
Source organism: Boesenbergia rotunda (assembly GCA_024364735.1). Lineage (NCBI taxonomy): Eukaryota > Viridiplantae > Streptophyta > Magnoliopsida > Zingiberales > Zingiberaceae > Boesenbergia > Boesenbergia rotunda. The sequence goes on along the minus strand of JAGFNQ010002203.1, from coordinate 174,205 downwards.
AAACTCTCAATATGGGTCTATATTCCATTCATTTTCACACAGGGAATTTCTAGTTGGGACTTTTCTATACAAGTTTAGTTCTATAATTTTTTATTTGTGTACAAATATTTTCAGTTTTGTTTTGTATTTTATTGGGATTTAGATTTATATATTTTTTATATAGTTTTGCAACTTTATTTTTTATATTTTTATATTTATGTTTTTTTAATCAATTTTAAAGACAACAGATTTTGTGTGGGTATTCTATTTTGCTTATGGATTAATATTTATCAAGCGCGTATACATATTTTCATTGAATTTGTTTTTGAAATGACGAAATTAAATGATAATTTTGTCATGTTGTTACTGTTTTGATTCTAAGATTTTTTTGTTTTAGGATCTATTTGGACGAATTTCATGATTTATTTTTTGAATACACAGGTGCGGTTTAGTGAACGTGGATATCCAACGTATCTGGTAATTGTCGTGTTCACAATATGCATCAATAGAAAATAATGTGGTAATTTTGCGTCCACTTTATTTTCCTTGATATGCATGCAGCTCCAAAGTCAGCTATCGTCCACTCATTATCGAAAGTCTCCATCCATCTCGAAGTCACCTCATGCCCATGGCCGTCCAAGGTCGAATGAGAGTGACCCGTGATATTATCATTTCACAAACTTATCACATAGCGCAGTCAAGGAGTCATAGATTTTTCGGCCAGATAAAATCGATAAAATATAGATTAAATCTATCAAAAACTAAAATAATTGAATCACAAATTACAAAATTAAAGATTTTAAATGGCAAAAAAATGTAATTAATTATGTTTCTTGATCAAGTAACGTTGGTTGGGTTGAAAACCAGATGGCACCTACTAAGTAGCGGCACTAGGATGGTTTTGGTGAGCAAGGGGCATCAACCCTTCCCTTACAAAGGAGGATGAGGCCCAACGATATAACTCCTGCCTACCAACCGCCTAGAAGCATATCGTCCCGAGTGTGTTTTAGATTAAGGACTAACATTTTACTAGCACAAATACTTGGGCTAGCTCATCGTAACGCAACAGATTAAGGGTAAATTTATGTCGCCTCAATAATGAATGCCCATTTGCTAGCTATCAAATTCGTTGGAAAACCATTGGAGGATGGCCTCCGCTAATACAACAACGACACAAATTGACAAAGCTCAAATCGCCACAGCTATAATAAGATAGATGCTGAAAAATCATAACACACTACCATCTCAGTTGTAACACGATGCGGTATGTATCGGGTTAAGAGTACGTAGCAACTCTGTGAGGGCTTCTACCTTGACTTGAGGATTAGTGTGAATCAAGCGAACCTAATTAAAGGATGCAATTTGTAAACAGTGAGACATTATTAATTGAATCGACCAAAAACCAGGACTCAACTGCACACCATAAGAGTAATTAATTGAAAGGCAAATTGAATGCTAAGCTTACTTTGGTGCGTGGAAGACACCGACACCTTGGCGATGGTTAGGGTTGTGGACGCGGAAGTTGAGCATGGTAGCGGTGGTTGAATCGGCAGCGGGAGGGGCCGGCGAGGGGAGGGCATGGGCGGGCCTCTTCCTATCCCTGAAGGAGCGGAATGGAGGGGCCAAGGAGTTGATCTCGTCCGGAGCAACCGCAGACGCCGCTGGATCCGACGCAAGGCGGGACGACGAACAGGCTAGGTCATCCTGTGACTGAATCAGGAGGACGTTTCGTGAATCAGAAACTGGAACAAGTTTCCTTTTTGAGGATAACTTGAAAATTAAAAAAGTGTTGAGAAACAAAATCGATTTAATTAGAAATACAATTGAACGAGTCCTGTATCATAATTAAGCAAGCGTGGAGAGCAAGTAGAGAAACCGAATCGATCTACAAGTACACAATTGAACGAGTCCTGATCAAGGGAGGCGGCTGATGAAGATGAATGTTTGAGATCCGAAAGTTTGTGATGATGAGTAATTCTCGAAAAGAAAAATCTATATGCACAAGTAAAGAAATAAACAGAGTATCGGATTCACCTGGGAGACCGTCAGACCGGCATTTTCCCTCATTCGCTTCAAGAAGACACCGGTATAATTGCCTGCCGTCCGACCCGTCTCTTCTTCCTCGTAGTCGCTGCTCGATGAGCTCGGTACAGGCGGTGGAGTCAGAGACCACGGCACCACCTGGTTCTCCCCTTCGTCGATGTCATCCTCTTCTTCCCCATTCTCACTCTCTTCATCCTCTTCCTCTTCTTCCTCCTCTTCCCCCTCCTCCCCCTCCTCATATTCTTTCTCTCCATCCCTATCTCCTCCTCCTACCTCTTCTTCCCTTTTCTCCTCCTCGACGCACAGCCTGGTGCCACATCCCCCTTCGCCGCTTCCCTCGAGCGAGCCCGACGGGGTAGCGGAGCACAGCTGGCAGACGGAGACGGTGCCTCCGAGACGAGAACCCTCCGCCCTCCACGGCGTGGGAGACTGGCACCTCCGGCACAGCAGGCACCTCGAATGGCGGGCCACCAGGAAGTTGGCGCCGTGCACCTTGGCGTCGCAGTCCCAGCACAGGTTAGCCTGATCCGATTCGCAGTGGATCCTAGCCGGAGAATCGCAAAGCTCACATTTCTTCAGCCCCATTTCTTCTCCTCCCCCGTCGATCGATCCCCTTCTTTGCCTCTGAATTTCTCCTCTATTTGCTCCTTCTCGCCTTTGATCCGCTGCTATTATCTTTTATCACTATTGTTAAAATATGCGAAGAAATTAACAAAAAAAAAACATAAAGCAGAGGAAGGGGGCAGAGAGAGAGAGAGAATGGCAATAAGTCCTCAGTCGTCTATTTATGCGATTAATCTTTTCCTTTCTAACGACGACCCGTTACCGTACCTGCTCCCCTCATGTGTACTATCTGGTCACCGTTCGTAGGCTTACCATGCTGACTTGTTTCTGGCCGGTCTATAAGTGGCTAACCATGTAAGAACAGGAAACCAGGATATTTACGAACCCGCATGGCATCGGGCCCCCTTCATGTGATGTTTTGCCTCGAGCGGTAAGTTGACGGCACACGTGATCGTAAGTTATGGGTAATCTCGTAATTGAAACACATCGTCCCCCCGTTCGCGCCGCAGGCCTCGTGCTCCCCGCCAAAGAAGCCAATCACGACGCTCCGTACTTCCACGTCCTCATTTCGTGCCACTGTATATTTTTCGCAGCACGAATCTTCGAACGAAGACGTGGCCGACCTGGCGATCACTGACGCGGGGAACTCCCCGAGACTCCTACGTGGTCGCGTATAGACCACCAGCCACCGTCAGGGCCACGTGACGCGCACCTCCGGCCCATCATGGGGCCCTCCATTAAAACATATTAATGAAATATATATATATATATATATATATATATATATATAGCAGCGGTTGACGTGGGAAATGCCACGTGCTTAGGCGACGTGCGAGGTGGGGAAGCCGCCACGTTGGACAAAGGTTACCCTGCGTGATGCGGGGGGCCACTATCGGAATTGAGCCGTTGCTTTGCTGCAACAGTATCAGCTGGAGCGGTCTGGTTCGCGCCTCTACTTTGGTGAGGTTGTGATTAGGGATGGCAATGGGTCGGATTCGGATCGGATTTTATATCTTTCGTATTCATACCTATCGGGTATCGGATATTCATCGGGTATACCTATATCCATTAAAGGATCAGATATCTTGTATACTAATAATTTTTTTTTTCTATCCAACTATATCATTGAACAAAAGTATATTATAATTAACATTAAAATTAAAAAAAATATATTTATAATTTTAAAAATAGATTAAACATATATATAATCTATTTCTAACATTAATACAAATTATTAATAGGTTTTGAAGAAAAAATCTTTAATGTTTATATATATTTTTTATTTAATCGAGTATTCGAGTCGGATATTGGGTATTAATAATCTTTCCATATCCTTCTCCATTCGGGTCGGATGTCAAATTTTTTATTAGATTCGGATGAAATTGTCATTCCTAGTTGTGGTCCTGCTAAATGGACGGTGGAGGTTTACTGCGCGCAGGCAGCCACGAGTAAGAATTGTGGGTGTGTGGCGCAGGCAGGGCGGGGCGAAGATAAAGATTCTGTAGAATGACACGTATCGGACACATGGAGCTTCAGCCATCGGATGAAAGGCAAGCAGGCGGGTGTGGGCCTCAGCTTAGCCGGAGGTTTGTGGTGTGGAAACGATGGTGTGGAGGTAGGAAGGAATAATATGATAATCATGAAAAAGAGGATGGGTCACTGAGAGGGTATGGGCGGGATGGACAAGCTCCGCCACGAAGAAAGGAAAGATGGGAGGGACGTTTGGATATTCTTTTAACTTTAGAGATTATTAGTATTATTTTATTATAATGATAATAATAATGATAATGATAATAGTGATATTATTATAATATTATTTTAAGTTCTTTATAATATATATATATATTCAAATTATTTAGAAAAATTATTTTTAAAATTTAATTTTATTTAATTAATTTATACACAAATGTCAATTAAGCATTTTATTATTAGAAAAATACCCCATTCATGCTTAATATTTTTTTAAGCAAAGAAAGTTCATGTTGACGTCTTGGTTTTACTCTTTCTCAAATTGCCCCATGTTATAATTTTTCTCCCAATATAAACTACAAGCTGAGTTAATTATCTAGTAACAATCTAAATGTTAATAGTTTATGTATTAGGAAATATTTTATATTAATCTTTTCAAGTGTTTATTTATTTATTGCATATTAATTATTTTTAATATTTTATTTATTAATAATTTAAATTTCATAAAAAAGAGGATTAAGACCTTAACCTTTGACTTTATAAATATTGTCATGCTATATTGTGGAATGATTATCGTGCGATACTGCACATCATAGTGATTCAGATACTTGATTTTTTTAATTTTTTAATAAACAATTCTTTAATATTTTTAATAAAAAATTTCTTAATTTTATGATATACTCGTGAATATTTATAATTTTTTTATCTTGAACACTATAATCCAAGGGAAAAATCTAAATCCTAGAGAAAAAACTTATTAGCTTAAATCCACTATAACCCAACTTCTAAATCCTAAAATTTTAAACCCTAAATATATAAAATATACCCCGTAGATATATATCTAAACAAAATTATATGGAACACTATAACCCAAGAGGAATGCTTAAACCATAGAGGAAAAATTTTGTTGGCTTAAACTCACTATAATATAACTTCTAAATCTTAAAATCATAAACCCTAAATATATATAATATAGCAAAAATATAAAAAAAAATAAAAAATAGTTATTGTGCGTCTGGATTCAAATCCAGGAGCTCTGGTCCCACGGGTGTCATTTGATGTAGGGACCTAACGCGACCAAAATCCAAATTTTTTAATCAATCTTCCTTCGTGTGAATTTATTTTTGCTATTTCTCTTCATTAGTTCGTCTCCCTTCCCTAAAACTAAAGCCCTAAACCCTAGTCACCTCTCTTCCTCTCCTCTCTTCCCCTAGTTCCAACCCTACACACAAATCATTTTGTTCAACTCTCAGCTCCCGACAAGTGACTTAGGGTTTTCGTCGAAATATGTTGGTCATCTCCTTCCTCTCCTTTTTGTACTCATGTTTCATTATGTTGCAAGAATGTGTTACAAATGTATATTGAGGGTCTGTTGTTTACCCATCGTAATTTCTAAGAATCATCCATTTAAAAACCACTGTGACATCACTTTGATGATTAATTTTGAAGTCTTTACACCATCCTGAAAGCAAGTCATGAATATTCTGAACATGATTGTGCTGATTATCAAATATGGGCACATTAGTGCTGGTTAAAAACCAGTACCAGTGTGATGTTGGTTTTTGAAAACTAGCATCACCCAATTTTAAAAGATAGAAAAGTTAGACTAACTTGGTTCAGTGTATGTCTGATAAACCAACATCACTGTGGTACTATAATATGAAAACTAGCACAACCCTAACATATTCATAAAGCGAAGGGTGTGCAGGATATTATTTCTCCATGTTGTTGCTCACTTAAGCATTTATAATTGCAAAAATTTAATAATCCTTCTATTTCTGCTAGTTTTATTCCTCTGTAATATACTTTAAAGTTGAACTTCAAACTATTAAATTTCGATCATGTAGATGAAAATGATATAGTTAGATCTTTCTTAATTTTGTTGATTGATTATACTCTATCACATAGGTTGTATCTCATAGTGGGAAAGCTCAAGTGTTGACAAATCCATATTACACATCGACCTTATGGAATGTTGGTGCTGATTTTTAAAAGCCAGCGCAAACTTTAGTGCTAGTCGTTGGTGCTGGTTTATAAAAACCAGCACCAACGTACATAGTATTACAAACTAATATTATTTTCGAGATTTTGTGTCGTTATTATTATTATCATCATCATTTTATAATTCACATAAATCTTTGTAAAATTCTTGCCTTTCTTACCTGAACAAAGAAATTTATAGGGATATTACATTTTGGATGAGATTCTGATTACAGTGAGCTTCAAGAATCAAGAAAAAAAATATTGCTTGATTATACCTATTTAGTAGCTTTATAGTTGTTCAGTAACTGATATACTATTTGTGCTCCCACCTATACTGTTGCTCGATTTTATGGATAAGTCATTCTATATTAATGAAAGAAAATCTCTCTGATGATCAACTATACATTCTCCATGTTGAAGATGATTGAAATTGGGATGAAATTTACATCACTGAAGGAGACATTTTCATTCTATAATCAATATGCACGAGAAGCCAGATTTAGCGTAAGAATAAGCAATAGTGAGAAAAAAAATTAGAAAACTAATGAAGTAGCCTAGTAAAAATTTGTATTCTTTAAAGAAGGATATACAGATGATCAACAGAATTTGGAGGCGAAGTTAGAACCAGATGTAAGCCAAAGATTTCATTTGTGAAGGAATAAACTAGACCTAATTGGGTTCTCACTAACTTGATTGAAATCCATAATCATCCACTCTCTACTCCATCAAAGGTGTATTTACTACACTCACATCGTAATGTTTCAGCAGCAAAGAAAGTATTCACTCAACTATTCTCAAAGGCTAATGTGTCAAGTTGTTAACAAGTATGATTATTGAATATAGATTATAGAGGGCCTAAGCTTTTAGGTTACATATAAAGAGATATTATAAAATTTGAGAAATAGCTTAGGGATGAACCGAAGGGTATCAATATCAAAACACTGATTGAGTTATTGGACTCTGAAAATGAGAAAAAATTAATTTTTTTCTTTGATTATGATACTGATTCTGATAATAAATTTAGTAGGTATTTTTAAGTGGATCTTGTATCAAGAAGGGTATACAGTGTATTTTGTGATGTAATTATATTTGATACGACATATAATACCAACAAATATGTGTTGGGTTTTTGCACCATTTATAGGAGTTAATCATCATTAAAAGATAATTATTTTTGGTTTCGCATTTCTAAGTAAAGAAAAAATTGAGTCTTTTGTTTGGTTGCTTAAGAAGTTCATAGAAGTCATGCTTAAAGGTGCATCAAATGTTATCATCACCGATCAAAATCTTGCTATGACGAAAGCAATTGCACAAGTTTTCTCTCAAACAATACATCGATATTGTTTATAGCACATATTGGAGAAATTCCTAGATAAAGTATAGCCTTTGACTTTTCAGAACTACTATCAAAGTATAAAGAATGTCAATATTGTAAATTCTACAACGCCTAATGAATTTGAGAAGTCATGAGAAGAGGTTATCAAGTGTTGTCTTTTTGGAGGGGATAAATAAAGAGAGAAAAGGGGAAAAGAGAGCTTATCCTTGTAACGTGGTCTTTTTGGAGGATCTCCTCGATTCAGAGGTGGACGAATCGTTGAGGAGGTGGTAGTGCGGCTCTAAGGTCTTCCCTAGGGGGGAAGATCCTTTCCCAAGGTCCTAGGACATTGTAGGATCGGTGCCAGTCGATAAAGGGGGGGTGAATATCGACTCGAAATTGTCTCGGAAAACTTCATCATTTGTTCGTCTTTCTATCAGAGTTAGTACACAGCCGAAATACAAAGAAAGACAAAAAACAATAGAAAGACTAGCGAGATTTACTTGGTTCCCAACCCCCCAAGGTCAGTACATCCAAGGCCTAAGTACTCAATGTGAGTCCACTAGTGGTCTCCTTTCTGGACTTTCCAAAGGCGGAGAAACCCGTCTTACAATTTGAATTACAAACAATGAAATAATAATTAAAAACAAGTATAGCTTTGTAAATTAAAAGCAAACCAATGGAAAATTGAAGATCCGGCCAATTCGGAAGTCCGAAGTGCAGTGCACTTCCTCCTGGAGCCTCCTTGGTCGTAGAGCTTCGACTTGAGCGTGCTTGCTTCATACAGAATGCTTTTGCGGATGTAGAAAGTGTTGTTATGAAGTGAGGGGTTGAACCCCTTTATATACTGCATTCTCGGGTACCTCAGAGCTCTTGGGTGCCTGTCACGTGTGGTCAAAACTTTATTTGCTACAGAAAAGATCGCACAGGGATAACTATTGCTTCCCAAGTGCCTGGGAAAGATCTCTTGGGCACCTGATACCAATCAGGCGCCCTGGAAGGCCTCTTTCCAGGTCAGCTTTTCCTACGTTTGTTCTCTTATCTTGCCTCCAACTCCAGGCACCTGCAAGACAACAAACACAAGACAAACATACAAATAATCTTATGCCTTAATGATTCGTTCTGACTTTGGATTGCACACGAAACCCTAGGTCAAACCGATGCCTAATGTTTCCTTTCTCGAGGAACGCGTCCTCACATACTCCACACTGGAGAAGTTATCTTTGCTAACCGGGACCTCCAGTTGGACTTTTGCTCAGCCTCCGAGAGATCTCGAGACGTCCGACCTCAACCCATCTCTACTTCTGTCCGCGATTCCCACTCAACTAAAGCTTTTTCCAATCGGGACGTCCGACTGGACTTTTGCTCGTCCTCCGAGAACTCGAATCTTGAGAAGTCCACCCTCGACCCGTCTCTACTTCTATCCGCAATCCTCTCTCGGCTAAGACTCCGTTACCCGTTCTCCGACCAGGACTTAGTGCTCAGTCCCCCAGACCAAGACTTCATGCTCAGCTTCACTCACCAGGACTTAGTCTACCTAGCTTCACACACTAGAACCCAACTTCACTCACCAGGATTTAGTCCACCAAGCTTCACTCACTAGAATTTCTTCCACCTAGCTTCTCTTGCAAGGACCCAGCTTCACTCACCTGGGTTTCTTTCAACCTGGCTTCATTCACTAGGATTTTTTCCACCATAATCACTTCTTTGCTAGTCATCTTAATCTTGACTAGACTTCCTCCAACTTTTAGGTTAATATACCAAACCTCAAGTCTGGTTCGGTTTAATCCCTTGGTCAAATTGACCAACCCTGGGTCCTATTCATCTTGCCAAATATCAGATCATATTTGGCTTAACCCTTTGTCAAACTAATCAAACCTGGGTTTACCCTACCAAACATAAGGTCCTATTTGGTTTAACCCTTGATCACTTTGGCTACACCTTATATTATCAAACAACGAAACACTGGAGGTTGATTGTGCATAACTGATGCACTTGTACTAACAATCTCCCCCTTTTTTATGTTTGACAATAATCATAAGTTAGGTTAGCTAAGGGTTCTAGGTTTAGCACTTGGGAGAAATCGAAAAAAAATCTAACTTAAGCCTCTCTCCCCCTTTGTCACACATCAAAAGGAAATAGCGGATAAAAAAATTGCACCAACAATAAGATTTTTTTTTAAAAAAATCTAACTTAAGCCTCTCTCCCCCTTTTTGAAAATACTTAAGATATATATATTTTTTTGAAAATGTTTTTCTAAAACTCTTCCCCTTTTTTTGAAAAAATTAAGTACTTGTTTAGAAAATATTCTAAAAGGCACTAAGTGTAAGATGTGTATACTGAAAGACTTGCCTCTTTTATATATATGATCATCTTTATTTTGAAAAGAGAATCACAACAACACTAGGTGCTTGTTTATATTAGTACATGCATAAAAGTCCTTTACTTCGCATTGTAGATAACATGGTGTATAGTGTTACATGAAAGATCATGTTATCAATCCCTTGCCTAGTATAAGCAGAGGCTCACAGCCGAGATGGAATTGGGCAAACCATCGAGATGGTTGTAGTATAATTAGGTGTGGTCGGTCTTGACCATAGAATTACACTAGTGTACTTTGTGTACATTGAACAGGACCAAAATCAGAGGTTATCCAATTTGTACTAGCTTAATAATTGGATAGGACCTCAGATTTTATTATGAAGTACGATCCCTAAATCCTGATATAATAACAGGCACATATTATTAGTTATTATTTCTTTGATTTACCAATGGGCGAGATCTATTCTGTTAGATCGATAGGCCCGGTAAGTTGGGAGATAATATTAATTATATGGTGTGTCGTTGATTATTCACGAAATCCGTGCTCTGGTGAGTCGGGATGATGATGTCCCCTTAATGAGCTCAAAAGGTTGAGTGGTACTAATCAAGGATCCAAAAGTTAATTAATTTGAATTGTCAGTAATTTAAATTAATTAGCATGCATTTAATATCTTAAACATGGGGGGATGGATGGCTCATAATATATGGAGCCCATATGAAAATATAGGAGTTGGTAAGGAAGTTCAATTAAGATCCTTTAGTGGAATGGATCTTAATTAATGGATCAGGTTTAGATCCATTGGTGGGCCAAGATCTAACTCCTCCTCTTGGTCCCAACCTTAGCCCTATAAATACCCTATGAGATCAAGAAACCAAGGTTTTATCTATAGCAAACAACCCAAGGCCTCTCCCCTCTCCTCTCTCCCTCCTTCTCTCTCCTAGGTCTTCAGCCGACGCAAGACAAGAGGGAGTCTCTTCCCTCTTTTCTTCTTCCTTCCTTAACCATCTCTTGTCCGAGGCTAACATAGACAAGGAAGAGGGTTCCTCTTCCTTTTGTGGTGCTCGGTGGTGAAGGAAGTGTTGGATCGAGAGAAACGATAGAGGGGGGTGAATATCGTTAAACGTTCAGATTGGAAAAGAGAATGCGTAGTGAAAGATTAAAAACAAAAACACGCAAACAACACGGTTTTTACTTGGTTCGGAGCCTAGGTCGACTCCTACTCCAAGGCCCACGGTCGCTGACCGTTTACTGCGGGCAATACTATAATTGCGCAAAATCAGTTACAGAAATAGAATTATAGTTAAAGTGCAGTACTGAAATTAAACTCTTCTTTTTACCGATGTCCGGTGTAGATTACTTTTTCCAGAGCAGTAGGACGTCGTCGGCACTTGTATCTCAAGTCGGGAGGTTGCCGGAGCAGAGCGCGGAAGCAGAAGAGCGTGAATACGTTCGAGAACTTCGATTGTCGAAAGCCTTGGCGTTGGGTGCTATTTATAGCACCTCGGGGCGCCCTGGACGTCGGGGGCGCCCCCCCCCCCCACGTGTCACGTGATCCGAGCTTCACTCGGTCAACCTCTATCCCACTCGAATAGGGTTGAGGTTTGACACTGGGGGCGCCCGGGACGTTGGGGGCGCCCTGTTTGACTCCTTCAGCGCGGGCTTCTTGGCTGGATAAGGGTAATCGGCTTCGCTGGCGTAGGCGCGGGGCTCCCTGGGCACTCGGGGTACCCTGGGCGTTCGGGGCACCCTGGACGCTGGGGGCACCCTGGGCACTGGGGGCGCCCTGGGCACTGGGGGCGCCCTGGGCAATGGGGGCGCCCCGGCCAGTAAGCAGCCGAAGCACTTGTTGCTTCGGTTGTATTGTGTTGGCCTTAGGGGCGCCCGGAACACTGAGGGCGCCCTGCTCAGCTACTTGCCTCTCTCCTTTGGGCATTCTGAGCTGCAGACACACGTTCCTTCGGTCCTGCATCCAGGGTTAGTCCAAAACAATATGAAGCAATAGAGTATTATGTTTATACAGCCTTAGCTGTCTTGGTTCTGACTTTGGGTTTCCTAAATGGAGCCCTAGGTCGAACCGATGCCTACTGTTCCCTCGACGGGGAACGCGTCCTCACCTACTCCTCTCGGGAGAATGTACCTGATGCCAACCGGCTCCTCCGGTTGGACTTTTGCCCAGCAGTCCTTCGCCAGGTCTTGGATACCAAGCCGTCCTTCGCCCGGTGCCTAGCATTCCTTTGCCAGGTCTTCAGTCCAAGCTGTCCTTCGCCTGGCGCCTAGTAGTCCTTCGCTAGGACTTCAGTACTCTGGCATTCCTTCGCCAGTGCCTAGCAGTCCTTTGCTAGGACTTTTTACCCTGGCATTCCTTCGCCAGTGCCTAGTTGTCCTTTGCTAGGACTTTTCCTGCACACTTGAGTAACATATCAGATGACAAATAAGACTTAACTTTTGAACCCTTTTGTCATTATCAAAACTTAGGTTCGACTTGGGTGCTTTCTGCACCAACAATCTCTCCCTTTTTGATTTATGGCAACCCTGGTTCAAAAAGTTAAGTTAAACAGAGTAAGTAAAAATTAATTTTTGTTCCCTCCCCCTGGAAGGAATCTCCCCCTCATTTTTTCAAAACTTTATGGAGTTTTTGAAAATTAAGTTCTAAGTCTAAAGATGGATTAATTTTTACTTAGAACAATTTTCAACAGAAGGCGGTGTGTTTTCCAAACTAATTTTAGTTGTGTACTTTGAAAACTTAAGTACTTAGTAAATTTTAAAAACTTAAGTTCTTAGTAAATTTTGAAAACTTAAGTACTTAGTAAATTTTGAAAACTTAAGTACAAATTTTGAAAACTTAAGTACTTAGTAGAACTTAAGTACTTAGTAAAACTTAAGTACTTAGTAAATTTTGAAAACTTAAGTACTTTTTGAATAAAGGATAGAATTGAAATTTTGAATTTTGGAAAATTTAAACTCTCCTTTCTTTTCTTATCTCTCCCCCTTTGTCATATATCAAAAACAGATAAATATAGCAAAGATAGAATAATTAAATTGTATAAGGGAAAATAACTGGCTTGATTTTGCTGTACTGAACCAATTCATGATGAGAATTGGATCAAATCAGTTTCAATTTCCTCTTTTAGGGACCTGTCTAACCCGATTAGCTACTTACTAACTGTTATAAACAGTAGTTTTCGCTAGGGTTAGTCAAGTTAAGTGTTCTGTTCAAGTTAGATTTTCTAAACTTGACACTTAACTTGATTACTGTGTAAGTTGTATTTAGTGCCCCAATTGCTGCAGATGCACTGACTTAAAGCATCTTGAATTAAGGCAAAGACCTAAGCATCTCAACCCTTTCTAGGTTATCAATCAAAAGTACCCTAAGGTGCTTGTGAGATGCTGGCTTCTAAATCTATAGGTGCATGCATTTCTAGGGTTAGGGCCTAGGCTAAGTCCATTTGCGAAAAAGCCCTAGTTTTGAAGGGGGTATTTTTTTGAATAAAACTAAGTGAAAAACTTTATTTTAAAACTTTTCAAAACTAAATAAAAGCTGATTTTGAAAGCATTTAAAAATTTCTTTAAAACTAATTTGAGTAAGAAAACCAATAGTAGTCTCAACCTATTCTACCAAGCATAGTAAAGATTAGATACTCAAGTCAAATAAGTAGTCAAACCAAATAGGTTAACTGGTCAAACAGAGGTCTAGTAGAGTCAAACATGAGTCAAGTTTTAGTTACATAGTACAATGCTGAAAATAGTCTAACTATGAAGAAGGGCCAGGGTGGTCAGATGAGCCAGGCTGCCATGATCGAAATAGTGCCATCATCTCACGATACTGTGTGTCTCTGGCCTCCCTCTCAGCTCTAAGGGCGCTCATATACCCAGTGTAGTAGCCCAGATTTGTCTCCATATCTTCGGCATGATTTGCCTCCACTTCCTCTCGGAGGCTCTGGACATGTGTCTCTAGCTGTGTCACTCTCTCGTAGAGTGTCGGTGGAGGGGGCTCGTCTATGTGTGCTCGAGCTTCGGCTGCTAGATCGGCTACATCGATGTCAACCTCCTCATCTGAGTCAATCTGGGGACTGGCTCTCTGACGTCTCCAGGATAAAACCCCGGTACCGGAAACCTCTATACCAGCTAGGGAGAAATTTCTATATCCTATCTCGTCGTAATCAGTCAACTCAGCCATCTCTCCCTCGGTGATGTTCCGACCGTGGTGATGTAATATGGACGTGATGATGTGGCAGTAGGGTGTGCGTACCCGCCCTTGCGTGGTAACACTGGATGCATGTAGGATAGCATGAAACATGTGAAGCCTTATGTTGATGTCTAGCTGATGAATCAAGGCATATAGGAGAAAGGTGTGGAATGGTCGCATAGTAGTGACGTCTCTAGTAGATAAGGGCAGAATACATCAGACTATGACTCTATATAGAGCGTAGTCCTGGACCTGTAGTTCGACAGACTGAAATCGTCTGGCCAGGGGTTGCCTAAAGAAGTAAGAGTGTAACGTATCTAAGGTAATGTGAGAGTAGGGAGCATCAAAGGGAGGCTCCCTAGGAGGGTAACAACAGAAGGTGGACTGTGAGAATCGTAGTCCTAGAAATCGGTTGAGTAGTGTAGGTGTGATTGTTAAGGGAATTCCTTGAACAGTGGTGACGAACATGAGACCATCCTGTCTAATTATGTTGTTGTAAAATTCTGCATATAAGGATGTATTGATTGGATGGGTGCAGAATACGAGATTGTCAAGTTGGTAAAAGTTTATGACATTCATTGCTAAGGGACAGGATTGGATAAAAAATTGTCTACTTAAGTAGCTCGTTTTGATAGGCTTATAGGTCGTTCGAGCAAACTTATTACACAATTCTAAATTCGGAAACCTAGGATCAGGACTAGGTTGGGTACCGGGTTCTGCCTGGTTTGGTCGGCGTCTTCTAAGAGAAGAAATATGCATTTAAGGAGAGTATGCAGGAATTGCATTAAAAAAAACTTAATTGCAAGAAAAATTATACCGGGCAACTCAGGGAGGCATGGTTGAGGATGAGAGCTTGCAAGGTCTCTTGGAAAGTAGAGAGTTGAAGGGGAGGATTGGTTTGAGTGTGAAGAGAAGAAGGGGGTATGGAGCCGTTTTATAGGGCATTTCCGGGTGCCCTGTAGCAGGAGGGCGCCCTGGCTGGCGAGGGTGCCCCGCCAGGTGAGGGCGCCCTGGCAGGGCTGCAGCTGCCTTTTGGCAGCTTTATGTCTTTGAATGGCTATATGGGGGCGCCCGGGAGCATCCGGGCGCCCTGGTCAGCGTGGAGTGGCAGCTTTCTGCCTCTTGATGAGCCTCGGGGCGCCCGTAAGGGTCTGGGCGCCCTAAACGACTGTTTTGGCTCCTTTTTGTCTTGAAAGATTGAAATGTGTGTGGTGGGAGGCGCCAGATTTGACTTGCTTGACCAGGTTTGACCTGATTTGACTGTTTTAGCCATGGTTTGCCTAGTGTTAAGTCAGTGCCGTTCTAAACTAAACAAACAAAAAATGCAGTTGTTAAATGAATTTTCATTAAGTTTGTCGTCTTACCCAGTCTAGGGTTATCAACTATGTTAGCCTTAAAGGTTTTGTGAGACAGATTTTGATAAAAGAATTTTCGAAAATCATGATTTATTTTGAAATACTTAATTAATTTTTGAAACCGGTTGAATTTATTTGAAAAGAATGTTTAAGTCTACAAGTAACTGAAAATTTGTGTTAGATTTGAATTTTACAAAGACTAATCTGAATTTGAATTTCAGAGATTGGCTTCCAGGTCTTGGCGAGGCACTAGGCCTTCTTTGGCCATAGCCTTATTGGATCATCAACCCTTTCCTTGACAAAGCCTTTCAGTGAAATTTCATTTTCAAAATTAATCTTTGAAAAATTCTGGTCTAACTAGTTTGGGTTTTGGATCGGTAGCTTCGGCTAGTTTCACCAGTTTAAGAGACCAAGTAAAGAATACTTGACCTTATTAGAATTAGTTTCCCTAACGTACTATCATCTCACCGCCACCCAATACTATGTTGTCAAATTTCAGTTAAGTTGGTTCAGTCCTTAAACTAACCATTCCTAATTCTAAACATGGCAAATTGCAGAAATTTAAATAGACAATCAAACAAACAAATTGCAATCAATAATTAAATTCTATTTAACAATAAATATAGTTTTTAGTTTAGCTCCCCCTGGACTAAAGCCACGGTATTGATTAGGCAAGATGTGAATCTTGTCCTTGGGGATCCAAAATTGGTTTGATCCAGTTTGTTTGTTCAGGCATAGTTTTGGTACCCATGCCTGAACTTTATTTCTGGACTGATTCAGTACAGCAAAATAGGATCTTTGTCTAGATTTGGTTCTATAGCCTAATCCGGATCGATCTAGAACCGATTTCTGTTTTCCAAGAATCATGTCAAGACCCTTGGAACCAGAGGTGAATCGTTCTAAGGCTGATCTAAGATCCTTAACCTGAGTTTTCAGGGAGGAGTTCTCTTTCTCAAGTTTTTCAACTTGAGTAGGAGTTCCTTCTTGAACCTTCTCGGTTAAGAGTTTAGAATCAGCTCTCTCTTTCAGGAGTTTTACTTCCTGCCAGAGGGATTTGATTCAGAGTTTGGCTTTCGCCAAATCTTGAGAAAGATACGAAATTAGTTCATTTAATTGACATCTAGTAAATCCACTTACCTTGATTTCGCCATCTTCTGAAAAGGTCAGTCTGCCGTCGTCCTGTTCTGATTCTGACTCGGACTCGACTTCTTCTGAGGCAGTTAGTGCGAGTAGGTTCGATTGTGGGACCTCTTCTTCTTCTTCGGATGAGGACTCGTCCCACGTTGCTTGAAGTGCTTTCTTCTTCCTTGTTTTTTTTGCTTCCTTCAAGTTAGGGCATTCGGTCTTGTAGTGGCCCTTCTTCTTGCACTCGTAGCAGGTCACGTTGGGCTTGCTCTTTTCGTTTGCGGGTTCAGCTGGTTCATCCCTTCTTCGGCTGACTTTCCGTTTATTGGTTTGGTTCTTCAATTCTTTGTAGTAGTTTCTTGCCAGTTGAACCAGCTTTGGTCGATCTCTTTCTTCATCTTCTGTGTCTGAGTCTGAGTTAGACTCGGGTTCAGGTTAAGGCTTCTTCTTAGTTGTCCTTCCAGTTTTACCTGCAACAAAGGCAATACTTTTCTCGGCCAAATTGCAGTTAGTTTGTTCGTGTAATTCTAATTCAGAGAACAATTCATCTAATTTTATTTTTGAAAGGTCCCTTGAAACCTTGTATGCATCTACCATAGATGCCCACAAGGTATTTCTCGGGAAAGCATTTAAAGCATACCTTATTAGGTCACGGTTATCTACCTTGTGACCGATGGTGTGCAGTCCGTTCATCAGTTCCTGGATTCGAGCGTGAAGATGAGCTGCTGTTTCGTTGTTGGCCATTTTGATGGTGTACAGCTTGTTCAAGAGCAAATCTCTCTTGCTGATCCGAGTGTCTGATGTTCCTTCGTGCAGCTCGATCAGTTTTCCCCATAGCTCCTTGGCACTGTTGAAAGGGCCCACCCGGTTCAGCTCCTCTTTCGTTAAGCCGCATTGAAGGGTCTGGGTCGCTTTTGCATCCGCTTCAATTTTCCGTTTCAGAGCGGTGTCCCACTCTGTGTAGCTTTGAGGTACTCCTTCAGCATTTTTGGAAATCTCCAGTCCGGACTGGATGATTATCTACATGTCCACCTGAGTTTTCGGGTGGACCTCCATTCGACTTTTCCAGTAGGAAAAGTCTTCTCCACTGAAAAGAGGAGGTCTGGCTGTGTTGAATCCTTCTTGCATGACCATTAGGTATTTTATCTGAAAAAGAGATAAGAGAAAAAAAAACTTTGTCCCAAGACTTGGTCTTGGATTAGTAGTGCGGGATAAAGAAAATTAAATATCGAGGGGTGTTGCACCAACCTCGATCAATCGAGAAGAAGTTCGAATGAAAAAAAATATTAGAAGAAATTCGAACGAAAAAAAAAAGATTGAAAGAAAAATTTAAAAGAAATCCGAAAAATTTTCAAATTGGTGGTTGCACCAAGTTTGAACTTCCCCGCTCTGATACCACTTGTTGGATCGAGAGAAACGATAGAGGGGGGTGAATATCGTTAAACGTTCACATTGGAAAAGAGAATGCGTAGCGGAAGATTAAAAACAAAAACACGCAAACAACACGGTTTTTACTTGGTTCGGAGCCTAGGTCAACTCCTACTCCAAGGCCCACGGTCGCTGACCGTTTACTGCGGGCAATACTATAATTGCGCAAAATCAGTTACAGAAATAGAATTACAGTTAAAGTGCAGTATTGAAATTAAACTCTTCTTTTTACCGACGTCCGGTGTAGATTACTTTTTCCAGAGCAGTAGGACGTCGTCAGTGCTTGTATCTCAAGTCGGGAGGTTGTCGGAGCATAGCGCGGAAGCAGAAGAGCGTGAATACGTTCGAGAACTTCGATTGTCGAAAGCCTTGGCGTTGGGTGCTATTTATAGCACCTCGGGGCGCCCTGGACGTCGAGGGCGCCCCCCCCCCCCACGTGTCACGTGATCCGAGCATCGCTCGGTCAACCTCTATCCCACTCGAATAGGGCTGAGGTTTGACACTGGGGGCGCCCGGGACGCTGGGGGAGCCCTATTTGACTCCTTCAGCGCGGGCTTCTTGGCTGGATAAGGGTAATCGTCTTCGCTGGCGTAGGCGCGGGGCGCCCTGGGCACTGGGGGCGCCCTGGGCGTTCGGGGCGCCCTGGACGCTGGGGGTGCCCTAGGCACTGGGGGCGCCCCGACCAGTAAGCAGCCGAAGCACTTGTTGCTTCGCTTGTATTGTGTTGGCCTTGGGGGCGCCCGGAATACTGAGGGTGCCCTGCTCAACTACTTGCCTCTCTCCTTTGGGCATTCTGAGCTGCAGACACACGTTCCTTCGGTCCTGCATCCAGGGTTAGTCCAAAACAATATGAAGCAATAGAATATTATATTTATACAGCCTTAGCTATCTTGGTTCTGACTTTGGGTTTCCTAAATGGAGCCCTAGGTCGAACCGACGCCTACTGTTCCCTCGACTGGGAACGCGTCCTCACCTACTCCTCTCGGGAGAATGTACCTGATGCCAACCGGCTCCTCCGGTTGGACTTTTGTCCAGCAGTCCTTCGCCAGGTCTTGGATACCAAGCCGTCCTTCGCCCGATGCCTAGCATTCCTTTGTCAGGTCTTCAGTCCAAGCTGTCCTTCGCCTGGTGCCTAGCAGCCCTTCGCTAGGACTTCAGTACTCTGGCATTCCTTCGCCAGTGCCTAGCAGTCCTTCGCTAGGACTTTTTTCCCTGACATTCCTTCGCCAGTGCCTAGCTGTCCTTTGCTAGGACTTTTCCTGCACACTTGAGTAACATATTAGATGACAAATAAGACTTAACTTTTGAACCCTTTTGCCATTATCAAAACTTAGGTTCGACTTGGGTGCTTTCTGCACCAACAGGAAGTAAGGCCGGCGGCCGGCGGGAGGTGGCGCAAGGGGTGGTTGCGGCGGCGCCGCAAGGAAGGAGGAGATGGGATTTCCTGCCAGCTTTGGGTGCGAAAGGGAGCTCTTTCTTCTTCTTCTCCATCATCCCCTCGGAGTTGTCCTTGTGGCCGGTGGGCTTGGCAGCCAAGAGAGGCCGGCGGCGCAAAGGTTGGAGGAGGTGTTGCCGGCGATTCCAAAACCCTAGGGTTAGGGTTTTTGGTTGGCATGGAGAAGTGATTGTTTGGAGCCCTTGGTGATCTCGGTCCCCGATAGATCATCGCCGACACGACATCCAGGAAGGGAGGGACATAAGGTAGAAGGCCGCGAGGTAATCGGGAAGGTATAATCTCTTCCCAAGCTCCTTATGTTTTATTGTGCCTTGTTTATTTGTCTCGTCATTTCATGTGTGTTATTTAATTATTATGATTGTGAATCATGGTGAATAATTAATTAACTGGACCCTGACCATAAACACAAGAACCGACGATCTACTCATCGTCTCTTCCGTGGTCGTTCGGTTAGAAGAATTACAAGACTCGATCTTTGTGATTGGCCAAGTTGTAATTCGTACCGAACGATACGACGATGAGATGGTTGTTGGGAGACGAGTCTCCATTCGAATTAATTTTTAATCCATAGACATGGAGAGGTCTCTCAAGGACGACCAGGTATTCTCTTAGGAAACCCGCCAAGTCATACCCAACAATTAGTATCAGAGCTGAGGTTTCTGGTTTTGTGTGTTTAGGATTGGTTAATTTATGCACTTTTCATATATTTTATTTTGCTGAATGATATGTGGATATGCATAGGCTAACTTTGTGTTGCAGACACTAGATTCCAACTTATCATGGCCAAATAATTAATGTATGTGATGGTTGTGCTATTTTTGTAAATTAATTAAATCCTCGGGATTGACGAGGCTAGGTAGTATTTAATTTTTGAAATTGAATACGGCACATGTTTAGCCGAGCTTATTATTTTACTTTCGATCTAGTTTTCATGTACACTCCTTTGTGGAGTATAGGATCGATGATGTAAATAATTAGCTAGTCATTTCGGCTCGAAGATGAAGTGACGACACGACTGGAGGCATATTGGAGACCAAGACCATAAAAGTTGGAAAATCTAGGATTTTCTATTTTTCATTATGTTGGTTATGTGCATGTTGTGTTTGTGACGTGCTTGTTTAAAATTCCTCAAACTAAATTACTAAGTGGGAGAGGTGTTAGTAGGAGCTCTAGAGCCAATTATGTGATGATTGACTAGGGACATTTTGTATCATATTCTATCATTAATAAATGCATGTGTGGTTATTATACTTACTTTGTATTTGTGTCAAATAACTAAGTATAATAATGTCCTTGGATAGTAGGTTCTTATCTACATTATATCGATTGGTTGAATCGATAGTGAGATGATGTAGAGAACACTACTCTAAATCATTCCTAATCAAGTATTAATATTCAAGGACAATATTAATGCATGGAGACTAGCATATAGGTCAACTGATGACTTGAGCTCACAAGTCATGGATATGTGATATCATGTTGACACCTGGGTATACATTGAAGAATGTGTACTGAATTGACCCGCCATGAGAAAGTTTCATAGATTGTCATATGAGTGCCATAAACTTTCTCAATTCTCATGTGACTATTAGTATGAATAATCCTTAGACCTGAAATCACTATGGTTCCCTACATAAGGAGTTATCTACTTTGGTATCGTCAAACGTCACCCGTAACAGGGTGGACTATAAAGGCGATCACTGGGTATGTAATAAATTATGCGGAGGGATGTGAGTGATGTAGATAGGATCTATCCCTCCCATATGACGGGAGTGATATCTGTGGGTCCCTTGATCGAGTAGGACTACTAAAACGCATGGTCATGCTCAAATGAGTCAATATGAGATATTGAGCTTATTTGTTTGAGTGAGTCTACTCGGGGATCAAGAAACATAAGATTGACTGAGGATGACACGGTCTATGTCTCATTGGTCAATCTAGATATCAAGGATAGAAGGGCAAGGCTATACATTATCATAGTCACGGAGGTTTAGTCGGATCTCGACTTTTCTTGTTACTTGGGTTGCAATGATACATTGCTAGATGCCACTCATTGCTTATGTGTCTAAAGTGGTTTAGACACATTGCCAACGTTACGAGAACCTATTGGGTCACACACTAAGGGCACGATGCTTCGGAGATTAATTGATCTTGGTTTGGCTAAGATTTGATTTGAATTGGATTAATTGAGTTAAACTCAAGTGAATCCAATTAGATTATGGGATTGAGTCTAATTTGAGTTAGACTAATCTAGATTAGACTCAACCACTTAATTATGGATAATTTTCATTAAAGGGTTTAATAAATATTATTTTAGAGGAAGGTTAAGAGACATTCTATTCATTAGATGAATAGAATATTAAGAGTCTCAAGGAATACCAAGAGGCTTGGTATTCATTGGGTTTTATTAGCATTAAGATGAGAGGAGTTCAAGGGACATAGACCCTTGGTATTCATTAGATGTGTTGGGATCGGGTGCATGTTGACATGGATACGGGTTCGTAATTTTAAAATTTAATTATGCGCAGCGGAAGGTTTAGCATAAATAATTTCTCAAATTATTTTAACCACGTATCTAGCATGCAACCTTATATTGTGTAGACATGATCATAAATTAAAATTTTGTAGAAAGTAAACTAATTTACTTGATACCTCGCGTAACTCGAAGTAAGGGACGAGATCCAACCGTAGCGTCCCTTGGAAGCTCCGCCTCTATTCGCGTCCACGCCGAGTTTTCTTCGGGATGACTTCGCAAAGCCACGAGTTTCGTGCCGACAAGAACTACTAGATTCTCCAAAGGCACGACAAGAATACCAAGAGAGAGAGATGAAAACTAACCACCAAACGAAGAATGGAATCCAGATTCCGGGAGGAAGGAAGGAGTTGCGTCCGCTTCTTCTTCTTCTTCGGCCTCTTCTTGATGATGAAAGCTCACGGCAACCCTAGGGAGAGCCTCTAGGGCTGGTGCCCACTTGAGGAGGGAGAGGGAGAGAAGGAGAGGGAGAGAGGCTAGGCAAGAATCCTTGATCTCTTGGATTGATTTTCAAGCCTTGCCTTGGTACCTTTATATAGTAGCCTCTTAATCGCCAAGTCTCCTCTTAACGGAATAAATTTTTCATAAGAAATTTATCTTATAAATTTTTCTATGAATTATTCCGTTATGCCAAGTTTTTATTATAACTAAATTTATAATAAAAACAACCATGTCTCCCCTTTTATTATGGAAAGAAATTTCTTTATAAAAATTTCTTTATATAAATTTCTTTATCATGGTAAATCAATCCATTATTGATTTTATAAAATAAAATAAACCAATCCAGGGTTCATTTTAATTTTCATGAAAAATAAATTTCTTTATATAAATTTCTTTATCCATAATTTTATAAAACAAACCGCGCTCGGTTTATTTTATAATTTGAACCAAAAAACTTGGTTCTTCCTTTTCTATGTGGCCGACCAAAACAAAGAGGGTGGGGACCCTCTTTGGCCGACCAAACTCAAGCCAAGGCCTACGAATTAAACTCATTTAATTCGTCCAATAAGTCTTCAAAAGACTTAGCTATTTTATGCTTCCGATGCGTCTCTGAAAATTCAGATTCGACTTATCTCTCTTGATCGGAAAATCCAATTTTCAACTCGTTTTAAATCCCTCGGATTACTCGTAGTGCGTGTGACTAAATAGGCTTTCGATTTATGTTGGCCGTCTATAATTAACCAATTATAGAACGATCATGAGTGGTACCTAGTAGCACATCATGATCCCCAATTAATCGAAAGATCAACGGTTGACCTCAGAAATAATTCTGAAACCCTTCAGCAGCTCTAATGAATCGTGCCTCATTCCCTTCACCATCTTATACCCACATGGTTCAGGACACGGTCTATGTGTGTCAGTCCCCACTAGGCTGACTACGTCACACCTAGCCCAAGTAATGTCTTTCTCGTCCAATGGATTCTAATTACTCTCATGTATTTCAGAGATTCATACTCTGAACATGTCATGCTCTGGCCAGAGGCTTCGAGTAACAATCCGACGATAGGCCTTGGGTATACATCTCCTCGCAAGAAGTGGTGAATCCTTTGTAGGCTGTTCAAACATCTTCGGGCACTTCGGCTTATACCCAATCATCCTGAGTCCACACCTCCTTGGAGATGCTTGCTTAAGATGTCAAAGTATAAGTCTTCATAACCAAGATGACTTGAACACCGCAAGTCAAAGGAACATCGCACTTAAGCTACAGTAAGAACTTCATTGACATATCTATATGTAGATTACCATATGAAGTTTTACAGCTAGTCACTCCAATGAACTAGTTCCCTTAACTAGCATTCATGTTTATCTCCGGACATCCCAATGTCACCAGCCAGTGAGAATCAGCTGATTAGAGAATAACCCATGCTAGTCTCAACAGAATTGATAGTGTCCGTATCTATCAATTCATCGACTAGGGACAATTTCAACACTTCACAATTGCACATGTAGATATAATCACTAGTTGTGAATTCATCACAAATTCTCTCATGCTGTGAATTGTATTGCGGGCATTCAGTATATGAGTTTAAGATCTCAATCAAATACATGAACATGTATACTCAAATAGTGAATATTCATTTATTAAAGTAAATGATTACAATCATAAGGCGATTGCCTTAGGACACTTCTCTCATATTACTAACAAGATGAGTATAAATACCCCCCCTGTCAAAGGCTAGATGGTGCATCTCTCTTCCTCTTCTTTCTTCCTCCTTGTCCATAACTCCCTAGTGGAGGTTCTTGTGCGTTGTGAATCATCCCAAGTTGCTAGCACAACTAAGGTGGTTCCCCTCCGAGGCATAGATCGTGTTCATGTGGATACGCATAGAGGCACGGACACATGAACGTGCAAGAAATCCGGCGAACCAAGGACTAGCGGGGTAAGCGAAGGGCACGCGACAAAGGTATTCCTATAAGATAGGAATTGTAGATCATTTTGAATGAGTTTTTCTTTCACATGGATCGCTCGAGGGATCTTATTTCCGCTGCAATTTTAAATATTTTTACCTATAGATCCCTACAGTGGTATCAGAGCCACTTGCGAAAGATTGTACAAAGTTTAGAAAATTTTTATATATGACATAGAAGTAGGATATAATTTTATTATAGATTGTATAATGTATGAGCATTTGTCGAGATACAAAAGTTTGTGTTGATCAAACTAAAAGTCTATAGCATCATCATATGAAATATGAAAGTGTGCTATGATGCGAATGTACTTGACAAATTTTATAACCTATGGTTTCGGCTCATGAGCATTTTTACAATCATAATAAAAATTGATGTCCTAAATCTATTGTAATTGATTGATGACATGGTGCATGGTTATGGCCTTAACCCCAATGTGATTGGATGTATGTGTGTGTCTATGCATGTTATAATTCATAATACGGCCTGTGTGTTATGCCTTGTCTCTATTTTTCCTAGTTGTAAAAATAGATTTAGACTCAAATGTAACTCGAGTTTTCCTACATTGTAATGTACAAAAGGAGCAGTGGAGTGTCCATTGAAGAATGAAGTTACAAGAAGGATGCCGACCACACATGATGACCGAAGGATGCACTTGGAGAATATATTATCCCTAGGTTGACCATCGATCTTCTCATTGGCTTAAGAAGATCGTAGTGTACGGGCCATAACCATGTCACGTTTTCTTGCTTATGTGTTGATATATGCTATGTGTGTGTATGTGATGCATGCTTAGATGTTTATCTTAATTAAGTCAACTCAATATACCTACCAAAGTTTGGTACTCACAAACTACCTCGATCATTTGTTGTTGGGTTTGCCAAAGCAAAGCAATGCATTTTATCTTGGTAGAGTGTGAGAGGGCAATTGTGATGTTCCGCTATCAAACTTTGGGTGAGACTTAACTAAGTCCCTCAATTAGATTGAGAAACTTGGAANAAAATTGGGTAAGAGAACAATTATTCCATGTCTTGGGCGATTAGCCAAAGCTAACTCAAGATGATGTGTAATGTGGATCTTGACCCTTTGTTTCAAAGAGTTGTATGAGATGTAATTGGTAAAATGTTACCTACCTAATTATACCAAGTCTTGGGCGAATAGCCAAAACTAACTTAAGATGAAGTATAATATGGATCTTGTCCTACATGAATAATGATTGCTATTTGGTTTGGAGCTAGTAATGTTGGTAAATTGAGTTTGCCTACATCCATGACTAGCTCCAACCAAAGCTCTACGATTCAGTGGGAGCGTCATTTAATTAAATGCCTAATTAAATGAATTAGATATGATACTTATTTCTGCATAATTTTACTGTTGTAGATCACCATGTCATCTAACACGTCAAATACTCTCTCTCTGCAATCCGTCCTTGAGAAGGATAAGCTCAACGGAGCTAATTTCCTAGACTGGTACAGAAACTTGAGGATAGTCCTCAAACAAGAATGAAAATTGTACGTCCTAGAGCAATCTCTTCCAGAAGCACCTGCCGCTACCGCTACCCGTGCCGAAAAGGATGCTTACAAGAAGCATCAGGATGATGCACTTGATGTATCATGTCTTATGCTTGCCACCATGAACTCTGAGCTTCAGAAGCAACATGAGAACATGAATGCACATGAGATGGTTGAGCATCTAAAGAAACTATATCAAGGGTAAGCTAGGCATGAGCAGTTTGAGGTGTCTAAAGCCCTATTTGCATGCAAGATGCAAGAAGGAACTCCTGTAGGAACTCACATACTTATGATAATTGGGTATGTCGAGAACCTTGAAAGACTAGGATTTCCACTGGGCCAAGAATTGGCTATGGACCTTATCTTGCAATCGTTGCCAGAAGGGTACAATCAATTTGTTATGAACTATAACATGAATGAAATTGACAAGCCTTTGCCTGAAATGCTCATCATGTTAAGAACTGCTGAACCTAATCTCAAGAAAACCAAAACCAGTAATGTACTGATGGTACAAAAGGGCAAAGGCAAATGGAAGCCTAAAGGCAAGGGTAAGACCCAAGCCAAAGGCAAGGCCAACTCTACTACATCCAAGGCTAAAGATAAGGTGCCTAAGGAAGGGACCTGCTTCCATTGTGGTGAGACCGAATATTGGAAGAGGAACTGCAAACTTTGCCTGGAGGAAGTAAAGAAGAAAAGAAGTGAGACTTCTGCCTCAGGTATTTTTGTTATAGAAGTCAATCTATCTATCTCTTCTTCTTGGGTATTAGATACCGGATGCGCGTCTCACATTTGTACTAATGTGCAGGGCCTTCAAAAAGTTAGATCATTGACGAAGGGCGAAGTGGACCTACGAGTAGGCAATGGAGCAAGAGTTGCTGCCATAGCTGTAGGAACTTATTCCTTGTCTTTGCCCACTGGGCTTATCTTAGAACTAAAGGAGTGCTTTTGTGTACCTGCATTGACTAAGAACATAATTTCTGTATCTTGTTTAGACAAGAAAGACTTTTCATTTATCATAAAGGACAAATGTTGTTCCATAATGGTAAATGACATGTTCTATTGTAATGCACCACTTGTGAATGGACTCTATGTTCTAGACCTAGAAAACCCAATCTATAACATAAATACCAAACGGTTCAAATCCAATGATGTGAACCAAATGTATCTCTGGCATTGTCTCTTGGGAAATATAAATGAGAGTCGTATATCCCAGCTCCATAAGGATGGATTACTGGACTCATTTGATTTTGAATCATATGAGATATGTGAGTCTTATCTTCTAGGCAAGATGACCAAGACTCCATTTAGTGGTCACGACGAAAGAGCGGCATACTTGTTAGGACTCATACATATTGATGTATGTGGACCTTTCAATGTCGCAGCTAGAGGAGGCTATCAGTACTTCATCACTTTCACTGATGATGTTAGTAGATACGGCTATGTGTATCTCATGAAACACAAGTCAGAATCCTTTGAAAAGTTCAAAGAATTCATGAGTGAAGTACAAAACCAACTTGGCAAGAGTATTAAGATGCTTTGATCAGATCGAGGTGGTGAATACCTTAGCCAAGAGTTTCGTGATCATCTAGCACAGTGTAGGATCATATCACAACTCACTCCACCTAGAACACCATAGTGGAATGGTGTATCTGAGCGAAGAAATCGTACTCTATTAGATATGGTACGATCGATGATGAGTCAGATAGACATTCCTACTTCCTTCTGGGGATTAATCGCTCTAGAGACGGCTCTTTTCACACTTAACTGAGTTCCATCAAAGGCCGTCACAAAGACACCATATACGATATGGACTGGGAAGAGTCCCACGATGTCTTTTATGAAGATTTGGGGTTGTGAGACTTACGTTCAATAACAAGTCTCAGATAAACTTGGACCCAAATCTGATAAGTGCTATTTTGTAGGATATCCCAAGGAAACGAAGGGATATTACTTTTACAATCCCATACAAGGCAAAGTGTTTGTTGCTAGAAATGATATTTTTCTAGAAAAGGAGTTTATTTCTAGAAGAACTAGTGGGAGTAAAATCCATCTTGAAGAAGTTCAAGATGCAGATAGTATTGAGGCCTTAATGGACATTGAATAGACACCACAAGATGTTGTGGATCATGATATTATTGCACAAGAAGTTGTGGAACAACAAGTTGTTCAAGTAGACCAACCTCTTCGCAGATCTGATAGGATACGTCGTCAGCCTGAGAGATACTCATTTCTCTTGTCTGACCATGATGACATTACGCTTATTAAGTTGAATGAGCCTACATCCTATCAAGAAGCTGTGATGAGCCCAGATTCTGAGAAATGGCTAGAGGCCATGAGATCCGAAATGGAATCCATGTACAATAACCAAGTATGGACATTGGTTGATCCACCTGAGGGGATTAAACCCATTGGGTGTAAGTGGGTCTTTTGAAAAAAGACTGACAGGATGGGCGCATGCATACCTATAAAGAGCGATTGGTAGCTAAAGGTTTCAAACAAATTCGTGGTATCGACTATGATGAAACCTTTTCACCAGTGGCGATGCTTAAGTCTATTCGGATCATGCTTGCTATTGCAGCTTACCATGACTACGAGATCTGGCAGATGGATGTCAAAACCGCATTCATAAATGGGAATTTACTCGAGGATGTGTATATGACACAACCTGAGAGTTTTGTACATCCAGAGCATGCTGGAAAGGTATGTAAATTGCAAAGGTCCATTTATGGGCTAAAGCAAGCTTCTCGAAGCTGGAATCTTCGATTCGATGATGCAATTAAAGGGTTTGGTTTCATCAAGAATGAAGATGTGTCTACAAGAGGGTTAGTGGTAGCACAGTTGTCTTCCTGATCTTGTATGTAGATGACATACTCCTCATTGGGAATGATATCCCTTCACTACAGACTGTGAAGACGTGGCTAGGGAATTGTTTCTCAATGAAAGACTTAGGTGAAGTAGCCTATATCCTAGGCATCAAGATCTATAGAGATAGATCTGAGAGATTGCTTGGCTTAAGGCAAAGTACATATACTGACAAGGTGCTTAATCGTTTTGTCATGTAGAATTCCAAGAAGGGATATCTACCGAAGTCACATGGTGTGAGTCTTTCGAAGACTCAAGGTCCCTCTTCTAAGGAGGAGAGAGACCATATGGATCAGATCCCTTATGCATCCGCTATAGGGTCTATCATGTACGCCATGCTTTGTACTCGACCAGATGTCTCGTATGCTTTGAGCATAACGAGCAAGTACCAGTTAGATCCAGGTGAAAGTCACTGGAAAACTGTCAAGAATATTCTTAAGTACTTACGAAGGATGAAAGAATATTTCTTGATATTTGGAGGCACTGAGTGTTGGGACCGGGTGCATGTTGACAAGGATACGAGTTCGTAAAATTTTAAATTTTTACGTGCAGCGGAAGAATTTGCATAAAATAATTTTCTAAATTATTTTAACTTCGTATCTAGCATGCAACCTTATGGTGTGTTGACATAATCATAAAATAAAACTTTGCGGAAAAGTAAACTAATTTACTTTATACCTTTCGTAACTCGAAGAAAGGGACGAGATCCAACCGTAGCGTCCCTTGGAAGCTCCACCTCTATTCGCGTCCACGCCGAGTTCTCTTCGGGATGACTTCGCAAAGTCACGAGTTTTGTGCCAACGAGAACTACTAGATCCTCTAAAGGCACAACTAGAAGAACAAGAGAAAAGGAAAGGAAACTAACCAACAAAGAAACGGAATCGAATTCCGAGAAGAGAGGAGTCGCTATCCGCTTCTTCTTCTTCTTGTTTTGTTTCTCCTTCTTCTTGAAGCTCACGGTAACCACCTTCTATGGGAGGAGTTGCGCCGGCCCTAGCACACAAGAGGGGCGCCGGCCCTAGATGCCTCAAGGTGGGCGCCGGCCCTAGGTGGGGAGAAGGGAAGGAGAAGAGAATAAAAGAGAGAGAGAGGGAGCTCTATATCAATACTCAATTGATTAGTTAGGAATCCAAGGCTTGCCTATGGTTCCTTATATAGTTTCTTCTCCCTCGCTAAGTCTCCTCTTTAACGGAATTAACGGAATTAGTTATCATAAGAATTTTATCTTATAAAATTTCTTATGACTTATTCCGTTAAGCCTAGTCTTATTATAACTAATTTATAATAAAACAAATTCTTCTTCTCTTTAAATTATGGAATAAAATTTTATAAGAAATTTATAAACTTTTTTATTATGAAAAAATCAATTCATAATTGATTTTATAAAATTAAAATAAACCAATTTATGGATTATTTTAACTTCCATAAAAAGAATAAATTTCTATAAATTTATTTATATAAATTTCTTTATACAAATTTATTATCCATAATTTATAAAATAAATCGTGCTAGATTTATTTTATTGATTAAACCAAAATTAATTGGTTTTTCTCCCTCTAGGTGGCCGGCCAACCAAGGAGGGCTTGCACCCTCTTTGGCCGGCCAAACCGAGCCGAACCAACGCGAATTAAACTCATTTAATTCGCCCAAAAAGCCTTCAAAAGACTTAGCCATTTTTAGCTTCCATTGCGCCTCTGATTAACTCAGATTCGACTTATTTCTCTTGATCGGAAAATCCAATTTTCAACTCGTTTTAAATCCCTCGGATTACTCGTAGTGCGTGCGACTAAATAGGCTTTCGATTTATGTTGGTCGTCTATAATCAACCAATTATAGAACGATCATGAGTGGCACCTAGTAGTACATCACGATCCCCAATTAATCGAAAGATCAACGGTTTGACCTCAGAAGAAATTATTCTGAAACCCTTCAACAGATCTAATGAATTGTGCCCCATTCCCTTCACCACCTTATACCCACTTGGTTCAGGACATGGTCTATGTGTGTCAGTCCCCACTAGGCTGACTACGTCATACCTAGCCCAATTAGTGTCTTTCTCGTCCTTTGGATTTCTAATTACTCTCATGTATTTAAGAGACTCGCACTCTAAACATGATATACTCTGGCCAGAGGTTTTGAGTAACAATCCGACGATAGGCCTGGGTATACATCTCCTCGCAAGGAGTGGTGAATCCTTTGTAGGCTGTTCAAACATCTTCGGGCACTTCGGCTTATACCCAATCATCCTGGGTCCACACCTCCTTGGAGATGCTTGCTTAAGATGTTAAAGTATATGTCTCCATGACCAAGATGACTTGAACATCGCAAGTCAAAGGAACATTGCACTTAAGCTGCAGTAAGAACTTCATTGACATATCTACATGTAGATTCCCATATGAAGTCTTACAGCTAGTCACTCCAATGAACTAGTTCCCTCAACTAGCATCCATGTTTATCTCCGGACATCTCAATGTCACCAGCCAGTGAGAATCAGCTGATTAGAGAATAACCCATGCTAGTCTCAACAGAATTGATAGTGTCCGTTTTTATCAATTCATCGACTAGGGATAGTTTCAATACTTCACAATTGCACATGTAGAGATAATCACTAGTTGTGATCCCATCACAAATTCTCTTATGCTGTGAGTTGTATTGCGGACATTCAGTAGATGAGTTTAAGATCCCAATCAAATACACAAAACATGTATACTCAAATAGTGAATTATCTTTTATTAATATAAATGTTTACATCATAAGGCGATTGCCTTAGGACACTTCTCTCATATCACTAACACTGATGAGCTAGCTGTAAAGGGTTACAGTGACGCAAGCTTCCAAACAGACAGGGATGATTTTAGATCGCAGTCAGGGTATGTGTTTTGCCTGAATGGTAGCGCTGTGAGATGGAAGAGTTCGAAGCAGGACACAGTCGCAGATTCTACAATAGAGGTCGAGTATATTGCCGCGTCTGAGGCGGCAAAAGAGGTTGTTTGGATCCGAAAGTTGATTGCAGAGCTTGGTGTGATTCTTAGCATTGTGGACCCGATAGACCTCTATTGTGACAACAATGGGGCTATTGCACAGGCTAAGGAACCTCGGTCACATCAGCGGACCAAACATATACTACGGCGCTTCCATCTCATTAGAAAGATTATCGATAGAGGAGATGTGAGGATATGCAGAGTACACACTGATTCTAACATCGCAGATCCTTTGACCAAGGCTTTGGCACAAAAGAAGCATGATGGTCATACCAGGTCACTGGGTATTAGATACTACAGTGATTGACACTAGTGGAAGATTGTTAGTAGGAGCCCTAGAGCAAATTATGTGATGATTGACTAGGGACATTTTGTATCATATTCTATTATTAATAAAGACATATTTGGTTATTATACTTACTTTGTATTTGTGCCAAATAACTAAGTATAATAATGCCCTTGGGTAGTAGGTTCTTATCTACATTATATCAATTGGTTGAATCGATAGTGAGATGATATAGAGAACACTACTCTAAACCATTCCTAATCAAGTATTAATATTCAAGGACAATATTTATGCATGGAGACTAGCAAATAGGTCAACTGATAACTTGAGCTCACAAGTCATGGATATGTGATATCAAGTTGACACATGGGTATACATTGGAGAATGTGAACTGAATGACCCGCTATGATAATGTTTCATAGATTGTCATATGAGTGTCATAAACTTTCTCATGTGACTATTGGTATGAATAGTCCTTAGACCTGAAGTCACTATGGTTCCCTACATAAGGAGTTATGTACTTTGGTATCGTCAAACATCACCCGTAACACGGTGGACTATAAAGGCGATCACTGGGTATGTAATGAATTATGCGGAGGGATGTGAGTGATGTAGATGGGATCTATCAGTCCCATATGACGGGAGTGATATCTGTGGGCCCCTTGATCGAGTAGGACTACTAAAACGCATGACCATGCTTAAATGAGTCAATATGAGATATTGAGCTCATTTGTTTGAGTGAGTCTACTCAGGGATCAAGAAACACAAGATTGATTGAGGATGACACGGTCTATTCCTCATTGGTTAATCTAGATATCACGGATAGAAGGACAAGGTCATACATTCTCATAGTCACGGAGGTTTAGTCGGATCTCGACTTTTCTTGTTACTTGGGTATCAATGATGCATTGCTAGATGTCGCTCATTGCTTATGTGTCTAAAGTGGTTTAGACACATTGCCAACGTTACGAGAACCTATTGGGTCACACAGTAAGGACATGATGCTTCAGAGATTAATTGATCTTGGTTGACTAAGATTTGATTCGAATTGGATTAATTGAGTTAGACTCAAGTGAATCCAATTAGATTATGGGATTGAGTCTAGTTTGAGTTAGACTTATCTAGATTAGACTCAACCACTTAATTATGGATAATATTCATTAAAGGATTTAATAAATATTATTTAAGAGGAAGGCTAAGAGACATTATATTTATTAGATGAATGAATATCAAAAGTCTCAAGGAATACCAAGAGGCTTGGTATTCATTGGGGTTTTATTAGCATTAAGATGTGAGGAGCTCAAGGGACATAGACTCTTGGTATTCATTAGATGAGTATAAATACCCTCCCCCCCTTGTCAAAGGCTAGAGTGTGCATCTCTCTTCCTCTTCTTTCTTCCTCCTTGTCCATAACTCCCTAGTGAAGGTTCTTGTGCTTTGTGAACCCTCCCAAGTTGCTAGCACAACTAAGGTGGTTCCTCTCCGAGGCGTAGATCGTGTTCGTGTGGATACACATAGAGGCACGGACACTTGAACGTGCAAGAGATCCGGTGAAACAAATGACTAGCGGGGTAAGCGAAGGGCATGCAACAAAGGTATTCCTATAAGATAGGAATTGTAGATCACTTTGTATGAGTTTTCTTTCGAATGGATTGCTCGAGGGATCTTATTTTAGCTGCAATTTTAAATATTTTACCCATAGATCCCTACAGTTATGTCGGCTGAAATTTGAACGTTGGGGTTGCAACGGTCGATTTTCAGTGGGACCAGTCGACTGCCCTGGGAGCAGTCGACTGGTAGGGTGTTTCCAGCCTTGAGCTCTATTTAAAGTGGCTCAGGTTTAGCTGAAATCCTTTGACGAAATGAGCTTGGTTAGAGCTCATTAGTAGTCTTAGTGCTCAGATAGATTACTCAAGGTTGTGGCGAGGTTTCTCCACCCACAAGAAGCTACGTGAGCTAGCCGGAGGCCATCCGGGGAGTGATCCGCAGAAGGATCGAGGGATCGTCCACCTCACGGACTATCATGGAGTAGGAGTCTTCATCTCCGAACCACGTAAATAGGTTTGTTAGCGTTTGTTTGTGTTTATTGCTATTATTTCCGCTTGCGCACTAACACTTGTAGGAAGAACAAATTGAAAAATTGCTATTCACCCCACTCTAGCAAGGCGTAACGATCTAACAGCACTAACTAAAAACATAATTTCTGTATCTTGTTTGGAAATGAAAGGCTTTTCATTTATCCTAAAGGGCAAATATTGTTCTATAATGTTAAATAACATGTTCAATTGTAGTGCACCACTTATGAATGGACTATATGTTCTAGATATAGAGATCCCAATCTATAACATAAATTCCAAATGGTTCAAACCAAATGATTTGAACCAAACATATCTCTAGCATTGTCGCTTAGGTCATATAAATGAGAGTCGCATATCCCAACTTCATAAGGATGGATTACTGGACTCATTTAATTTTGAATCATATGAGACACATGAATCTTGTCTTCTAGGCAAGATGGCCAAGACTCCATTTAGTGGACACAGCGAAAGAGTGATAGACTTATTAGGACTCATACATACTGATGTATGTGACCCATTTAATGCCAAAGCTAGAGGAGGCTATCAGTACCTCATCACTTTTACTGATGATGACAGTAGATATGGTTATGTGTATCTAATGAAACACAAGTCAGAATCCTTTAAAATGTTCAAAGAATTCAAGAGTGAAGTACAAAACCAAATTGGCAAGAGTATTATGATGCTTCTGTAACGACCCGGAAAATTTTCTCAATATTTTCTTTAAAATATTGATCATGCCTAGATAGGTTCTCGAGGAACATAGAGATACTAGTATGAACCTTAGCATGATTATCCATGATTTTTCATATAGATTAAGAAGCTAAGTAATAATGGGCCCTTCTAATACCATGGCCATTAAGGAATCTTAGGTAAAAATTTTATCATGAATGGAAGTGGATTTAAATTAGAAATATTAACATAAACCTTAGTGGGCTCTTATATGGGCCCTAGCAAAAATAATTATAAAAGTAATAAAAAAAAGTGCATGCACCAAGGATTAAACCTTGGACCTTGTGTATCACCATGCATGTACTAACCAATTCACCTAGCAAGGGAGTACTAGTAGAGAATGAAGAGGATTTTGGTTACGGCTTAAGGAAGTGAAGAGTCATCAAGAGAAGAGGCACCATGCCCCTTCACTCCCCCCCCCCCCCCCCCCTTCATGTAGTATAAAAGAGAGAGGAAGGGAAGAGGCAACTTAGCACTTAAGTCATTGTTCTCTTCTTCCACCAAAACTCCTTCTCTCCCTCTTCTTCCTCCTTCTAGCCGAAAACCCACCAAGGGGTTTCCCCTTGGAGAAGCTTCACAAGAAGATTTATTCTTCAAGATCCAAGGGCTTCCTACAAGACTACAAGGACTAGGGGTGGTCTAAGATCAAGGAGGTTCTCTTTTGCTTCTCTATTCGAGGTTAAAATCAAGATAAACCAAGGTAAGACTCCCTCACCTGTGGTATAATGGTTCTTCTTTGATGTTTATCATGATATGAAGTTTTGTTGGGTTCCATGTTGGGAAAACCATGAACTTGACACCTATAACTTTCGGCCAAGGTAGGGTTTTTGATTTAGGATGATGTTAAAACCCCATATATGTTTCTTAATGCTTCCTTAAGATGAATAAAGAGGGTATGGTGAGTGGTGGAATTTTTGAAGCACCAAAAGCCCTTGGGAACTTTCGGCCACCACCATGGGTTCATGGTTACGACTAGATTTAACTCTCCAAGTATGTTTCTTATGTTCCCTTAATATACAAGGGATGTTAATGGTAAATGGTATAAATTTTACATGCCTTGTGGCCCTTGCAAGTTTCAGCCAAGATGTAATATAGGGCCAAGAGTTAGGGTTAACTCCAAGTATGGGTTCTAATGGCTCCTATGGTATTGTTTATATGGGATTAGATGTTAATTGGGGGTTTTATGAAACTTCCCATGTACTTGTGGCCTTATAGGGTTTCGGCCAAGACCAAGATGGAGGGCTAGGAGTTAGGGTTAACTCCAATCAAGGGTTCTAATGGCTTTCTATGGTAGTATATGTATTGTATGTGAATGGGTTCAAGGATGTTGTATGGTTTTTGATAATGTCCAAACCTTAAGTTTATATGTTATGCATTATGACCCTGTATGTTATGTTATGTATCATGTTCTAGTAGGATTTATTTATGAATGTCTATCATATTCTAGTAGGATTTATTTATGAATGTCTTCCATCATATATTATGAACAGATGTGTTGGGAGGTAGGAAGAAGTATGCATCCGTTAGGATAAACACTTTGGACATATGTATAAGATAGTTATGTAAACTTATTCATGTTTATGTTGAATGTTATGAACCTAGTTAGTAAGTATCATGTTCATACAAATCTTACCCATGCATGTTTTATGATAGATACCATGATCATGTATGATATGTGATATGTACCATGTATATAATGCATGCTTACCTGAGGTACCGTGATCATGCAAGTTTTATGAACTAAGATGATGTTTATACCTTGGGACATAATCATGTATGTATGTCATGTCTTATGAATGAAAATGAGGAATGAAGATAAGGTTTATGCCTTCGAGGCATAATGATGATATGCAATGAAAATGATGAATGAAGATAATGTTCATGCCTTTAAGGCATAAGGATGATGTTATGCATTAAGTATGAATGATGAAATGTTAAGTATGCTTATACCATGCCTATGAAATAGGATCCTGTTTATGTCTTAAATTATGCCATGTATGTTCTATGAATGATGAAGCATGTGAAACTATTTTACTTTATGAATGGGCTTGTACCGGACCTAAGTAAGGTCCACGGTTCTGGACTATCGATGAAGCTGCCCACGGTTCTGGACTACCGATGAAGCTGTCTACAGTTTTGGACTACCGATGAAGCTGTCCACGGTTCGGGACTACCGATGAAGCTATCCTTACCCTAGTAGGTCGAGATTAGCTACCTCGTATTTACTTAGGGATGCACGCATATGATGTATGTATGTGGTACAAGTCAGGGCCCCATGATGTGATGATTATATTTAAGTATTTATAAGTATGATTTTCAAATAAGCATCCATATATTATGTGCATTTGACTCATGCATCCATCCATGTTATGCATCCATGTTAATAAATGTCTATTATGTTTATGGTTTATGCTAAGAATTATGCCATGTTAAATGTTTATTATGTTTACGTTTTATGATTAAGAACCATGTTTATTTTGTTCATGTATTATGATTAAGAACCATGACATGTCGAATGGTTATTATGTTCATGCTTTATGCTAAGAACCATGCATGTTAAATGTTTCATACGCTTACATTTTATGTTAAGAATCATGTTATGCTTAAGGTTCCTATGCTTATATTTTATGTGACGTATGATTTTAGTGAGTAGGGAAGGGTCTTACTAAGCCTATGTGCTTATAGTTTTATTGTCTTATACCGCAGATCAGGCAAGAGGATATTAAGGGAAGCAGCAGGAGCGGCAAGAGTGTGTGTGTGGTAGTGACATGGTAAGGATAAAGATTCTTATAATTATACTTTGTCTCATGGCTTATGTTTGGCACTGTCTTCTTAAGTTTCATGCTATACTTATGATAGTTACGTCTGAAGAATAACCTACTACCTATGTTGCTTATGGCTGCTTTATGTGATTTTTATATCATGATGTTATGGATGATGTTAACATGCTACGTTTGTAATTTTTATATAACGATGTTATGGATGATGTTAACATGCTAAGTTACTATGTCGCTATGTTTAGGAATGATAAGTATAAGACATGTCTACAAGATGCAAGTGTTAGGTGCATGTATGTATAAAGGTTTTAATTATTCCGTTGCATTATGATGTTCATGTGCCTATTGTTGATGCAGTCTGACCCTGATTGTTGTTTTGGTGTTGACATCGATTTTAGTTTAGGTTGATGATTATGATGATTATGATTAAGTCCTGATCGGGGATCAGGCATGGTATGGAAAATCCTAGCTTGGAGGGCTAGGTGTTGGAAAATCCTAACCTGAAGGGTTAGGTGTGGAAAATCCTAGCTTGGAGGGCTAGGTGTTGAAAAGTCCTAATTCGGAAAGGTTGGGTGAAAAGTCCTAGCTTGGAGGGCTAGGTGAAAAGTCCTAACTTGGAGGGTTAGGTGAAAAGTCCCAACCTGGAGAGTTAGGTGAAAAACCCTGGCTTGGAGGGTCAGGTCCTAGCTTGGAGGGCTAGGTATGGAAAGTTCTAACTCAGAAGGTTGGGTGAAAAGTCCTTGCTTGGAGGGCTAGGTGAAAAGTCCTAACTTGGAGGGTTAGGTGAAAAGTCCCAACTGGAGAGTTAGTGGAAAAACCCTGGCTTGGAGGGTCAGGTCCTAGCTTGGAGGGCTAGGTTTGATGAAATTCTAGCTTGGAGGGCTAGGTTGGAGCCCCTGGATCGGTCTGGTGACCGATCAGGGAGTTGGCACGGTGCTCCTTCGTGGATCGGTCTGGTGACCGATCCAGCGATGACTGATCGGTCTGGTGACCGATCAGGGAGTATGCGTTTCACCCATTGCTTGGCTCCTGATCGGTCTGGTGACCGATCAGGGAGCAAACAGTGAGGTTGAGTTCCCTTGCTGATCTGCTCCTGATCGATCTTGTGACCGATCAGGATCACTGTGCAGATCGTTCTGGAGAACGATCCAGCGTCGCAGGTTCCTCTCTATGATCGATCAGGACGGAGCCTGATCTATCTGGCCATGACCTGATCGGTCTGGTGACCGATCAGGAGGCTCCCTGATCAGTCCGGTGACTGATCAGGAGGTTTGGACTGCGAAGCTCAAAAATCGCCCAATAAAGGGGTGGATCGGTCTGGTGATCGATCCACGACCTAGGATCGGTCTGGTGATCGATCCAGGAGAGTCCCAGAGAAATCGCGATTTCTAATTAAGCGTTGGGGACCGATCAGGACGGAGCCTGATCGGTCTGGACCTAGCCTGATCGGTCTGGTGACCGATCAGGAGACTCTCTGATCGGTCCGGTGACCGATCACTTAAATTCAAAATGCACTGTCAGACACTCTGATCGCGTCTGAACGTATCCGATTCACTGCGTTTCATCTCTGATGCTTGATTTGCTGCTTGATATACTATCCTAATACTCTGATTAAGCTGCAGGTGACAGGGAAGGATTCAAACACTCAAGGAGAGTCAATGGAGACCATTCCTTGGAGCAGGTTTGTCTGTTTTTCTATCTCAGGTTGCAACGGGCACTGGCGCTGGTTGGAGCTGCTGTCTGGGGTTGGTATGAGGGAGGCTCAGGGAGTCCAGAGGAGCTCAGAGGAAGTTGGTGGTTGCAGGTGAGCAGCTGGAGGCTGCAGGGAGATGGTGTCACCTGATACTCAGTGGAGGAACAAAAGGAGCGGAGAAGAGTTGGCTGCGTAGAGTTCTGCTGCTTGAGTTCTTGCTGCGCCTTTGTGTTCTCCATAACTTGCTTGCGTGTTCTGAAGTTCCATCACTTTGAGCAAGCTACTGCAATCTTGAAGCAATCATCCCTTGCTTGAGCACTTGGAGGAAAGAACAAGAGGCTTCGAGTCCAATAGCGAGAAGACACGGGGAAAGGGTTCTTGCGTGAGATCGTCGCTGGGTGGAGCTCAGGAGGAAGCTTGCTGTGTTCTTGTCTTTGCTAGTGCTAAGTAAGATCTTTCCTGTGTTTCATTGTGCTTAAACCTATATCCTTGATTGAAACGCTGTGGAGAGGTTTCTCCACCGAGAAGGAGGTTGCTTACTATCCGGTGTTCACCGGGGCTTGATCTGCCGACGATCAAGGGATCGCCTACCTTACGGGCACGCCAAGGAGTAGTGGTAAGTTATCCCCGAACCTTGTAAACACTCCTTGTTAGCGATCTTGCTAGTTGTGTTAGTTTGCTTTCGTTTTCTGTTTTTCTGCATACTCTGTGTTTGCTACTTCCGCTGTGCTACTAACAAATCTAAGTGCAGAACTTTGAAAAGCTTAAAGTCCAAGTGTTTGGCTATATTCACCCCCCCCCCTCTCTAGCCATCTGGTTCCAACAAGTGGTATCAGAGCTTGGGGCTCTGTTTTTGCGGATTAACAACCGAGAGCTATCATCCATGGCATTGAGAGAAGGGTTTTCCACCACCCGACCTCCTTTCTTTGATAGGGCTGATTTCCAGTATTGGAGATCAAAGATGTAACGCCCGCTTTTTTTTTGTTCTTTTCATAAAGCGGCGTTACGTTAACATAAGTAGGGCAGGTGGACCTCATAAGGCAACGGAATAACTTTAATCTTACACATACATGCACCTACGACCATTCTTAACATAATGACATGGAAACTTGGCATATTGACTTCATGCTTAGCATCATATCATGTCATACTTAACATCATGTCATAGAGTCACATAAGTCATCATTCAAGCACGTAAGTAGCAATGGTAAAATTCTAGCATAAGACGAGTAAACATATTGTTTTCTTGGCCAAGTCACTACCACACACATGCATTCTTGCCCTCCTGCTACTTCCTTATTGTCCCCTTGCGTGATCTGCGGTATAAGGAAATAAGACTATAAGCACACAGGCTTAGTAAGACTCTTTCCTACTCACTAAAACCATTCATCACTTGATCGTGAGCACATGAAACATTAACATAACTTGGTGCTCTACATAGAACATAAGTATCTAAAATCATTTAGCATGACCTAGTTCTTACATAGCACATGGACATAAGATTTCACTTAACATGGCATGAACATAAACATAAGTAAACATTCTTAGCATGACATGATATATGGCATAAACATAAACATAAGTAAATATTCTTAACATGACACGATACATGACATAACATAAACATAAGGTATGAACCAACCTGTATGGCATAAACATAGGCATGCTTTCTAACATAGCATATGACATCTTCTTAACATAATCATAACATAAATCGTTTACTATCATGCATATGTCTTAACATGAAACATAAGCATAAGACATTACTATCATGGCATAATGCATAACATGAATGAATGCATGAGTCAAATGCCTATACATAAGGATGCTTAACTTTTAAAATTATACTTTTAAATACTTAAACATAATCATAACATCATTGGGGGTCCCCGGCTTGTACCACATACATACATCATAAGCGTGCATCCCTAAGTAAATACGAGGTAGCGAGCCCCGACCTACTAGGGTAAGGACAGCATAGTCGGTAGTCCCAGAACCGGGGCGTTCTTAAGGTGTCCATCCCTGTTGCACAGCTTCGGTAGTGCCAGAACCGTGGACAGTATAGTCGGTAGTCCAAAACCGGGGCGTTCTTAAGGTGCCCATCCCTTGGACCCATACTTCGGTCCGATACAAGCCCATTCATAAAGTAAAATACTTTACATGCTTCATCATTCATAAGACATGGCATGCATCTTTATTCATAAAACATGGCATGCAACTTCATTCATAAACATGACATGCATCTTCATTAATAAAACTTGGCATGCATCTTCATTCATAAGCATGACATGCATCTTCATTCATAAAACATGGCATGCATCTTCATTCACAAACATGGCATGCATCTTCATTCATAAAACATGGCATGCTTACATAAAACATCATTCTTATTCCTAGTGCTTGCATGATCATGGCATCTAAGGTAAGCATTGCATTATATTCATTGAACATGATATATTTACATAGACCATTCTCCTAATCCATGGAGCTTGCATGATCATGATACCTAAGGTAAGCATTGCATTTCATCCGTAAGCATTGCATTTCATCGATAAGCATGGTATCTATCACAAGCATGCATAGGTAGAACTTCCATAAACATGCTACCTACTATCCAAGTGCATGACATAGAACATAAGACATTCATGAATAACCCTATTAAGCATGCCATCTAATCATAAACATACAAACATGAAATATGGTACTTAAGGTTAGGGTTATAAGTAACATCATTTCTACCACATGGTTGAACCTATATATATATACTTCATGATAAGCCATAAACCATCATTCTTCGAACCCTAACTCCTCCCATACCCTATTTATCTTGCTTGGCCGAAACTTATAAGGGGGAGTTCCATCATTCCAATGACATGTAAGGTAGCATAAAGAAAAGGAACAACCATACATTACCCATAAGGCCATAAGAAGCCATTAGGGTTCATAATTAGGGTTCACCCTAACTTTTAGCCCTATTTTTCTTGCTTGGCCGAAACATGCTTGGACCATGGGTGCATGAATAAATTCATAAAATTTCTAATTAATCATCTAACACCTTCCACACCATACCATAGGAGCCATTGGACCCCTTACTTGAGGTAAGCCCTAACTTCTTGCCATAGAACCCTTCTTGGCCGAAACCCTTAGGGTCACAAGACCTTGTGAAAATTCACATAAATCCCTTCAACCTCCCCTTGTATCATAAGGGTACACAAGGTACATAATTGAAGGGTTAAATCCAATCCTAGCCATGGAATCCTTATGATGGTCCCAAACCCTAAAGGGTCTTAGGGTACTCCAAAAATTTCCAAAAATTATATTTATTCTATAAACATCATGAGAACACATTAGAAAGCATGATCAAGATTTTTAACATTATCATGGACCCAAAAACCCTAGTGGCCGAAAGTCATAGGGTTAGGGTTCATGGCTCTTTTCTTTTTTTTCCAACATAAAATCTCAAACAAGACTTTCATATCATGGTAAACTTCAAGGAGAGCTATTATACCACAGGTGAGGGAGTCTTACATTGGTTGATCTTGATTATAGACCTTAGATTTGGGAGAAGGATGAAGATCTTGTTGCCTCTTGACCACCCCTAGCCTTTGTACCCTTGTAGAAGCCTTGGATCTTGGAGATGGAGCCTTAGGTGAACCTTTTTCCAAGGAAGAATCCCCCCTTGGGGTTTCATCTAGGATGAGGAAGGGGGAGAAGAGGAGGGCTTGGTGGATGAAAAGAAGAGAAGTAACTCCCAAGTATTGAGTTATCTCCCATTTATGCTCAATAAAGAGGGCAAATGAAGAGACATGGTGCCTCCTCTCATGTGATTCTTCCTTTCCCCAAGCCTTAACTAAAATCCACTTCATTCCCTCATAGCACTCCCTTGCTAGGTCAATTGGTTAGTGTTAGTGATATGAGAGAAGTGTCCTAAGGCAATCGCCTTATGATTGTAAACATTTATTTTAATAAATGATAATTCTCTATTTGAGTATACATGTTTGTATTTGATTGGGATCTTAAACTCATATACTGAATGTCCGCCATACAATTCACAGCATAAGAGAATTTGTGATGGGATCACAACTAGTGATTATCTCTAAATGTGCAAATGTGAATTGTTGGAAATATCCCTAGTCGATGAATTGATAAATACGGACATTATCAATTCTGTTGAGACTAGCATGAGTT
The DNA here is from genome assembly GCA_024364735.1 of Boesenbergia rotunda. NCBI lineage: Eukaryota > Viridiplantae > Streptophyta > Magnoliopsida > Zingiberales > Zingiberaceae > Boesenbergia > Boesenbergia rotunda. Next base: position 130,712 of record JAGFNQ010002203.1, on the reverse strand, counting down.
ATTCTCTATTCAGCTGATTCTCACTGGCTGGTGACATTGGGATGTCCGGAGATAAACATGGATGCTAGTTAAGGGAACTAGTTCATTGGAGTGACTAGCTGTAAGACTTCATATGGGAATCTACATGTAGATATGTCAATGAAGATCTTACTGCGGCTTAAGTGCGATGTTCCTTTGACTTGCGGTGTTCAAGTCATCTTGGTCATGGAGACTTATACTTTGACATCTTAAGCAAGCATCTCCAAGGAGGTGTGGACCCCAGGATGATCGGGTATAAGCCGAAGTGGCCCGAAGATGTTTGAACAGCCTACAAAGGATTCACCACTCCTTGCGAGGGGCAGATGTGAGTACCCCCCCAGGCCTATCGTCCGGATTTGATTAACTCCAAAGCCTCTGGGTCCCAGGAGCATATCAATGTTAAGACGTGCGAGGTCTCCTTAAAATACCATGAGGAGTAATTAGGAAATCCAAAGGACGAGAAAAGACACTACTTGGGGCTAGGTGTGACCGTAGGTCAGCCCTAGTGGGGACCTGACACCCATTGCACCGTGTCCCTGAACCAAGTGGGTAATATTAAGGTTGGTTGATAGGGAATGTGTGTGCACGATTCCATTATGAGCTTGCATGATAGGGTTTTTTCATTGAATAATTTCTTTCTGAGGTCAAATCCGTTTTGTATATTTTTTCGATTATTTATTGGTGGATCCATCGATATGTACTAACTTAAGGTGCCACGATCCATGATGCGTTCTTAATGATATTCACAACCATCTATACACCTGATACATATCATATATATAAGCATGGATACAATGTGATATCAATCCTCAAACCTATTCTAGGTTCCGAACATCAAACCTAACTAGTCATAGGTAGAGTATCAATATTAAAACATATAAACATTGATCAATTAAGAAATAAAAAAATAAAAAAACTAATTTCTATCATGCTGGCGAAAGTGTAGGGCATAAATAATTCGATAACTGATGGATAACTAAATTCATACCTAAGCTAGATACTCATGGAAGCAAAAAGCCATAAGTTGGCCGTTTATGGTCCAAACCTAATTTTGTCAAATTGGACATCCATGATAGTTACTAGCATGCATCAAGTATGATCAAGTTTCTGGATCAGGGTGGCGATTACTCGTGGATTGCGATTATGCACGGCAAGGAGGCTGATCTAAAACCTACCTTGAAGTAGTGACCTTCCAACTTCTAATCGGTAGAAGTAGACGAGTTCTGTAATGCCTAGATTAAATAGAGGTTAAAAAGAAAAAAAAATTTTTCGAAAAGAAGAAAAAAAAAAAAAAATAATCAATCTAGAAAAGTTATCAACTTAAAAAGCCTAAAGAAAATGCGTAATGTTCTTTTTGAAGGTTCTTTTTTTTTTTTTTTTTTGGCTAATTAATATGATTTATATTTTTTCCTGTTTTCTTATTTTGTTTTTTGTCCTTTCAATTATGACATGATCAAAACAAAAAAAAAAAAAAAAATTTATGATCAAGTCCAAACATATAAATAAAAAAAAGAGGAAAAACTAATTAATTTTGGTTTAATTAATAAAATAAATCTAGTGCGATTTATTTTATAAATTATGAATAAATAAATTTGTATAAAGAAATTTATATAAATAAAATTTATAGAAATTTATTCTTTTATGGAAGATTAAAATAATCCATGAATTGGTTTATTTTAATTTTATAAAATCAATTATGAATTGATTTTTCCATAATAAGAAAGTTTATAAATTTCTTATAAAAATTTATTCCATAATTTAAAGAGAAGAAGAATTAGTTTTATTATAAATTAGTTTATAATAAAGACTCGGTTTAAACGGAATAATTAATAAGAAAATTTATGGGATAAATTTCTTATAACTAATTCCGTTAATTCCGTTAATTCGGTTTAGAGGGAGACTTAGCAAAGGAGTTGCTACTATATAAAGGAACCAAAGGCTAGCCCTTATTCCGAATTAAGAGATTAATTATTCTCTCCCTCTCTCTCTTAATCTCTTCTCTCTTCTCTTCTTCCCTCTCGTGCCTAGGGCCGGCGCCCACCCTAGAGGATTAGGGCCGGTGCACAAAGGACTCCTTGGAGGAGGCCGTGAGCTTCAAGAAGAAGAAGGAGAACCCGAGTACGAAGAAGAAGAAGCGGATAGCGACTCCTCTCTTCTCGGAATTCGATTCCGTTACTTCGTTGGTTAGTTTCCTATCTTTCCTCTCTTGTTTATCTAGTTGTGCCTTCCGAGAATCTAGTAGTTCTCGTCGGCACAAAACTCGTGACTTTGCGAAGTTATCCCGAAGAGAACTCGGCGTGGACGCGAATAGAGGCGGAGCTTCCAAGGGACGCTACGGTTGGATCTTGTCCCTTACTTCGAGTTACGAGAGGTACTTGGTAAATTTGTTTACTTTTCCGTAAAGTTTTATTTTATGATTATGTCAACACAATGTAAGGTTGCATGCTAGATACGAAGTTAAAATAATTTAGGAAATTATTTTATGCAAACTCTTCCGTTGTACGTAAAAATTTTGAATTTTACGAACTCGTATCCTTGTCGACATGCACCCGGTCCCAACAGTGGTATCAGAGCCAGTTAGTGTTCGACATTATCATATAATTATTTTGCGGAACACTTTGTCATGATCTCAATTTCGAAAATTTTTTTCAATTATGGAAACTTTCAAATTATAATAGATTTTAGATTTAGAAGTTTCAAAGTTTGGAAATCTTCATGAAATTTCGCAAACGTTTGGAATTTTCTAGTTTCAAAAATTTTATGATAATTGTGAAAACTTCCCATCTTTGGAAACTTTCTAAATTTTGGAAATTTTTCTATTTTAGAAATTTTTCAATTTTTGGAAATATGTAAGTTTTCTTTTTACCAGAAACTTACAATTATTCTGAAAAATTATTTTTGAAATCTCGCAATTTTGGGCACTTTCTTTTGAGAAAGTCTAGACAAATTCATGGACAGTTAATTGACAATTAAATTTGAATTGGTTTTTAAATTGACAACAAAATTCTTTATTTTGGATTGAGCCTCGGGGAGCCGTCCAATTTAAAGTTAGTTGTTGTAATTTAATTTCCCAATTTTTAATTGAAATTGTCATGTTTGATTTGGATTGAGCCTCGGGGAGCCGTCCAATTAGATTTACAACACATTACTTTTCTTTGGGTATCTGAGCCTCGGGGAGCCACCCTTAGAAAATAATTTGTTGTAATTAATTAAATCCATGAATAAAATATGTTGAAGAGGTGATGCTCTTACATATTGTTGTCTCCAAAATTAATTAGGAAAATGGTTTCCTATAGAGTATTCTTAAATAAGATTTTCATGAAAATAATATGTAGTTGAATTAAGGGATTTGTCTCTTAATTTAATAAGATTTGATTTAGAGAAATCAAAGTCTTGAACATATTATTTCCGAAATTAATTATGACAATTTAGGAAATTATTTCCCAAAGCAATTCCTTTAATAAAGTATGAAATTATAATTAGGAAATCCGGTTCCTAATTTAATTCATGAGACTTGATAAATTAAGTCACATACATACTTTATTAAGGAAAACGTTAGTCATGACATAATTATATGTCATGAATGTGCTTAGAAAAGAATGAGACCCAAACACCCCTTACAAAATATTAAGGCTAACACCTTCCATTAATATGGTTAGAACCGGAGTTTTGTTTCTCGTTTGGGTTGATGGACACATCCATGCCCGACTTGAACCTCAACATGTTCAAACCATAGAATTAGTTTATGAATAATATAGTTGAAGTCAGAGGTCAATCCTTAGTTTTGGTTGTTGGACACATCCAAGCCGGACTAAACGGTTGAATGAATTTCAACAATATTAAAACTATTTCTTGATTAATGGGTCAGCCTTAAGCTTGGAGCATCGATTTGTTGTGCCACAGCCAAGGTCGATGTGAAGAGAGGTGCAGTTGGGTGCTATGTATGATGATACATACTTGTTAATGAGTTAACAACCCAATGATTTATGCAAACATTCAATTAGTTGATAGCATAAAGTGATAGTTACATATATGCGATGTGTAATCGGTAAAATTACCTACCTTCATAGCTAAGAAAAACTTGATGGCCACAACCATGGTGGTTCTTATCTATGGTTGGATATCAACCTATTTGGAGATGTTCCTACGATCTCCCGAATTGATAATAAGGGTGATTCAATTCGTAAAATAAATAGGATTTAATTTATGTATGTTGATACATTCTTTAATAAATCTTCTCACATAATCTCAATTTGTATTTCTAGGTTAATCACTCGATCATGTCTTCTCACATAAACTTGCGTTCCATTTTGGACACCAATAAACTGACTGGGCCGAACTACATGGACTGGCTTCGAAACCTGAGGATAGTCCTCAAGGCAGAGAAGCTTGCTTATGTCCTTGAAGAACAACTTCCCACCCATCCTCCAGAGAATGCAACTCCAGACCAATTGTTGGCCTATTAGAAACATGTGACCGATTCTGAACTTGCGAGTTGCATCATGCTAGCCTCTATGGTACCTGAGTTGCAAAAGCAGCATGAGCATATGGATGCTAATACCATCATCTTCCATCTTCATGAGTTGTTTGAAGAGCAGGCGAGATCCGAAAGGTTCGAAGTCTCCAGACTCCTCTTCACCACTAAGATGCAGGAAGGCACTTCTGCCTCGCAATTTGTGTTAAAGATGTTGGGGTACATTGAGCGACTGAGCGCACTCGGTTTTGCAATGGATCATGAACTAAGTATTGACTTAATTCTGAGTTGTTTGCCCAAGAGTTATTCACAATTTGTGATGAACTATCGGATGAACAAACTGGAGACTACCATTCCTGAGTTGATCAACATGCTGAAGACTGTGGAGCCTTCTGTAAAGCCGGATCAAAAAGCAGTACTGTTAGTTGGTTCCTCGAAGAAAGGTTCTAAGAGGAAGGCCAAAGAACAGAACAAAGGGAAGAAGAAAAAGGCCAAAAAGACTGAAAAGAAACCAAAAGGCACTTGCCATCACTGTGGCAAGGAAGGTCACTGGCGAAGAAACTGCAAGATTTATCTTGAGTCCATGAAGAAGAAGGCATCTGATGCCCCATCCTCTTCAGGTATCTTCGTTATTGAATGTCACTCTATTTCCTCAAATACCTGGGTACTTGATACTGGGTGTGGCTTACATATATGTAATGACATACAGGGGCTAAGGAATAGAAGAAGACTCATCAAGGGAGAAGCGAATTTGAGAGTTGGAAATGGAGCAAAGATTGCTACTGTTGCCATCGGAACATATTTGCTGAAGCTCCCTACCGGATGTATCTTAGAATTGGATAATTGTTATTTTGTTCCTTCATTAATAAAGAACATTGTATCTATTTCATGTTTGAATGAAAAAGGTTATCATTTAACTTTCAGTAACAATTGTTGTTACATAACTTTAAATGGCGTTCTTTATGGGAATGAAACTTTGTGCAATGGCATCTACACGTTAGATTTATCCAGTGACGTTTTCAATATCGAAGTTAGCAATAAACGTGCTCGAATAGATAATCGAATAGACTCCAACACGTGGCACTGTCGTCTTGGCCATATAAGTAAGAAACGCATGACCGAATTACACCGATGTGGAATTTTGGAATCATTTGAACCCGGTTCATTTGATACATGCGAATCGTGCTTAAAAGGCAAGATGACCAAATTACTGTAACGACCCGGAAAATTCTTTAATATTTTCTTAAAATATTAAGCATGTTTAGATAATTTTTCGAGGGGCCCAGAAATAATTATGTAAAATTGGACTTAGAAATCCATGTTTTCTCATTTAAATTGAGAAAACTAAGTACTAATGAGCTTTAAATGGACTCCAAAAAAAATGGGTATTAATTAAGTAAAATTAATATAAATTAGGTAAAATTAATATAAATATAAACGAATTTTATTTAGGAATATTAGCATAATTATGAGTGATTTTAGGGGGATTTTCGGAATTTAAGAAAATAAAATAATAAAATAAATGGAATGAAAATAAAAATAAAAATAAATGTGCATGAGCCAAGGATTGAAACTTGGACCTCTTGTAACAACCAAGAATGCTTTAACCAACTCACCTAGCAAGGAATGCTTATGAGTAATTGAAGTGGAGGTTGGTTAAGAGGTAAAAGGAGGTGAAGGGGCATGGAGAGGCTCTTTAATTGCTCTTGAATTTCCTCCTTGATGGGTTATAATGAGAGGAGTTTTGGGAGTTACTTATTCTCTCAATCAATAGCATTACCTCTCCTCTTCATTCCCATTCTTGCCGAGCACCAAAGGGAGGAGTCCTTGGGGAAAACTTCACAAGAGGTTTCATCCCTCAAGATCTAAAGTTCCTACAAGGTGACAAAGACTAGTTGGGGTTAAGAGATACCAAGTCCTTTTTTTTCCTTCTCCTCTTTCAAGGTTCGAAAAAAAATCAAGAAATATAAGGTAAGACTCCCTCACCTGTGGTAAATAGTTACCTATGATTTCCATGATTTTTGGCATGATATATGGGTTAGTTTTCGGATTTAATGTTGAAGAGAAACAAAATCAAGGTTCCTATGTTCAAAGGTTTCGGCCAGCATGTTTTAAAGGTCCATAATTATGATAAAAATCATTATAATGTTGTTTAGTGTTCCCTTATGATGTTTAGAAGTTAAGTGTAATTTTTGGGAATTTTTGGGATACCCTAGAGGCCCCATATGTTTCGGCCAACATGAAAGAAGCAAAACCCAGAACCTTAAGTTCAAGGGTTTCGGCCACCATGATTTAAATGTCTAAAAATATGTTAAAAATCATGATAATGTTATTTAATGTTCCCTTATGATGTTTAGACATTAAGGATAATTTTTGGGATACCTAGAGGCCCCATATGTTTCAGCCAACATGAAAGAAGCAAAACCCAGAACCTTAAGTTCAAGGGTTTCGGCCACCATGATTTAAAAGTCTAAAAATATTTTAAAAATCATAATAATGTTATTTAATGTTCCCTTATGATGTTTAGACATTATGTATAATTTTTGGGAATTTTTGGGGTACCCTAGAGGCCCCATATGTTTCGGCCAACATGAAAGAAGCAAAACCCAGAACCTTAAGTTCAAGGGTTTCGGCCACCATGATTTAAATGTCTATAAATATGTTAAAAATCATGATAATGTTATTTAATGTTCCCTTATGATTTGTAGAGGTTAATATAATTTTTGGGAATTTTTGGAGTAACCTAGAGGCCCATATGGTTCGGCCAACCCCAAGGACCCAAGGGTTAAGGGTTGAGTCTTTAACTTCAAGCATATGTTTATGTGTTGCCATGATATAAGGATGATGGATGGTGATTATGTGAATTTTCACATAGCCTTGGGACTCCACAAGTTTCGGCCAATATGGGTTAATAGGGAAAAAGTTAAGATTTATTTCAAGTAAGGGTCCCAATAGCCCTACGGTAAGATGTGATTTATGTTTATGAATGATATGCTATGTTATGAATGATATGCCATGTTTATGAAGGATATGCCATGGTTATGCATGATATGCCATGTTTATGAATGATATGCCATGTTATGAATGATATGCCATGTTTACGAATGTTATGTCATGTTTATGAATGATATGCCATGGTTATGCATGATATGCCATGTTTATGAATGATATGCCATGTTATGAATGATATGCCATGTTTACGAATGTTATGTTATGTTTATGAATGATATTCCATGGTTATGAATGATATGCCATGTTATGAATGATATGTCATGTTTACGAATGTTATGTCATGTTTATGAATGATATGCCCGGTTATGAATGATATGTCATGTTATGAATGATATGCCATGTATACGAATGTATGCCATGCTCTATGAATGATGTGTACATACACCATGTCTAAGAATGAAAATGATGAATGACAAGTATGATGAATGAAAGATGATGCTTATGCCTTTAAGGCTTAAATATGCTAAACGGCACGGTCGATGGTCGACGGTACGACGGTCGAGAGGACCGGTAAATGGGCCGGTAGACGGGCCGAGCCGTAACAAGTTATGCTATGATAGGTATGCCATGAATGGCTTATGAATGATGAAGCATGAAAAGTATTTTACTTTATGTATGGGCTTGTACCGGACCAAAGTATGGGTCCAAGGGATGGGCACCTTAAGAACGCCCCGGTTTTGGACTACCGACTATGCTGTCCACGGTTCTGGCACTACCGTAGCTGTGCAACAGGGATGGGCACCTTAAGAACGCCTCGGTTCGAGGACTACCGACTATGCTGTCCTTACCCTAGTAGGTCGAGGCTAGCTACCTCGTATTTACTTAGGGATGCGCGCTTATGATGTATGTATGTGGTACAAGCCAGGGCCCAATGTTAAGATGATGATGTTTAAGCATTTTCAAAGTACGTTTTAAAAGTTAAGCATCCTTATGTAAATGCATTCCACCCATGCATTCATACATGATATGCATCATGTTAAGATAATGATGTCTTATACTTATGCTTTACGATAAAAGATATGCATGAATGATCTATGCCAGGATTATGTTAAGAAGGTGTTCATATGATATGATAGGAGATATGCCTATGTTTATGCCATATAGGTTGAGTTTTGTTACGTGAAGCTATGCCATGTATTATGCCATGCTACTACGTTTAAGTTTATACCATGTCTTATGCCATGCTATGAAAGATTATTATGTTATGTTATGCCATGTTTCATGCTATGCTTAGAATGTTAGTATGATTATGTTCATGCCATGTCTCATGCTATGCTACGAATGTTCACTCATGTTTATGATCATGCCATGTCAAGGGTATGGTGAATATGATAATGTTTATGTGCTTATTATGGAATGACGAATGTTTTAGTGAGTAGGAAAGAGTCTTACTAAGCCTGTGTGCTTATAGTCTTCTTTCCTTATACCGCAGATCATGCAAGGGGATAACGAGGAAGCAGCAGGAGGGCCTGAAGTATGTGTGTGTTGGTGACTTGGCCCATGAAATCGAATGTGTTAACCGTTTATGCTAAGAACTTTATTTTGCTACCTATATGCCCGAATAGTGACTTATGGAACTTTATGATAAGATGTCCAGTAGGATATGATATGAACCTTATGGTATGATGTTAAGCATGTTACGATATGATGTTAAGCATGATGTTCATGTGTTAAGTTCCATGTCATTATATTAGGGATGGTAGTAGGGGCATGTATATGTAAGGCTTAAGTTATTCCGCTGCAGTATGATGTTACATGCCTTAAGTATGTTAGCGTAACGCCGCTTTAGGAAAAAAAAAGCGGGCGTTACAATTACCATTTCCCGGAAAGGGTAATCCAGTGGGAGAGTTGCTTGGTCTAATACATACCGATGTATGCGGACCAATGTCAACTCAAGCACAAGGAGGCTATAACTACTTCATCACCTTTATCGATGATCACTCACGATTCGGTTATGTGTTCTTGATGAAACACAAATCTGAAGCTTTTGATAAATTCAAAGAATTCAGAAATGAAGTAGAGAAACAACTTGGCAAAAGTATTAAAATACTTCGATCCGATCGGGGTGGAGAATACTTAAGTCAAGAGTTTCAAGATTATCTAAGGGACAATGGGATATTGTCCCAATGGACTCCGCCGTATACACCACAGCATAATGGTGTATCTGAGAGGCGTAACCGAACCTTGATGGACATGGTTAGGTCTATGATGAATCATGCAACTCTTCCAAAATCCTTTTGGGGCTATGCACTTAAGACAACTGTTTACTTGCTAAACAGAGTCCCGACCAAGGTAGTCTCTACTACTCCATATGAGATCTGGAATAGTAAGAAGCCTCACTTAACTCACCTTAAGATATGGGGTTGTCCTGCTTATGTGAAGCGGGTTGTATCAGACAAATTGGATGCTAAGTCTGATAAATGTCTATTTATTGGATACCCTAAGGAAACGAAGGGTTACCAATTCTATCATCCCCTGGAACAAAAGGTGTTTGTTTCAAGGCATGCTGTATTTCTAGAGAAAGAGTTTCTTTTACAAGAAAACAGTGGGAGTGGGATTGAACTTGATGAAGTTCAAGAAACTCCAATAGACATCACAGAGACACCTAGTCTAGGCCCACAACCGATAATTCATAGTGATGAGCAATCAGTTGAACCTAAAACTACACCACCTCTTCGTAGGTCTGATAGGACACGCAACATTCCAGAGAGATACGGATTTCTCGTAAATGAATCGAACGACGTGTTACTCATTGGCGATGACGAACCTATCAGTTATGAAGATGTTCTGAAAAGTTCAGAAAGGGACAAATGACTTGAAGCCATGAAGTCGGAAATGGATTCCATGTACGAAAATCAAGTATGGGACTTGGTTAACCCACCTGAAGGGATTAAACCCATAGGGTGCAAGTGGGTTTTCAAGAAGAAAACCGACATGGAAGGTAATGTAGTTACCTTTAAGGCTAGATTAGTGGCAAAAGGATATCGTCAAAAACAAGGAATTGATTATGACGAAACCTATTCGCCAGTAGCTATGCTTAAATCCATTCGGATGCTCCTAGCCATAGCAGCTCATTATGATTATGAGATATGACAAATGGATGTGAAAACAGCTTTCCTTAACGGAAACCTGCTTGAGGATGTATACATGATACAACCTGAAAGTTTCACATCGGTTGATAAAACCAAAGTATGTAAGCTTCGACGATCCATATATGGATTGAAGCAAGCATCTAGGAGCTGGAACATCCGTTTTGATGAGACAATCAAAGAGTTTGATTTCTCACAAAATCCTGACGAACCTTGTGTGTACAAGAAGGTTAGTGGGAGTGCAGTCGTATTCCTAGTATTATATGTCGATGACATCTTACTTATAGGAAACGATATATCAGTTTTACAGACAGTTAAAATTTGGTTGTCCAAAACTTTCTCCATTAAAGACCTGGGAGAAGCAACCTATATCCTTGGGATTAGAATCTATAGAGATAGATCAAAACGGTTGCTTGGTCTTTCGCAGTCTACATATATAGACCGAATGCTAAAAAGGTTTAGCATGTCGGAATCCAAGAAAGGTTACCTTCCCATCAGGCATGGGATCAACCTTTCGAAATCTATGTGTCCGCACACAGAAGACGAGAGGATTTGCATGAATAAGATTCCCTATGCATCCGCAATAGGATCTATCATGTATGCTATGTTATGTACAAGGCCCGATGTATCATATGCTTTGAGTGTCACAAGCAGATACCAGTCGAATCCAGGAATGGATCATTGGGCGGCTGTCAAGACAATCCTTAAGTACTCAAGAAGAACTAAGGATATGTTCCTAATATATGGAGAAGGAGATATGGTAATACGTGGGTATACAGATGCCAGTTTCCAGACAGATAAGGATGACTCCAAATCACAGTCTGGATACGTATTTACTTTGAATGGAGGCGCAGTAAGTTGGAAAAGTTCCAAACAAGACACCGTAGCGGATTCTACCACGGAAGCGGAGTATATCGCAGCTTCGGAAGCAGCAAAGGAAGCAGTTTGGATCAAGAAGTTTGTCTCAGAACTTGGTGTGGTTCCAACCATTGATGAAGCAGTGCCGGTTTACTGCGACAACAATGGAGCTATTGCACAAGCAAAGGAACCAAGGTCTCATCAACGATCCAAACACGTGCTTCGACGCTATCATCTGATCAGAGAGATTATAAGTAGGAATGACATACAAATTGAGAGAGTTCCCACTGAAAGGAATATAGCGGATCCTTTAACTAATGCCTTGCCTCAAAGCAAGTTTGAGGGTCATGTTAGAGCCTGTGGTATTGGATACCGTAGCGATTGGCATTAGGCCAAGTGGGAGTTTGTTAGTGATATGAGAGAAGTGTCCTAAGGAAATCGCCTTATGATTGTAAACATTTATTTTAATAAATGATAATTCACTATTTGAGTATACATGTTTGTATTTGATTGGGATCTTAAACTCATATACTGAATGTCCGCCATACAATTCACAGCATAAGAGAATTTGTGATGGGATCATAACTAGTGATTATCTCTAAATGTGTAAATGTGAATTGTTGGAAATATCCCTAGTCGATGAATTGATAAATACGGACATTATCAATTCTGTTGAGACTAGCATGGGTTATTCTCTATTCAGCTGATTCTCACTGGCTGGTGACATTGGGATGTCCGGAGATAAACATGGATGCTAGTTAAGGGAACTAGTTCATTGGAGTGACTAGCTGTAAGACTTCATATGGGAATCTACATGTAGATATGTCAATGAAGATCTTACTGCGGCTTAAGTGCGATGTTCCTTTGACTTGCGGTGTTCAAGTCATCTTGGTCATGGAGACTTATACTTTGACATCTTAAGCAAGCATCTCCAAGGAGGTGTGGACCCAGGATGATCGGGTATAAGCCGAAGTGCCCGAAGATGTTTGAACAGCCTACAAAGGATTCACCACTCCTTGCGAGGAGATGTATACCCAGGCCTATCGTCGGATTGTTACTCAAAGCCTCTGGCCAGAGCATATCATGTTAAGAGTGCGAGTCTCTTAAATACATGAGAGTAATTAGAAATCCAAAGGACGAGAAAGACACTACTTGGGCTAGGTGTGACGTAGTCAGCCTAGTGGGGACTGACACCATTGACCGTGTCCTGAACCAAGTGGGTATAAGGTGGTGAAGGGAATGGGGCACGATTCATTAGAGCTGCTGAAGGGTTTCAGAATAATTTCTTCTGAGGTCAAACCGTTGATCTTTCGATTAATTGGGGATCATGATGTACTACTAGGTGCCACTCATGATCGTTCTATAATTAATGGATTAATTATAGACGGCCAACATAAATCGAAAGCCTATTTAGTCACACGCACTACGAGTAATCCAAGGGATTTAAAACGAGTTGAAAATTAGATTTTCCGATCAAGAGAAATAAGTCGAATCTGAGTTAGTCAGAGGCGCAATGGAAGCTAAAAATAGCTAAGTCTTTTGAAGGCTTTTTGGGCGAATTAAATGAGTTTAATTCGCGGCGTTTCGGGTTGGTTTGGCCGGCCAAAGAGGGTGTTAAAACCCCCTTTGGTGGCCGGCCACAATAAGAGAAGAAAACCAATTAATTTTGGTTTAATTAATAAAATAAATCTAGTGCGATTTATTTTATAAATTATGGATAAATAAATTTGTATAAAGAAATTTATATAAATAAAATTTATAGAAATTTATTCTTTTATGGAAGATTAAAATAATCCATGAATTGGTTTATTTTAATTTTATAAAATCAATTATGAATTGATTTTTCCATAATAAGAAAGTTTATAAATTTCTTATAAAAATTTATTCCATAATTTAAAGAGAAGAAGAATTAGTTTTATTATAAATTAGTTTATAATAAAGACTCGGTTTAAACGGAATAATTAATAAGAAAATTTATGGGATAAATTTCTTATAACTAATTCCGTTAATTCCGTTAATTCGGTTTAGAGGGAGACCTAGCAAAGGAGTTGCTACTATATAAAGGAACTAAAGGCTAGCCCTTATTCCGAATTAAGAGATTAATTATTCTCTCCCTCTCTCTCTTAATCTCTTCTCTCTTCTCTTCTTCCCTCTCTTGCCTAGGGCCGGCGCCCACCCTAGAGGATTAGGGCCGGCGCACAAAGGACTCCTTGGAGGAGGCCGTGAGCTTCAAGAAGAAGAAGGAGAACCCGAGTACGAAGAAGAAGAAGCGGATAGCGACTCCTCTCTTCTCGGAATTCGATTCCGTTACATCGTTGGTTAGTTTCCTATCTTTCCTCTCTTGTTCATCTAGTTGTGCCTTCCGAGAATCTAGTAGTTCTCGTCGGCACAAAACTTGTGACTTTGCGAAGTCATCCCGAAGAGAACTCGGCGTGGACGCGAATAGAGGCGGAGCTTCCAAGGGACGCTACGGTTGGATCTCGTCCCTTACTTCGAGTTACGAGAGGTACTTGGTAAATTTGTTTACTTTTCTGCAAAGTTTTATTTTATGATTATGTCAACACAATGTAAGGTTGCATGCTATATACGAAGTTAAAATAATTTAGGAAATTATTTTATGCAAACTCTTCCGCTGCACGTAAAAATTTTCAATTTTACGAACTCGTATCCTTGTCGACATGCACCCGGTCCCAACAGTTAGTGCATGCATGATTGTACAAGAGGTCCAAGGTTCAATCCTTGGTGCATGCACTAATTTTCTATTTTATTTTTATTTTATTTTCTATTATTTCAAAAATTCCTTAAAAATTCCCTCATAATTATGTTAATATTTCTCATTAAAACCCCTTTATATTTCTATTAATTTTTACCTAAAATTCACCCATAATCATGGTACTAGAAAGCTCATATAATGCCCATTGTGCTTATTTTTCCCAATTTAAATGAGAAAACATGAATTTCTAAGCTAAAATTCGTATTAATATTTCTAGGTCCCTCGAAAAATTATCTAGACATGCTCATTATTTTAAAGAAAATATTAAGAGAATTTTCCGGGTCGTTACAAAAGATGGAGTATTATTTGAAGATGGACATCAACACTTGGTTCGCGGTGAAGGAGGGATTCACCCCTCCAAAGGATGATGAAGGCAAGGAACTTGAATCATGGCGGTGGATAGCCGAACAAACTCGGAAGTGTGAAGCCGACGCGAAGGCGGTTGTCACTCTACAATGCGGCATGAACAATGACCAACTTATCAAGGTTGGTCCTTTCACAAGTGCAAAGGACTTGTGGAACAAGCTCATTGAACTCCACGAGGGCACCCGAGATTCAAGAATTGCCAAGAGGGATTTGTTTCTCAACCAATTACAAAATCTCTCCATGAAGGAAAATGAATCGGTAAGTGAGCTTCATAGCCGGTTCAAGGAAGTCCTCAATGGGCTTCATTCGATTGATGAAAAGGTCGAGAATCGCGACCTTGTGAGGTATGTACTCAAAGCATTTCCAAGGAATGCTTTGTGGTCATCCATGGTGGATGCCTACAAAGTCCCCAAGGACTTATCAATTGTTAAGTTAGATGATTTATTTTGTGAAATGGAATTGCATGAAATGACTAACAAAGGCCCCAAGGAGAAGGGGATTGCCTTAGTTGCAGGGGATCGATCCAATAAGAAGAAGAAGGAAAAGAAGAAGGAGAAGGAAGTCACCTCATCTTCTTCCTCTTCCGAATCTGAGTCCGATTCCGAGGAAGATGGCAGCGGCTCCTCATCCTCCGAGATGGCGAACTTTGTGAGAAGGATAATGAGAAGGGGTCGACGCTTCAAGGGTAAAG
The DNA here is from genome assembly GCA_024364735.1 of Boesenbergia rotunda. Classification (NCBI taxonomy): domain Eukaryota; kingdom Viridiplantae; phylum Streptophyta; class Magnoliopsida; order Zingiberales; family Zingiberaceae; genus Boesenbergia; species Boesenbergia rotunda. The sequence continues at coordinate 115,431 of JAGFNQ010002203.1, read as the reverse complement.
GTAATCCTAGTGAAGCTAAACTTGATAAGACTAATGCTTCTTGTTTTGAGTGTGGTAGGAAAGGGCATTTCAAGAATGAATGCCCAAAGCTAAAGAAGAAGGAGGAGAAATCCAAAAGAAAGAAGAGAAATCCAAGAAGAAGAAGAAGGCCTTGAAGGCCACTTGGGATGATCAAGTTCATCCAATGAAGAGAAGGAGGAGAAGAGCACAAGGCATGTGGCACTCATGACTCTTGGAGAGGAAAGCAATAATGAATCATCCAACTCCTCGAACGCGGCTTCATCATCTTCGGATGATGAAGAGGTAACTTCTCCCTAACCTGAAAAATGTGATAGAGCAATTGCATGTTTAACCAATATGTTGAAAAAGTCAAAAAATAGGGTTAAATCATTGCAATTAGAAATTGAACAATTGAAGTTGTCTAGGGATGATTCATTGATGACTTACATGTTGAATTGTTAGAAGATGAGATTAAGTCATTAAAACTTGAGGTTGAACATTTGAAATCCTCTAAGGTTGAGGATGTAGATGATTTGCTAGTAGAAGAAAACCAATCATTAAAGAGTGAAGTTGAGAGACTCAAGAATATTCTTGAGAAGTTCTCAACTAGATCTAAGACCCTAGACATGATCTTGAATGCCCAAAGGGCAGTCTACAATAGGGCCGGTATTGGTTACCGACCCAAAGAACCTTCATTCGTGTCCTTGATGTCTAGGACTGATATGAGACAATCTAGGACATCCAAGGTTCAAAAGAAAGTTGTCAAGGCATGAGTGCCTAAGTCTTGTTTAGTTGATGCTTTAGGTCCCAAGATTTGGGTACCTAAATCTTTCATTTTTCGAATTGTGTAGGTTATGATTAAGGGGGAGCATCTATCAACTTGGTTCATTGATAGTGGATGCTCCAAACACATGACCGGGGATAGATCATTGTTTACCACACTTCAAAGAAAAAGTAGAGGTAATATTTCATTTGGTAACAATGGTAGTCTTAAGGTCATAGGAATAGGAAACATTCAAATATCCGAATGTCTTAGAATTAAGAATGTCCTTCTAGTCAAGGGGATGACATTTAATCTCCTAAGTGTCAGTCAATTGTGTGATGCGGGTTACACAATTGATTTTCAATCAAGTCAATGTCTAGTTAGACACCATGACAATGTTGACACGGTACTAGTAGGAACTAGAGTAGATAACATTTACCAAGTTTCCTTTAAAAGTGCTATTAATGCTTTAACTAAGTGTCTCATGTCAAAAGAAGAGGAGTCCACCCTTTGGCACCGGAGGCTAGCACATGTGAACATGAAGAATATCCAGAAGTTAGCCAACAAGGGACTAGTTCGTGGCTTACCAAGCATCAAGTATGAAAAAGACAAACTTTGTGATGCATGTCAAATGGGTAAGCAAATGAAATCTGCACATAAAGATAAAAGCGTTGTAAGTACTTCTACAACTTTAGATTTACTTCACATGATCTATTTGATTGTAGTACTATCATATCATTGAATGGAAGTAGATATTATTTTGTGTTCATTGATGATTTCACTAGATACATATGGACTTACTTTTTAAAATATAAGGACCAAACCTTAGATGTTTTCATTTCTTTTTGTAGAAGAGTTGAAAATGAAAAATCATTGACAATTAAGACAATTAGAAGTGATCATGGAGGTGAATTTCAAAACCAACGGTTTTTAGAATTTTGTCAAGATAGAGGGTATAGACATGAGTTCTCCACTCCTAGAACAACACAACAAAATGGTGTTGTAGAGAGGAAGAACCGTGTTTTACAAGAGGCTGCACGAAGCATGCTCAATGAGTACTCACTCCCGAGTTACTTATGGGCTGAAGCTGTAAATACAGCTTGCTATGTGCAAAACCGAGTCCTCATCCATAGGTTTTTTGGAAAGACTCCTCATGAACTTTGGTTTGGGAAACCACCTACGGTTAAACATCTTAGGGTGTTTGGTTGTAAGGTGTTCATCCTAAACACCAAGGACCACCTTGGAAAGTTCACGGCAAAGGCTGATGAAGGGATACTAGTCGGGTATTCCCTAGTTAGCAAAGCCTATCGAGTCTGCAACAAGAAATCTAGATTAATTGAAGAGTCTTCTGATGTTGTCTTTGAAGAAATTCCAAAAGTCAGTGGTCAACCAGAAGATGAAATCCAATTCGAACTTAGGAGACTAAGTTTGAATGAGAGTCCAAATGTTGTTGATGGTGATGAATCCGATGACGGTGAGCCTAGACATCCCATAGATCAGCCGGATCCTGAGGCTGAGCTTATGTCTAGTGAACCCATTCAAGAAGCACCACCAACACCAAGGCAAACTAGATTAGCCTCTAGTCATCCCCAAGACCAAATTGTTGGAGACATCCATCATGGGGTTAGAACTAGATCATTCTTCCAGAATGAGGTTAATGAGGTTGCTTTAATTTCCAAAATTGAACCTAGGAAAATTGATGAAGCATTAAATGATCCCGATTGGATCATTGCAATGCAAGATGAACTAGGTCAATTTGAAAGAAGTCAAGTTTGGGACTTAGTCCCTAGACCTAAGAAGACCACCATCATTGGAACCAAATGGGTCTTCAAGAACAAATTGAACCATAAGGGAGAAATCATTAGAAACAAGGCACGCTTAGTAGCCAAGGGCTATAGTCAAGTTGAAGGCCTTGATTATGATGAGACATATGCTCCCGTGACACGATTAGAATCTATTCAATTGATGCTTGCGTTTGCGGCACATCGTGGCTTTAAATTATACCAAATGGATATAAAATCGGCCTTTCTATTTGGTTTGATTAGAGAAGAGGTCTATGTCGAACAACCTCCGTTTTGAGAATTTCGAATTTCCAAATCACGTGTACAAGCTCAAAAAGGCACTCTATGGCCTTAAACAAGCTCCCCGAGCTTGGTACGAGCGGTTGTCGACATTCCTAATTGAGAAGGGCTTCGTTAGAGGTCAAATAGACCCTACACTATTTCTACGGAGAGATGGTGACAATATTTTTGTAGCCCAAGTATATGTCGATGACATAATTTGTGGCTCAAATAACAAGGGCTATTTAAATGAGTTCATTGGACACATGGAGAGTGAATTTGAAATGAGTCTAGTGGGCGAGTTGACTTTCTTCCTTGGACTTGAAATCAAGCAAACTTGCGATGGTATCCATGTGCATCAATCGAAATACACACAAGAAATGCTTCGAAAATTCAATATGAGTGATTCAAAAGAGGTAACCACTCCCATGGCTACAAACACAAGATTAGACAATGATGAGAGTGGTAAACCCGTTGATTTGACTCAATATCGGAGAATGATAGGGAGTTTGCTATACCTCACAGCTAGTCGACCAGATATTCTTTTCGCTGTGGGTATGTGCGCAAGGTATCAAGTTTGTGCCAAGGAATCTCACTTAATCGCTGTCAAGAGAATTTTGAGATACCTTAAAGGCACAATTGGAGTCGGTCTTTGGTACCCCCGTACCGAATCTTTTGATTTAATTGGCTATACCAATTCCGACTACGCTGGATGTAAGTTGGATCGGAAAAGCACAAGTGGGGGCTGTCAATTTCTAGGATCATCTTTAGTTAGTTGGTCAAGTCAGAAGCAACATTGTGTTGCTCTCTCCACGACCGAGGCAGAATATATCGCCATGGGAGAGAGCGTATCACAATTGTTGTGGATGATTCACACTTTAGAGGACTATGGATTAAGTTACAAAAGTGTGCAAGTATTGTGTGACGACATTAGCACAATTAACCTAACCAAGAATCCAGTCCATTATTCTAGGACCAAACATATTGAAGTACGTCACCACTTCATTAGGGATCATGTTGCTAGGGGAGATATTGTACTCTCACATGTAGAGTCCAAGTCAAACCTCGCTGACATTTTCACTAAACCACTCCCTGAAAATGGATTTAGTTTCTTGAGAAGGGAGTTGGGAATGTGTCGCGCTTTATGAATTTTAAAATGCATTCAAACCCTTCATGATTATTTCAAATTGTTGGGAAACAATTGGGTAACTTTGAGGACATCTCACACAAACTATAAGGGTTACCAAAACGTTTTTGTTTGCTAGAAATGGGGTGGGATGTTAGGATCAACTCAATTTATCAAAATGTCATTGCATCCCTTGAGAAATTAAGTTGACGAGATAAAAATCACTTCGGTGACCAAGTATGGGGAAAACTAATGCATAACACATGTGTATTTGGCTCCATGATCATGCTTGGACATTCCAATCAAGGAAACTTGATTTTGATACAATCTTGGTTAAACTTTGATTGGATGATTGTTGATTGAGTTTGACTCCACTTGGGTGGAGCAAAGTGATTGTTGAACCTATAAGCACCTTTGATACTTGCTCAGGGATCAAGCTTAGTCGAGGAATCACTCCCAAGATCGATATTGTTCATCAGATTCCTTCAAAATCGTGTGAAAGTCTGATACTGAAAGTTTTAGATCATATCAGGAACCTTGATCGGTCACCCGACCGATCAGGAGTAGGGCTGATCGGTCCCTGGATCGATCTGGCTCCCTCCTGAGTTGATCAATCCACAGATCGATCAGAGGGATCAGCCGAGACTTTGCGGACTCTCGGCTAAATATTCTGTGTTAGCCTGGATCGGTCCCCGGACCGATCTGGCACATTGTAGTGATTGGTCCAGAGACCGATCACGAGGGCTTCTCGAAAATCATCTGACCCTACTGTTCGCTTCCTTATCGATCAGCCGATCGATCAGGAGTCTGCTTGCTCGGTCTCCCGACCGATCAGGACCAGGCCAGTCCGATCAGGCTGGAGCCTGATCGGTCTGGGGGTTTCCAGGAACGGTGATCCGTTCAATCGCATTAAAGTCTGGTTGGTGGACCGATCCACCAACTGATTAACTCGTCCAAAACCCCTCATTGCCGAACCCTAGCGCCGAATCACCAATTGTGCACTTCATCATGAGCAAGAAACCTCCCTGCGTCCTCGTCTTCCTCGACAGAGCTTCTGTGTGTGTGATCCTGGGAAGGGCTACTACAAGTTCTTCCTTCTTCCTGTGAAGTCTCTCTCTCGCTGAAGGTTTTCTTTCGCTCATCTCTTTCGGCGAGAGCTTTTTGGTGCATAACCTCTTCTTCCAATCTTCAAGAAGTTCGTCAATGGCACCTAAGTTTGTCTCAGTTTTCCTTACAAATCAGTCTATAGTGTTTATATTTGAAGCTAACCATGTTTTGGTGTGTTGTGCCGTGACCTTTGTGTTGGCCGTGACCTTTGTTTTGGCCGGGACCTTCTTGATCAAATGTTTCACCTTATGATTATGTTATCTGTGACCAAATCTCTCTTTCATTTCATTATTGTCCTTCTTTTGATCAAATGTTTTATCTTATATTCTCTGATTGGGTCTTTGATTACATCCTATATTTTGATCAAACCTTAACCTATACCATGATTCGATTCACTCCTCTTGATCAAATCCGCTGTCATGACCTATTCCAATCTTTAGAAAATCATCAAAGGGTAAAGAACCCGCAGAGGGCAGTGCGAAGGGGAAAGCCCCTTCATCATCTGCGCCCTCCAGAAGGCCTCAGTCTTCCTCGAGCTCTCGCTTTCGAAATGCCGCCTGTGACCAGGCTTTCCAATCAAGGACTTTCAAATTGTTACCCTGCCGATCGATAGATGCCCCTTTTCTGACTGAACATTGTCACGCCCCGAGACCCAGGAGCCGCTGATCCAATAGAAAATCGGACAACACCTCCCCTGTCCGGCGGACAATTTACACATACACAGAACACGACCACGCAGTTTAATTGGCCTCAGGCCTCAAAATATAGATAGACACAATACAAAAACACAAGACAACTAAGTAAATCATACCTGACTGCGGACCGGTCCGACTTACGACGAAACAACCAATACAAAAACCCCTTAGGGCACACGACAACACTCCCAAGACATATACAAGTCCAATAAGTAAATATACAAATAGACACCACTAAGTACAAAACGAAACTATGCCGTCGCGATGGGTAGGGACTGGCTGCTGGGCTCTTCTGGCGACTCCAAATATCTCAACCTGAAATAAAAATATATGGCAACGGGGTGAGTCCATAACTCAGCGAATACCCAGCAGATATGCATAGTATGTTATAATAACAATAAACATCTACATTAATACAGTCTCATATCAATAATATGGAAAAACTAGTACTGGAAATACTGAGGTAGATACATACCAGAATCCAGCTAACCTGAAAAGAGGACAATGAGTACCATGGAAATATCATTAGTCATATAATCTCAAATAACAAGTCTCCAGACTATGCATGTCAAACAAGTGCAAGAATCAAGTGCAGCAAACAATGCACGATGCAAAGTATGCACATGGTGCAATGACATGTGTCACCCCCTAGTCCCAGTCAGGATATCGTCCACGACGTCCGCGTGGGTAGAGCTGTGACAAACTGTACACACCCTGCCATCACTGCTCCTGAGTGACCGGGTGGACAGGATGCTGGCGGGGGACCACCCCCCTACCCCAAGCAATGGGGGAGCTCCGCTCTCATCTCCTCGTGGCTCAGTACGAGAAGGGACCCCTGGCTGCTACCACGCCCGCGCTCACCCTCCTCATAGTGGCCGAACGGAGCAATACAGAGCAAATGCACACATCTACGGTATCCACTAACCCATGAGTGGCCGTGTGCGCATATCATGTACCGGAAGACGATTAGGCTCAACCACAAGGAAGTCGCTGATCGCCGGCATGCAACAATGCAAAATGATGTATGATATGCACACATACATCCCGATATCTAAGCATACATATAGATATGACAATACCTGAGACTGTATGAAACTAACAGCATAATAACTCAGGGATAAACAACAAGTATCCAGAACAATCATAATAACTCAGGGATAACTAACAAGTATCCAGGACATGCATAATAACTCAGGGATAACTAACAAGTATCCAGGACAGGCATAATAACTCAGGGATAACTAACAAGTATCCAGGACAGGCATAATAACTCAGGGATAACTAACAAGTATCCAGGACATGCATAATAACTCAGGGATAACTAACAAGTATCCAGGAGAGGCATAATAACTCAGGGATAACTAACAAGTATCCAGGACATGCATAATAACTCAGGGATAACTAACAAGTATCCAGGACATGCATAATAACTCAGGGATAACTAACAAGTATCCAGGACAGGCATAATAACTCAGGGATAACTAACAAGTATCCAGGTCAGGCATAATAAACAAGGCTAGCGTATAATCTTACTGTTATCTATAACCAACCATGCATAGCAATATGACAATATCTAAAAGATAAGTCAAAGGGTACCCGCCTCAATCGTAAGATGCTCGTATCAGAAAGAACCTCCCGTCTGATAATCAACAATGCTAAATCCAATCAATGCCCTGTATCAAAGGCATAATGTTTAGCTACAATAATATATAATCTATAGCTAAACGAGTTATCTCAATTAATTAGGATCGTCCTAATTATCCTATTTCATTTAATTAATCACAATTAAATGAGTAACCATAATTACCCCAAGTTACCTAGATTAGATTCATGTTAGGTTTTCGAAACCCAAATCAATCAAGTCTACATTATTAAGTTTAATCTCAATTTAAACCTAATCCGTAGTTCAACCAATAGCTCACCGAAAAGCTCACGACAGTGATCACAAGGGGAACAAAACCTATAATCCAATCCAAATCCATATCAACTAGTGTCAAACTAACCACAGTAGTCGCTTGAACCGGTCTCCATGCAGATCAGGACACCAAGGACCAAAACATACTAACAAATAAAGACTCAGACAAGAGTAATAACCAATCCATGAACAAAATTCAACTCTAATACAGGCTACCGCATACTCAATGAAACATCCCATAGCAAAACCTCCACACGTCCACGGCTAGAGCATTTCAAACCCAAGGCAAGGAAGCTAAAACTAACCACAAAAAGTGAGAAACCCAAAATCAGTTATAGCTCACAACCATGGCATTACAAACTCTAAGGAATTTAAATTATGACAGAGGTGTCCAAGCATTGTTCCAAGCACAACACACACGAGAACACACGGCACATTCATTCCAAACTCAAAACAAAACACCAATCTTCATCCCAACCTCCACACCGTAATTCAACCCAAGGACAGGTTACGATAAAAACTCCATCAGCTCCATCCCATACCTGAATCTACTCAACACATGGCTCCCTACTGAATAAACCCCTTCATCCACACACATCCTAGAATTTCCAAAACAAGAACTAAATCAAATCACACATGGGAATCCGATTAACAGCTATATCCACATGAAGCAAACAATTCCCCACAACACCAAAACCAGTCCCAAAATAGACCTGCGATCAACTCACACAAGCTGTAATTGATTTCCAAAACCAAAACCAATAGCAGAATGATCATGAGAACTAAGGCAGAAATCCCAACCGAATTGAAACTAGAAGGCTTAACACAACCCAACAATTCCCTTCTAAACAGATCAAAATCCAAACAGAGAATCTCAATCAGAAATCCATATTCGAAAACCAGGAGCACTTGTGAAACCTCACTTTCGTAGCTAAGATCCCCACGAAAATCACTGCTAGAATCAATCCTTACCTTAGGCAATGGATGACCCCAAGGCTTGGCTCAAACATGCTCGAAAACAATCCAAGGTGCAAATCCCTCGTGCATCCGATCGGAGGTGAAGAACTCAAGCGCCGGCAAAACCCGCAACACCTCCTCCCCTCCTGCTGGGACTCACGCAACTTCCCTCCTGCGGCTAGGTCGCGCGATGAGGATAGGAAAAGAGGTCATCGTCGGTCGTGGGCTAGGGCACGAGATGAAGGGAAAAAGGGAGGAGTCGGCGCGTGGCTGCGGCTTGGTTCGCGAGGGGAGGAAGAAGAAGAAGAATCGGGCGGCTAGGGCACCCGAGGGGGGTGCTGCTGCGGGCGTCTGCGAATGAAGAGGAGAAAAAAAGGAAATTTATGGGATGGGGTCTTTTTGCAGAAAGGCCCCTCAACTCTCGGAAATTCGAATTCTACTCTTAGGGTAAGGGTTTTAACCATTTAACCCTCCATTATTTTGTAATCCACCTCAATACATCTCTAGGGTTAAATTATTTACCCTTTCCGTAATTTAAGAGTTTACCTTAAACCTTTTTTCCCCTAATTCGATAAACCCTAGACTTAATCCAGAAAAAATCCTGAAAAATTTTCTGGTCCGGATTTTCGAATTTCCGTATTTTACATTCTCCCCCACTAATAAAAATTTGGTCCCCAAATTTTCTCATTCCTCATACGACACATACTAGCAGCTAAATATGTTTGTACTCATCATAAGTAACCACTTGGTCTGATACCCTAAGGTTACACTGTTACGGAGCGACTGGAGTTGTCAATTCAGAGGTTATCATCCGATAACCAGATACCCCCGAACAACCATTCAATCATCACACCTATCCAGGGGACTCAATCGTAAAAAAATCATTAGTGCTAAGTTCATACTCCGATCCTCAATCATAAAACATAAAATCCATGAATATCACCTCTGGTCACACATCAATCAACCAATAAATAGAGGCTAACTATCAACTCGTTCACCAAATTTGACTTGTCATATCCCTTTAAGAACAAACAAAGCCTCATGCTTTTGCTGTACAAATTATCCTATCTGGATCCTATCTGGTAGGTCCATATCCACTAATAGAATCCTCAACATGCAACATACCATAATGTCATAAAGATTCGTCCATCTCAATCCACCTCTCAACACCAACGAAAAAGTCCACGGCGATAACAATCTTATCATCCAGTAAACTAATAGGTCCACGATAGGAGTACGATAACCGAAACCAGTGGACATCTTTGACCTCCTGATTAATGTCCAATATATCACCGGAAAGTAAGGATAAAGTTAACTCCACATCCTCCGTACCTTAGCGGGTCGTACATCCCGATGCACCATCAAGATTATCCAACCATATACACCCAATCTATGAGTCAAAATCCCTCATAGAATAGCGTAGCCACTAGCGAGTCACACCGACCATCGCCTCGTTATCCAATACAGTCAAATTCCTCCATTCCATGGTCAAAATCCTCTAAGGTCCTACTCCATAACAAGGAGCTAGAAACATGCTATCTCTCAAGAGTATCTAAACATACTCATGAAACAATTCCTTTATTTCCCAATGGGTCATCCTCGATATCATCTAGCCAAAGGTGGTCTAGTTTTATAAGTGATTTGCCTCCACGCAAATCATAAGTCCGTAGGTACCTTTTTAGTTATTCAACCAAGTACAAGTGATCCATGGTCAAAGTCCCCAAAGAACAGAATGTATCAATCAGCTACTAATCATAATAATATGTAGCTAATGCTACCCTATTGCATCAATACAGATCATGTTCTCAAGACATGTCATCTAGCTTATCAGTCCAGATATACGCCAAATAAGAAAAACTTTGTAGCTCCATAAGTTAAAGTGAATTGATCCAATACTGATCAAGCCAATTACGATAGGCAACCTAGTCCTCACGCAGCGAATAATAGCTAGTACCAGTACTATGAATAGTAAGGTCCAGGAAAAAATCAAACAAAATCCTTAACCTCCAATATCTTAATGGCAGGTTCAACACTCGTCTTCCAACCCGTATGTCGGTATCACACAAGAATCAAAATTCTCTGCATTTAGACAATTCCGCAACAATCTAACTAATGGCCTTCATGGTTGATCTTGACCATGATTACTATAAACTGATTGACCTTAAGTCATCAAACCTAACCAAATTAAAAAGGTACTTACTAGGCGGGTACAAAAATAGTAACATGATACAATAACATGTGAGAATTTCTAAATCATACATAAATATACAGGTATAGTAACATGATCCAGTAACATGAGAGAACTACTAACCATACCTAAATATACAAGAGTGGTAACCTGATCCAATAACATGTGAGAATTTCTAAATCATACCTAAATATACAGGTATAGTAACATGATTCAGTAACATGAGAGAACTACTAACCATACCTAAATATACAAGAGTGGTAACCTGATCTAATAACATGTGAGAATTTCTAAATCATACCTAAATATACAGGTATAGTAACATGATTCAGTAACATGAGAGAACTACTAACCATACCTAAATATACAAGAGTGGTACCATGATCCAATGACATAAGAAAATTTTCAATCCAATATGTAAATAGGATAAGGGATACCAAAGATCAGGAGAAATACTTGTCGCCTGAAGAAGTCCCATCGCGCCAAGTCCCAGACAACCACATCGAGAAAACTACTCCGAACAAATCCGGAAAGACTCGTAAAACAAGTAGGTATCGCAAACCTACGTTCTGATACCAAAATAAATTGGTATCAGATAGACACCGAAAATCCACAAGTCCTCAAGGTATCCGACAAACCTGAGCTCTGATACCAAAATAAATTGGTATCAGATAAACACCGAAAAATCCGAAAACACATAGGCATCGAAACCTACGCTCTGATAACAAAATAAATTGTCACGCCCCGAGACCCAGGAGTCGCTGATCCAATAGAAAATCGGACAGCACCTCCCCTGTCCGGCGGACAATTTACACATACACAGAACACGACCACGCAGTTTAATTGGCCTCAGGCCTCAAAATATAGATAGACACAATACAAAAACACAAGACAACTAAGTAAATCATACCTGACTGCGGACCGGTCCGACTTACGACGAAACAACCAATACAAAAACCCCTTAGGGCACACGACAACACTCCCAAGACATATACAAGTCCAATAAGTAAATATACAAATAGACACCACTAAATACAAAACGAAACTATGCCGTCGCGATGGGTAGGGACTGGCTGCTGGGCTCTTCTGGCGACTCCAAATATCTCAACCTGAAATAAAAATATATGGCAACGGGGTGAGTCCATAACTCAGCGAATACCCAGCAGATATGCATAGTATGTTATAATAACAATAAGCATCTACGTTAATACAGTCTCATATCAATAATATGGAAAAACTAGTACTGGAAATACTGAGGTAGATACATACCAGAATCCAGCTAACCTGAAAAGAGGACAATGAGTACCATGGAAATATCATTAGTCATATAATCTCAAATAACAAGTCTCCAGACTATGCATGTCAAACAAGTGCAAGAATCAAGTGCAGCAAACAATGCACGATGCAAAGTATGCACATGTTGCAATGACATGTGTCACCCCCTAGTCCCAGTCAGGATATCGTCCACGACGTCCGCGTGGGTAGAGCTGTGACAAACTGTACACACCCTGCCATCACTGCTCCTGAGTGACCGGGTGGACAGGATGCTGGCGGGGGACCACCCCCCTACCCCAAGCAATGGGGGAGCTCCGCTCTCATCTCCTCGTGGCTCAGTACGAGAAGGGACCCCTGGCTGCTACCACGCCCGCGCTCACCCTCCTCATAGTGGCCGAACGGAGCAATACAGAGCAAATGCACACATCTACGGTATCCACTAACCCATGAGTGGCCGTGTGCGCATATCATGTACCGGAAGACGATTAGGCTCAACCACAAGGGAGTCGCTGATCGCCGGCATGCAACAATGCAAAATGATGTATGATATGCACACATACATCCCGATATCTAAGCATACATATAGATATGACAATACCTGAGACTGTATGAAACTAACAGCATAATAACTCAGGGATAAACAACAAGTATCCAGAACAATCATAATAACTCAGGGATAACTAACAAGTATCCAGGACATGCATAATAACTCAGGGATAACTAACAAGTATCCAGGACAGGCATAATAACTCAGGGATAACTAACAAGTATCCAGGACAGGCATAATAACTCAGGGATAACTAACAAGTATCCAGGACAGGCATAATAACTCAGGGATAACTAGCAAGTATCCAGGACATGCATAATAACTCAGGGATAACTAACAAGTATCCAGGAGAGGCATAATAACTCAGGGATAACTAACAAGTATCCAGGACATGCATAATAACTCAGGGATAACTAACAAGTATCCAGGACATGCATAATAACTCAGGGATAACTAACAAGTATCCAGGACAGGCATAATAACTCAGGGATAACTAACAAGTATCCAGGACAGGCATAATAAACAAGGCTAGCGTATAATCTTACTGTTATCTATAACCAACCATGCATAGCAATATGACAATATCTAAAAGATAAGTCAAAGGGTACCCGCCTCAATCGTAAGATGCTCGTATCAGAAAGAACCTCCCGTCTGATAATCAACAATGCTAAATCCAATCAATGCCCTGTATCAAAGGCATAATGTTTAGCTACAATAATATATAATCTATAGCTAAACGAGTTATCTCAATTAATTAGGATCGTCCTAATTATCCTATTTCATTTAATTAATCACAATTAAATGAGTAACCATAATTACCCCAAGTTACCTAGATTAGATTCATGTTAGGTTTTCGAAACCCAAATCAATCAAGTCTACATTATTAAGTTTAATCTCAATTTAAACCTAATCCGTAGTTCAACCAATAGCTCACCGAAAAGCTCACGACAGTGATCACAAGGGGAACAAAACCTATAATCCAATCCAAATCCATATCAACTAGTGTCAAACTAACCACAGTAGTCGCTTGAACCGGTCTCCATGCAGATCAGGACACCAAGGACCAAAACATACTAACAAATAAAGACTCAGACAAGAGTAATAACCAATCCATGAACAAAATTCAACTCTAATACAGGCTACCGCATACTCAATGAAACATCCCATAGCAAAACCTCCACACGTCCACGGCTAGAGCATTTCAAACCCAAGGCAAGGAAGCTAAAACTGAACCACAAAAAGTGAGAAACCCAAAATCAGTTATAGCTCACAACCATGGCATTACAAACTCTAAGGAATTTAAATTATGACAGAGGTGTCCAAGCATTGTTCCAAGCACAACACACACGAGAACACACGGCACATTCATTCCAAACTCAAAACAAAACACCAATCTTCATCCCAACCTCCACACCGTAATTCAACCCAAGGATAGGTCACGGTAAAAACTCCATCAGCTCCATCCCATACCTGAATCTACTCAACACATGGCTCCCTACTGAATAAACCCCTTCATCCACACACATCCTAGAATTTCCAAAACAAGAACTAAATCAAATCACACATAGGGAATCCGATTAACAGCTATATCCACATGAAGCAAACGATTCCCCACAACACCAAAACCAGTCCCAAAATAGACCTGCGATCAACTCACACAACCTGTAATTGATTTCCAAAACCAAAACCAATAGCAGAATGATCATGAGAACTAAGGCAGAAATCCCAACCGAATTGAAACTAGAAGGCTTAACACAACCCAGCAATTCCCTTCTAAACAGATCAAAATCCAAACAGAGAATCTCAATCAGAAATCGATATTCGAAAACCAGGAGCACTTGTGAAACCTCACTTTCGTAGCTAAGATCCCCACGAAAATCACTGCTAGAATCAATCCTTACCTTAGGCAATGGCTAACCCCAAGGCTTGGCTCAAACATGCTCGAAAACAATCCAAGGTGCAGATCCCTCGTGCATCCGATCGGAGGTGAAGAACTCAAGCGCCGGCAAAACCCGCAACACCTCCTCCCCTCCTGCTGGGACTCACGCAACGTCCCTCCTGCGGCTAGGTCGCGCGATGAGGAGAGGAAAAGAGGTCATCGTCGGTCGTGGGCTAGGGCACGAGATAAAGGGAAAAAGGGAGGAGTCGGCGCGTGGCTGCGGCTTGGTTCGCGAGGGGAGGAAGAAGAAGAAGAATCGGGCAGCTAGGGCATTCGAGGGGGGGGCTGCTGCGGGCGTCTGCGAATGAAGAGGAGAAAAAAAAGGAAATTTATGGGATGGGGTCTTTTTGCAGAAAGGCCCCTCAACTCTCGGAAATTCGAATTCTACTCTTAGGGTAAGGGTTTTAACCATTTAACCCTCCATTATTTTGTAATCCACCTCAATACATCTCTAGGGTTAAATTATTTACCCTTTCCGTAATTTAAGAGTTTACCTTAAACCTTTTTTCCCCTAATTCGATAAACCCTAGACTTAATCCAGAAAAAATCCCGAAAAATTTTCTGGTCTGGATTTTCGAATTGCCGTATTTTACAAACATTGTCTGTCGGTCATGGAGATAGTCATGTCTTACAACCTTGGCTTTCTCCTCTCTCTGGAGAGACCTATCAATTATGACCTTGTCTCTGAATTTTACAACAATCTTCAGCAGGGACCACAGGGGGGCTTCGAGTTCACTACTCGAGTTGCCAAGATGAACCTTGATTTCTCTTATGTAGTTCTAGCAGAGTACCTGGGTGGTCGACGTTCACCCAACCTGTATTCGATCTATCTTGAGCTTCCTGATCCTCTCCTAGCCCCTTTTGCGGACATTACTCCTGATGATATCTATCAGCACTTCTTTGGTCATCCCCGCTCGGCCGGTCTCGATGAGTTGGGTCCTGATTTTCCAACTTTTGCAGCCTTACGACTTGCTCCTGTTGACTACATCCTTTTCAAGATAATCACAAATTGTATCTTGCCCATCACCTCCAAGCCTTTAACTGAGATTCGTCCCTACCATTGTCTTATGCTCTACGGCATGCACCGCCGAATGGACTTCGATATCATGGAGAGCATCATTCAGTCCATTCTATCTTATAGAGAGCCGAGTCGCCGCACAGTCTATATGCCATTTGGTCATCTCACCACCGACTGGCTTATGTCAGTAGGTGTTGATGTCACCAAGGGCAGGACAGTGCCTATGGTCCAACAAGATTGCAGACTTGGCCGGCGGGCATTGTCCGACATCATCTTACGGGACCGCGATGGGGCCTTGGTTTGGAAGGATGGGAGAGGACTCGGTGAGCTACCTGGGGGAGGACCACATTTTCAGGCACCAGCCGATGCTGCTGCACCTCAGGAGGCTCCCGCTGCTGCTGCTGCTATAGATGATTATGACTATGAGCGGGACCCGGATCTCCGATGGCAGATTTCCGAGCTAGATCAGACGATCCAGTATGATCTTCATCTGCGAGAGCTTCATCGAGAGGAGGTCCGTTCAGGATTCAGATCTTTCGACCGCCGCCTGACAGCAGTGGAGTCTGATGTCTCTGGGATCCGTACACTGCAGCAGGCCTGGTACGATGAGTGGCGCCGCCACACATTTCCGGGAGATGCGCCTTCAGGGAGTGCCGCACCAAGGTCCTTTGCTGTTGACGATGACATGATGGATGATCCTATGCAGGCCCACCCCCCCCCCCCCCCCCCCCCGCTGATGACTGATGCATTCTGTGGTTGTTTGTGATTTGTCTTTCTGATCTCTTGGATTGTATAACTCTTAGGCTGTATGCCTAGTGACTTGACTTCTCTGGCCTTGTGCCATTCTTGTTTGACTTCGATGCATTAATATGCATCTATTTGGTGGTTTGGTTGGATGCACTGATATTTTGCTTAGGATGTAGGCTTATATGTGTTCACTTGAGTACTATCTATCTATATGCCTCATTCTATATTATTATGCATGCTTATGATGTTGCTTATGATGCCATGTTCATATGCTACATATGCTTGATTTGCCATGCCCTACTCTTATCATATGTGTTCATATGTTTTTCAAAATTCAAATCGGATCCTTATTGTTTTGGAATTCCCCTTGGGCTGAGGGGGAGTATGGTTAAACATAACAGCCCCTCTAGACCCTTTTCGGTGTTCGAGAAAGGGGGAGAGTGTTGGTTGGTTATGTTTAGGATGATTATATTGTAGGGGAGGATTTTGATTCCCCTATGATTCTGAAAGTTGAGAAATTGATTGAGAATCCCTAAACTTAAAATCGGATTGTCAAACAACAAAAAAGGAGAGATTATTGATGCAGTCTGACCCTGATTGTTGTTTTGGTGTTGACATCGATTTTAGTTTAGGTTGATAATTATGATGATTATGATTAAGTCCTGATCAGGGATTAGACATGGTATGGAAAATCCTAGCTTAGAGGGCTAGGTGTTGGAAAATCCTAACCTGAAGGGTTAGGTGTGGAAAATCCTAGCTTGGAGGGCTAGGTGTTAAAAAGTCCTAATTCGGAAGGGTTGGGTGAAAATGTTGGGACCGGGTGCATGTTGACATGGATGCGGGTTCGTAATTTTAAAATTAATTACGTGCAGCGGAAGGTTTAGCATAAATAATTTCTCAAATTATTTAACCACACATCTAAGCATACAACCTTATGTTGTGTAGACATGATCATATATTTAAAATTTTGTAGAAACGTAAACTAATTTACTTGTTACCTCGCGTAACTCAAAGAAAGGGACGAGATCCAACCGTAAGCGTCCCTTGGAAGCTCCGCCTCTATTCGCGTCCACGCCGAGTATCTTCGGGATGACTTAGCAATGCCATGAGTTTCGTGTTCTCGAGAACTACTAGATTCTCCGA
Source organism: Boesenbergia rotunda (assembly GCA_024364735.1). Classification (NCBI taxonomy): domain Eukaryota; kingdom Viridiplantae; phylum Streptophyta; class Magnoliopsida; order Zingiberales; family Zingiberaceae; genus Boesenbergia; species Boesenbergia rotunda. The sequence goes on along the minus strand of JAGFNQ010002203.1, from coordinate 97,951 downwards.
GAACGCGACAAAACCCAAGAGAGAAGTAATCACATCGGAAAACTCACCACCAAGGTTGGCCGGAATCACAATTCCGGCGAGAAGGAGGAAGATGACTTGCGCCCAATCCCAAGGTGATGATGGCCGGAGCGGAAGATCGTCCCAACGGAAGAACTTCGTCGGCTCGGTGCTTCTCCTTGTGCTCACGGCAAGAAGAAAGGGGGAGAGGCTTGTGGCCGGCCAAGAGGAAGATGGGAGGAGAGGGAGAGAGCCCAAGCAAGAATACTTGGATTATTTCAAATTAATTCCAAGCCTTGCCTTGGGTCTTTTATATAGTGGCCTCTCAACCGCCAAGTCTCTTTTTTTCTTATGGAATAAATTTTTATAAGAAATTTATCATATAAATTTTCTATGACTTATTCCATCATGCCAAGTCTTGATTTTATATCATGGTAAAAATTATATTTTAATTCATGATAAAAATCAACCAAGTCTCTTTTTTCTTATGGAATAAATTTTCATAAGAAATTTATCATATAAATTTCTTTATATAAATTTCTTTATCATGGTAAATCAATCCATGATTGATTTTATAAAATAAAATAAACCAATCCATGGTTCATTTTAATTTCCATGAAAAATAAATTTCTTTATATAAATTTCTTTATGATGGTAAATCAATCGATGATTGATTTTATAAAATAAAATAAACCAATCCATGGTTCATTTTAATTTCCATGAAAAATAAATTTTATATAAATTTCTTTATGATGGTAAATCAATCCATGATTGATTTTATAAAATAAAATAAACCAATCCATGGTTCATTTTAATTTCCATGAAAAATAAACCAAACCTTGGTTTATATAAAAAATTTATATCATCCATAATTTTATAAAACAAACAACACTTGATTTATTTTATAAATTGAACCAAACAATTTGGTTCCCTCCCTTTGTTGTGGCTGGCCAAGCAAAGAGGGTGGGGACCCTCTTTGGCCGGCCTATCTAGGCCACGCCCCAATGAATTAAATTCATTTAATTCATGTATTAAGTCTTCAAAAGACTTAGCCATTTTACGCTTCCGATGCGTCTCTGAAAAATTCAGATTCGACTTATCATTTGGCTCAACCAAACCTAATCTCTCTTGATTGGAAAATCCAATTTTCAACTGATTTTAAATCCCTTGGATTACTCGTAGTGCGTGTGACTAAATAGGCTTTCGATTTATGTTGGCCGTCTATAATTAACCAATTATAGAACGATCATGAGTGGCACCTAGTAGTACATCATGATCCCCAATTAATCGAAAGATCAACGGTTGACCTCAGTGTAATGACCCGAAAAATTCTCTTAATATTTTCTTAAAATATTAAGCTTGTTTAAATAATTTTCCAAGGGACCTAGAAATATTAAGGAGAACTTTGGCCTAGAAAATCCATGTTTTCTCATTTAAATTGAGAAAACTAACTACTAATGGGCTTTATGTGGGCTTTTTAGTACCATGATTATAGGTGGATTTCGGTAATAATTAGTATAAATATAAATAGGATTTAATTAAGCATATTAGCATGATTATGGGTAAGTCTTAGCCTAATTTTTCTATTTTAATGGAGAAATTAGGTACTAATGAGCTTTAAATGGGCTCCAAAAATGGGTATTAATTAGGTAAAATTAATATAAATTAGGAAAAATTAATATAAATATAAAATAATTTTATTTAGGAATATTAGTGTAATTATGGATGATTTTAGGGGAATTTAGGAAAAATAAAAATAATAAAATAAATGAAATAAAAATAAAATAAAAAATAAAGGTGCATGAGCCAAGGATTGAACCTTGGACCTCTTGGTCAACCATGCATGCTTTAACCAACTCACCTAGCAAGTGATTGTTGGGAGGAAATGAAGTGGATATTGGTTAAAGCATAGAAGAAGATGAAGGGTCATGGAGAGACTCTTTATTTACCTCCTTAATGGGCTATTAAAGGGGGGTTTTGGGAGTTACCTCTTCTTCCCATTACATTCATTTTCGAAACTCTTCCTCCCCTCATTCTTGCCGAGCACCAAGAAGGGGCTTTCCCCTTGGAAAAGCTTCCACCAAGGTTCCATCTCCTAGATCTAAAGTTTCTACAAGAGTACAAGGGCAAGGAGGGATCAAGGGTCAAGAGCTCTACAAGTTCTTTCTCTTTTAAGGTCTAAAAATCAAGAAATCCCAATGTAAGACTCCCTCACCTATGGTATAATAGTTCCCTATGATTTTTATGATTTTTAGTATGATATATAGTGGTTGGTTTTCGAATTGGATGTTGAAAGGAAAGAAAACCGAGACCCTCATGTTTAAGGGTTTCGGCCACGATGATTTACAGGTCTATAATTATGCTAAAAATCATGATAATGTTATTTAATGTTCCCTTATGATGTGTAGAGGTTAATTATAATTTTTGGGAATTTTTGGAGTACCCTAGGACACCCTAGGGTTTCGGCCAACATGAAAGAAACAAAACTAAGAACCCTCATGTTTAAGGGTTTCGGCCACCATGACTTACAGGTCTATAATTATGCTAAAAATCATGATAATATTATTTAATGTTCCCTTATGATGTGTAGAGGTTAAGTATAATTTTTGGGAATTTTTGGAGTACCCTAGGACACCCTAGGGTTTCGGCCAACATGAAAGAAACAAAACTAAGAACCCTAAGTTTAAGGGTTTCGGTCACCATGATTTAAAGGTCTATAATTAAGCCAAAAATCTTTATAATGTTAATTTATGTTCCCTTATGATGTGTGGAGGTTAAGTATAAATTCTGGGAATTTTTGGATTACACTAGAGACCCCATATGTTTCGACCAACCTCAAGGGCCCAAGGGTTAGGGTTGAGCCTTTAACTTCAAGTATATGTTTATGTGTTTCCATGATAAGTATGATAAGTATATGTTCAGGATATGAATGATGCCATGATAAGAATGATAGGGTTATGATCACGATAAAAATGATGCTATGATATGTTAGGTTCATGATATGAATGATGCCATGTTAAGTATGTTATGTTTATGTTTAAGAATGAGGATGATGCCATGTTTAAGAATGAAAATGATGCCATGTTAAGTATGTTATGTTTATGTTTAAGAATGAAAATGATGCCATGTTAAGAATGAAAATGATGCCATGTCTAAAAAAATGAAAGTGAAGAATGAAGTTAAGGTTCATGCCTTTAAGGCATAATGATGATGTTAAGTATAATGAATGAATGAATATGCTATGAATGATGATGAATGAAAGATGATGCTTATGTCTTTAAGGCATAAATATGCTAAGACGGCACGGTCGATGGTCGACGGTACGACGGTCGTGAGGACCGGTAAATGGGCCGGTAGACGGACCGAGCCGTAACAAGTTATGCTATGTTAAAGATGTCATGAATGCCATATGAATGATGAAGCATGAAAAGTATTTTACTTTATGTATGGGCTTGTATCGGACCGAAGTATGGGTCCAAGGGATGGGTACCTTAAGAACGCCCCGGTTTTGGACTACCGAAGCTGTCCACGGTTCTGGCACTACCGGAGCTGTGCAACAGGGATGGGCACCTTAAGAACGCCTCGGTTCGGGGACTACCGACTATGCTGTCCTTACCCTAGTAGGTTGGGGCTCGCGACCTCAGACTTGCTAGGGATGCGCGCTATGATGTATGTATGTGGTACAAGCCGGGGACCCCAAATGATGTTATGATGATTATGTTTAAGCAAGTTAAAAGTATGTTTTAAAAGTTAAGCATCCCTTATGTATATGCATTCCACTCATGCATCCATTCATGTTATGCATTATGCTATGTTGATAAGATTTTATGCTTACGTTTCATGTTAAGAGATATGCATGAGAATAAATGACCTATGCCATGATAATGTTAAGAAGATGTTCATAAGTTATGATAGGAAGAATGCCCACAATGTTTATATTTATGCCAGGTATCATGCCATGCTTAGAAGGTTTATTATGTTTATGTTCATGCCAAGTATTATGCCATGCTTAGAATGTTCACCATGTTTATGTTTATGCTATGAATTATGCCATGCTTAGAATGTCTACTATGTTTATGATTATGCCATGAATTATGCCATGCTTAGAATGTCTACTATGTTTATGATTTATGCCATGAATTATGCCATGCTTAGAATGTTTACTATGTTTATGTTCATGTCATGCTATGTATACGATAAGTGATGTAAGATGTTATGTTTCAAGTAGAGCACCAAGTATGTTAATGTTTTATGTGCTCATTATGAGATGATGAATGATGAATGGTTTTGTGAGTAGGAAAGAGTCTTACTAAGCCTGTGTGCTTATAGTCTTATTTCCTTATACCGCAGATCATTCAAGGGGACAATGATGGAAGCAGCAGGAGGGCAAGAACGCATGTGTGTAGTAGTGACTTGGCCCAGGAAACTTTATGTTTACTGTTTATGTTAGAACTTCACCTTGGTTACTTATATGTCTGAATAATGACCTGTGGAACCTATGATATGATGTTACGTATGACATGATATGATATGATGCTTCAGTTCAAAGTTGATATGCTAAGGTTCCTAGGTCATTAAGTTAAGAATGGTAACAGGGCATGTATAAGTTAAAGTTATTCCGCTGCCTTATGATGTCTACATGCCCTAAGCATGTTAACGTAACGTCGCTTATGAAAAAAAAAAACCGGGCGTTACAGGTTGGTATCAGAGTAGTAACCATCTCACTACACACACATCAAGCCCTCTTCCTGCCAGCTTCCAAGTAAGTACCTTTATGTGTACCTTATGTTCTATTATGATTCTAGAATATGCAAGTATAGATGATACTATGATTCTAGAATATGCAAGTAGGAATGATACCTCATGATTCTAGAATAGGCAAGTATGGATGATACCTATGACTCTAGAATATGTAAGTATGAACAATGTTTTATGATGAAAAAGTACTTTAGGATAGGTACTTATGAACGGTATATATTTTTTTGTTTATGTGAATCAAATACTTTAGAATTGGATAGGGGTAGGGAATAAAACATACTGATATTGGCCATACTTGTCTTTGGTGAAGAAAAGTATGGCTAGACAACAGAGTAACCGAATTAATGGGAGTTTATGAATGAGAATTAAACAATAAGTAAGTAGTGTAGCTAGAAACTTTTTAGCTCATTTAAGGCAATATAACTAAGTGAATAACCATATGAATGTATGAGTTTGTAGATAATTTAACAAACTATAATGTAGATAGAAGGGAAATGTAGTATTTGCTATATCAGTGTTATATTCTAAAAATATTTAACTAAAGAAATTAGTAGTTATCGACTTTGACAAATATTACCTAGCTATGACAACATATTATAATAATTTACTTATCTATTATGTTAGGTCTTAATCATTTTAAAGGCAAACTACTCATATATCTTGTTCATATTAAGATTACTAATTTTTATACTGTAATTATAAAACTCATAACAACTCTACATGTTTCATTGTGCTTTCTAATAAATATAATAAAAGAGTATACATATCTGGAACTTACGGGGGTTATTGAAATATATTAATGAAAAGATCATATGTAAGAACCAAGGTTGTAGTAGATTAATGAACAAATATTGGGTAGAGAAGAGAAGTAGTGACCATGAATTGACAGAGCTGTAAAGCATAGTCTACAAAGCCAATATAGGAAGATAGATATGCCTCCACAAGTTCTAGACTGCAAGTGATTAACGACCTTGCCTTCGGGAGACATAATGACATCCACTCACATGCTGCGTACGGTGCCGGTCGGAATCGCAGAAAGAGAACTCTACTGCGATCTGATAGTACTCGACATGCAGGATTATGATGTTATAATGGGAAGGAACTTTCTGAGCAAATACGACGCTTCTGTCGAGTGTCGTAAACGAAAGGTGATCTTTCAACTTGAGGCAGATTCTATGTTCGAATTTATTGGAGAGCCGAGGAAAAGAACCGGGGAATTTTTATCGACTCTCAAAGCACAGAAGGTGATAGATAAGGGATACACTGGATTCTAGCACATGTGGTTGACATAAGTCAAACCAAGGACTAGAAGCTAGAAGACGTTAGGGTTGTGGGTAGTTATCCAAAGGTATTCCCAAATGAATTACCAGGATTAGCTCCTAATAGAGAAGTAGAATTCGAGATCGAATTGGTTTCTGGTACTAACCCGTTCCCCAAGGCACCTTACCGTATGGCAAGGTCAACGGTTTGAGGAATTCACCTGGGGAAACGCGAGGACGCGCTGAGATGCAGGTACCCAGAGATATTCTAAGTTCGAGGACGAACTTTCACGAGGTATGGGGGATTGTAACGACCCAGAAAATTCTCTTAATATTTTCTTAAAATATTAAGCTTGTTTAAATAATTTTCCAAGGGACCTAGAAATATTAAGGAGAACTTTGGCCTAGAAAATCCATGTTTTCTCATTTAAATTGAGAAAACTAACTACTAATGGGTTTTATGTGGGCTTTTTAGTACCATGATTATAGGTGGATTTCGGTAATAATTAGTATAAATATAAATAGGATTTAATTAGGCATATTAGCATGATTATGGGTAAGTCTTAGCCTAATTTTTCTATTTTAATGGAGAAATTAGGTACTAATGAGCTTTAAATGGGCTCCAAAAATAGGTATTAATTAGGTAAAATTATTATAAATTAGGAAAAATTAATATAAATATAAAAGAATTTTATTTAGTTATATTATCGTAATTATGGATGATTTTAGGGGAATTTTCGGAATTTAGGGAAAATAAAAATAATAAAATAAATGAAATAAAAATAAAATAAAAAATAAAGGTGCATGAGCCAAGGATTGAACCTTGGACCTCTTGGACAACCATGCATGCTTTAACCAACTCACCTAGCAAGTGATTGTTGGGAGGAAATGAAGTGGATATTGGTTAAAGCATAGAAGAAGATGAAGGGTCATGGAGAGACTCTTCATTTACCTCCTTAATGAGCTATTAAAGGGGGGTTTTGGGAGTTACCTCTTCTTCCCATTACATTCATTTTCAAAACTCTTCCTCCCCTCATTCTTGCCGAGCACCAAGAAGGAGCTTTCCCCTTGGAAAAGCTTCCACCAAGGTTCCATCTCCTAGATCTAAAGTTTCTACAAGAGTACAAGGGCAAGGAGGGATCAAGGGTCAAGAGCTCTACAAGTTCTTTCTCTTTTAAGGTCTAAAAATCAAGAAATCCCAATGTAAGACTCCCTCACCTGTGGTATAATAGTTCCCTATGATTTTTATGATTTTTAGTATGATATATAGTGGTTGGTTTTCGAATTGGATGTTGAAAGGAAAGAAAACCGAGACCCTCATGTTTAAGGGTTTCGGCCACGATGATTTACAGGTCTATAATTATGCTAAAAATCATGATAATGTTATTTAATGTTCCCTTATGATGTGTAGAGGTTAAGTATAATTTTTGGGAATTTTTGGAGTACCCTAGGATACCCTAGGGTTTCGGCCAACATGAAAGAAACAAAACTAAGAACCCTCATGTTTAAGGGTTTCGGCCACCATGACTTACAGGTCCATAATTATGCTAAAAATCATGATAATATTATTTAATGTTCCCTTATGATGTGTAGAGGTTAAGTATAATTTTTGGGAATTTTTGGAGTACCCTAGGACACCCTAGGGTTTCGGCCAACATGAAAGAAACAAAACTAAGAACCCTAAGTTTAAGGGTTTCGGTCACCATGATTTAAAGGTCTATAATTAAGCCAAAAATCTTGATAATGTTAATTTATGTTCCCTTATGATGTGTGGAGGTTAAGTATAAATTCTGGGAATTTTTGGATTAACCTAGAGACCCCATATGTTTCGGCCAACCTCAAGGGCCCAAGGGTTAGGGTTGAGCCTTTAACTTCAAGTATATGTTTATGTGTTTCCATGATAAGTATGATAAGTATATGTTCAGGATATGAATGATGCCATGATAAGAATGATAGCGTTATGATCACGATAAAAATGATGCTATGATATGTTAGGTTCATGATATGAATGATGTCATGTTAAGTATGTTATGTTTATGTTTAAGAATGAGGATGATGCCATGTTTAAGAATGAAAATGATGCCATGTTAAGTATGTTATGTTTATGTTTAAGAATGAAAATGATGCCATGTTTAAGAATGAAAATGATGCCATGTTAAGAATGAAAATGATGCCATGTCTAAAAAAAATGAAAGTGAAGAATGAAGTTAAGGTTCATGCCTTTAAGGCATAATGATGATGTTAAGTATGATGAATGAATGAATATGCTATGAATGATGATGAATGAAAGATGATGCTTATGTCTTTAAGGCATAAATATGCTAAGACGGCACGGTCTATGGTCGACGGTACGACGGTCGTGAGGACCGTTAAATGGGCCGGTAGACGGACCGAGCCGTAACAAGTTATACTATGTTAAAGATGCCATGAATGCCATATGATTGATGAAGCATGAAAAGTATTTTACCTTATGTATGGACTTGTACCGGACCGAAGTATGGGTCCAAGGGATGGGTACCTTAAGAATGCCCCGATTTTGGACTACCGAAGCTGTCCACGGTTCTGGCACTACCGGAGCTGTGCAACAGGGATGGGCACCTTAAGAACGCCTCGGTTCGGGGACTACCGACTATGCTGTCCTTACCCTAGTAGGTTGGGGCTCGCGACCTCAGACTTGCTAGGGATGCGCGCTATGATGTATGTATGTGGTACAAGCCGGGGACCGCAAATGATGTTATGATGATTATGTTTAAGCAAGTTAAAAGTATATTTTAAAAGTTAAGCATCCCTTATGTATATGCATTCCGCTCATGCATCCATTCATGTTATGCATTATGCTATGTTGATAAGATTTTATGCTTACGTTTCATGTTAAGAGATATGCATGAGAATAAATGACCTATGCCATGATAATGTTAAGAAGATGTTCATAAGTTATGATAGGAAGAATGCCCACAATGTTTATATTTATGCTAGGTATCATGCCATGCTTAGAAGGTTTATTATGTTTATGTTCATGCCAAGTATTATGCCATGCTTAGAATGTTCACCATGTTTATGTTTATGCTATGAATTATGTCATGCTTAGTATGTCTACTATGTTTATGATTATGCCATGAATTATGCCATGCTTAGAATGTCTACTATGTTTATGATTTATGCCATGAATTATGCCATGCTTAGAATGTTTACTATGTTTATGTTCATGTCATGCTATGTATACGATAAGTGATGTAAGATGTTATGATCCAAGTAGAGCACCAAGTATGTTAATGTTTTATGTGCTCATTATGAGATGATGAATGATGAATGGTTTTGTGAGTAGGAAAGAGTCTTACTAAGCCTGTGTGCTTATAGTCTTATTTCCTTATACCGCAGATCATTCAAGGGGACAATGATGGAAGTAGCAAGAGGGCAAGAACGCATGTGTGTAGTAGTGACTTGGCCCAGGAAACTTTATGTTTACTGTTTATGTTAGAACTTCACCTTGGTTACTTATATGTCTGAATAATGACCTGTGGAACCTATGATATGATGTTACGTATGACATGATATGATATGATGCTTCAGTTCAAAGTTGATATGCTAAGGTTCCTAGGTCATTAAGTTAAGAATGGTAACAGGGCATGTATAAGTTAAAGTTATTCCGCTGCCTTATGATGTCTACATGCCCTAAGCATGTTAACGTAACGCCGCTTATGAAAAAAAAAAAAAGCGGGCGTTACACTCAGAAACAATTTTGAAACCCTTCAGTAGCTATAATGAATCGTGCCCCATTCCCTTCACCATCTTATACCCACTTGGTTTAGGACATGGTCTATGTGTGTCAGTCCCCACTAGGCTGACTACGTCACACCTAGCCCAAGTAACGTTTTCTCGTCCTACGGATTCTAATTACTCTCATGTATCTAAGAGATTCATACTCTGAACATGTCATGCTCTGGCCAAAGGCTTCGAGTAACAATCCGACGATTGACCTTGGGTATACATCTCCTCGCAAAGAGTGGTGAATCCTTTGTAGGTTGTTCAAACATCTTCGGGCACTTCGGCTTATACCCAATCAACTTGGGTGCACACCTCCTTGGAGATGTTTGCTTAAGATGTCAAAGTATAAGTCTCCATGACCAAGATGACTTGAACACCGCAAGTTAAAGGAACATCGCACTTAAGCTGCAGTAAGAACTTCATTGACATGTTTATATGTAGACTACCATATGAAGTTTTACAACCAATCACTCCAATGAACTAGTTCCCTTAACTAGCATTCATGTTTATCTTCGGACATCCCAAAGTCACCAGCCAGTGAGAATCAGCTGATTAGAGAATAACCCATGCTAGTCTCAACAGAATTGATAATGTCCATTTTTATCAATTCATCGACTAGGGACAATTTCAATACTTCACAATTGCACATGTTGAGATAATCACTATTTGTGAATTCATCACAAATTCTCTCATGCTGTGAATTGTATTACGGACATTCAGTAAATGAGTTTAAGATCTTAATCAAATACATAAACATGTATACTCAAATAGTGAATATTCATTTATTAAAATAAATGATTACAATCATAAGGCGATTGCCTTAGGACACTTTTCTCATATCACTAACAAACTCCCACTTGGCCTAATGCCAATCGCTACGGTATCCAATACACAGGCTCTAACATGACCCTCAAACTTGCTTTGAGGCAAGGCCTTAGTTAAAGGATCCGCTAAATTCCTTTCAGTGGAAATTTTCTCAATTTGTATATCATTCCTACTTATAATCTCTCTGATCAGATGATAGCGGCGAAGCACATTTGTGGATCGCTGATGAGACCTTAGTTCCTTTGCTTGTGCAATAGCTCCATTGTTGTCACAATAAACCAGTATTGCTTCATCAATGGTTGGAACCACACCAAGTTCTGAGACGAACTTCTTGATCCAGACTGCTTCCTTTGCTGCTTCCGAAGCTGCAATATATTCCCCTTCCGTGGTAGAATCCGCTACGGTGTCTTGCTTGGAACTCTTCCAACTTATTGCGACTCCATTCAAAATAAATACGTATCTAGACTGAGATTTGGAGTCATCATTATCTGTCTGGAAACTGGCATCTGTATACCCACGTATTATCATATCACCTTCTCCATATATTAGGAACATATCCTTAGTTCTTCTTAAGTACTAGAGAATTGTCTTGACAGTCGCCCAATAATCCATTCCTGGATCAGACTGGTATATGCTTGTGACGCTCAGAGCATACGATACATCGGGCCTAGTACATAACATAGCATACATGATAGATCCTATCGCGGATGCATAAGGAATCTTATTCATGCAAATTCTCTCATCTTCTGTGCGCAGACACATAGACTTCGAAAGGTTGATCCCATGCCTGATGGGAAGGTAACCTTTCTTGGATTCCGACATGCTAAACCCATTTAGCACTCGGTTTATATATGTAGACTGCAAAAGACCAAGCAATCGTTTTGATCTATATCTATAGATTCTAATCCCAAGGATATAGGTTGCTTCTCCCAGGTCTTTGATGGAGAAAGTTTTGGACAACCAAATTTTAACTGACAGTAAGACTGATATATCGTTCCTATAAGTAATATGTCATCGACATATAACATTAGGAATACGACTGCACTCCCACTAACCTTCTTGTACACACAAGGTTCGTCAGGATTTTGTGAGAAATTAAACTCTTTGATTGTCTCATCAAAACGGAAGTTCCAGCTCCTGGATGCTTGCTTTAGTCCATATATGGATCGTCGAAGCTTGCATACTTTGGTTTTATCAACCGTTGTGAAACCTTCAGGTTGTATCATGTATACATCCTCAAGCAGGTTTCTATTAAGGAAAGCTGTTTTCACATTCATTTGCCATATCTCATAATCATAATGAGCTGCTATGGCCAGGAGCATCCGAATGCATTTAAGCATAGCTACTGGCGAATAGGTTTCGTCATAATCAATTCCTTGTTTCTGACGATATCCTTATGCCACTAATCTAGCCTTAAAGGTAACAACATTACCTTCCATGTCAGTTTTCTTCTTGAAAACCCACTTGCACCCTATGGGCTTAATCCCTTCAGGTGGGTTAAACAAGTCCCATACTTGATTTTTGTACATGGAATCCATTTTCGACTTCTTGGCTTCAAGCCATTTATCGCTTTCTGAATTATTCAGAACATCTTCATAATTGATAGGTTCGTCATTGTTAATGAGTAACACGTCGTTCGATTCACTTATGAGAAATCTGTATCTCTCTGGAATATTACGTGTCCTATCAGACCTACGAAGAAGTGGTGTTGTTTTAGGTTCAACTGATAGCTCATCATTATGAGTTATCGGTTGTGGGTCTAGACTAGGTGTCTCTGTAATGTCTATTGGAGTTTCTTGAACTTCTTCAAGTTCAATGCTACTCCCACTATTTTCGTGTAAAAGAAATTCTTTTTCTAGAAATACAGCATGCCTTGAAACAAACACCTTTTGTTCCAAGGGATGATAGAATTGGTAACCCTTCGTTTCCTTAGGGTATCCAATAAATAGACATTTATCAGACTTAGCATCCAATTTGTCTGATATAGTCCGCTTTACATAAGCAGGACAACCCCATATCTTTAGGTGAGATAAATTAGGTTTCTTACTATTCCACGTCTTATATGGAGTAGTAGAGACTACCTTGGTCGGGACTTTGTTTAGCAAGTAAACAGCTGTCTTAAGCGCATAGCCCCAAAAGGATTTTGGAAGAGTTGCATGATTCATCATAGATCTAACCATGTCCATCAAGGTTCTGTTACGCCTCTCAGATACACCATTATGCCGTGGTGTATATGACAGAGTCCATTGAGACAATATCCCATTGTCCCTAAGATAATCTTGAAACTCTTGACTTAAGTATTCACCACCCCGATCGGATCGAAGTATCTTAATACTTTTGCCAAGCTGTTTCTCTACTTCACTTCTGAACTCTTTGAATTTCTCAAAAGCTTCAGATTTGTGTTTCATTAAGAACACATACCTGAATCGTGAGTGATCATCGATAAAGGTAATGAAGTAGCTATAGCCTCCTTGTGCAAGAGTTGACATTGGTCCACATACATCAGTATGTATTAGACCAAGCAATTCTCCCACTGGTTTACCTTTTCCTGAAAAGGGTAATTTGGCCATCTTGCCTTTTAGACATGATTCGCATGTATCAAATGAACCGGGTTCAAATGATTCCATAATTCCACATCGGTGTAATTTGGTCATGCGTTTCTTGCTTATATGGCCAAGACGACAATGCTACATGTAAGAGTCTATTTGATTATCTATTCGAGCACGTTTGTTGCTAACTTTGATATTGAAAATGTCACCGGATAAATCTAATGTGTAGATACCATTGTATAAAGTTTCGGTCCCATAAAGAACACCATTTAAAGTTATGTAACAGCAATTGTTACTAAAAGTTAAATGGTAACCCTTTCATTCAAGCATGAAATAGATACAATGTTCTTTATTAACGAAGGAACAAAATAACAATTATCCAATTCTAAGACAAGTCCAGTAGGGAGCTTTAGCAAATATGTTCCGATGGCAATAGCAGCAATCTTTGCTCCATTTCCAACTTGCAAATTCGCTTCTCCCTTGACGAGTCTTCTTCTATTCCTTTGCCCCTGTATATCATTACATATATGTGAGCTACACCCAGTATCAAGTACCCAGGTCTATGAGGAAATAGAGTGACATTCAATAACGAAGATGCCTGAAGAGGATGGGGCATCGGATGCCTTCTTCTTCAAGGACTTAAGATAAACCTTGCAGTTTCTTCGCCAGTGGCCCTCCTTGCCACAATGATGGCAAGTGCCTTTTGGTGCTTTTTCAATCCTTTTGTCCTTAGTTAACTTATTGGTGTCCAAAATGGAACGCAAATTCAGAGAAGACATGATCAAGTGATTATCCTAGAAATACAAATTGAGGTTATGTAATGAGAATGATAAAGAATGCATCAATATACATTCATTAAATCCTATTTATTTTTCGAATTGAATAACCCTTTTTATCAATTCGGGAGATCGTAGGAACATCTCCAAATAGGTTGATATCCATCTATAGAAAAGAACAACCATGGCTGGGGCCATCAAGTTATTCTTAGCTATGAAGGTAGGTAATTATACCGATTACATATTACATATATGTAACTATCACATTATGCTATCAACAAATTGAATGTTTGCATAAATCATTGGGTTGTTAACTCATTAACAAGTATGCAACAATATACATAGCACCCAACTGCACCTCTCTTTACATCGACCTTGGTTGTGGCACAACAAATTGATGCTCCAAGCTTAAGGCTAACCCATTAATCAAGAAATAGTTTTAATATGGTTGGAGCTCATTTAACCGTTTAGTCAGGCTTGGATGTGTCCAACAACCAAAATTAAGGATTGACCTCTGACTCCAACTATACTAATCATAAACTAATTCCATGGTTTGAACATGTCGAGGTTCAAGCCGGGCATGAATGTGTCCATCAACCCAAACGAGAAACAAAACTCCGGTTCTAACCATATTAATGGAAGGTGTTGGCCTTAATATTTTGTAAGGGGTTTTGGGTCTCATCCTTTTCTTTTAAGCACATTCATGACATATAATTATGTCATGTTCTAACGATTTCCTTAATAAAGTATGTATGTGAGTTAATTTATCAAGTCTCATTAATTGAATTAGGAACCGGATTTCCTAATTCTAATTTCACACTTTATTCAAGGAATTGTTTTAGGAAACAATTTCCTAAATTGTCATAATCAATTTCGGAAATAATATGTTTAAGACTTTGATTTCTCTAAATCAAATCTTATTAAATTAAGAGACAGATTTCTTTAATTCAATCACATATTATTTTCATGAAAATCTTATTTAAGAAAATATACTCTATAGGAAACAATTTTCCTAATTAATTTTGGAGACAATAATATGTAAGAGCATCACCTCATAAATCAAATAAGGAAATTATCGTTTGAGAATCACCTCAAAAATTTCCATGATTTTATCACATATTTTATTTATGAAAATTAATATCAATAAATAACTTAATTTGGACGGCTCCCCGAGGCTCAATCCAAAATAAGAATTTATTGATAATATAATTTGGACGGCTCCCCGAGGCTCAATCCAAATTAAACATTTGACAATTTAAATTCAATTTAGGAAATTTAATTATAACAACTAACTTTAAATTGGACGGCTCCACGAGGCTTAATCCAAAATAAAGAATTTTGTAAATAATTTAATTTCCAATTATGAATTTAAATGCCAATTAATATTTCCATAATTTGTCTAGACTTTTTTGAAAGAAAGTGCCCAAAATTGTAAGCTTTCCATAAATGGAAAGTTTCCAAAAATAAATATTTTTCAGAATAATTGTAAGTTTCTGGTACAAAGAAAACGTACGTAATTCCAAAATTGGAAAATTTCCAAAATAAGAAATTTCCAAAATGGGAATGTTTTCACAATTATCATAAAATTTCAGAAACAGAGATATTTCAAAAGTTTACGAAATTTCATGAGGATTTCCAAACTTTGAAATTCCTAAATCAAAAATTTACCATAATTGGAAAGTTTCCATAATTGAAAAATTTTCCAAAATTGAGATCATGATAAAGTTTTCCGCAAAACAATTATATGATTATGTCGAACACTAAACGGCTCTGATACCACTGTTGGGACCGAGTGCATGTTGACATGGATGCGGGTTTGTAATTTTAAAATTAATTACGTGCAGTGGAAGGTTTAGCATAAATAATTTCTCAAATTATTTAACCACACATCTAAGCATGCAACCTTATGTTGTGTAGACATGAACATATATTTAAAATCTTGCAGAAACGTAAACTAATTTACTTGTTACCTCGCGTAACTCAAAGAAAGGGACGAGTTCCAACCGTAAGCATCCCTTGGAAGCTCCGCCTCTATTCCCGTCCACGCCGAGTATCTTCGGGATGACTTCGCAAAGCCACGAGTTTCGTGTTCTCGAGAACTACTAGATTCTCCGAGAACGCGACAAAACCCAAGAGAGAAGTAATCACATCGGAAAACTCACCACCAAGGTTGGCCGGAATCACAATTCCGGCGAGAAGGAGGAAGATGACTTGCGCCCAATCCCAAGGTGATGATGGTCGGAGAGGAAGATCGTCCCAACGGAAGAACTTCGTCGGCTCGGTGCTTCTCCTTGTGCTCACGGCAAGAAGAAAGGGGGAGAGGCTTGTGGTCGGCCAAGAGGAAGAAGGGAGGAGAGGGAGAGAGCCCAAGCAAGAATACTTGGATTATTTCGAATTAATTCCAAGCCTTGCTTGGGTCCTTTATATAGTGGTCTCTCAACCGCCAAGTCTCTTTTTTTCTTATGGAATAAATTTTCATAAGAAATTTATCATATAAATTTTCTATGACTTATTCCATCATGCCAAGTCTTGATTTTATATCATGGTTAAAATCATATTTTAATTCATGATAAAAATCAACCAAGTCTCTTTTTTCTTATGAAATAAATTTTCATAAGAAATTTATCATATAAATTTCTTTATCATGGTAAATCAATCCATGATTGATTTTATAAAATAAAATAAACCAATCCATGGTTCATTTTAATTTCCATGAAAAATAAATTTCTTTATATAAATTTCTATATGATGGTAAATCAATCCATGATTGATTTTATAAAATAAAATAAACAAATCCATGATTCATTTTAATTTATATGAAAAATAATTTTTTATAAATTTCTTTATATAAATTTCTTTATCATGGTAAATCAATCCATGATTGATTTTATAAAATAAAATAAAATAAACCAATTCATGGTTCATTTTAATTTCCATGAAAAATAAACCAAACCTTGGTTTATATAAAAAATTTATATCATCCATAATTTTATAAAACAAACCAAACTTGATTTATTTTATAAATTGAACCAAACAATTTGGTTCCCTCCCTTTGTTGTGGCCGGCCAAGCAAAGAGGGTGGGGACCCTCTTTGGCCGGCCTATCCAAGCCACGCCCCAATGCATTAAACTCATTTAATTCATGTATTAAGTCTTCAAAAGACTTAGCCATTTTACGCTTCCGATGCGTCTCTGAAAAATTCAGATTCGACTTATCATTTGGCTCAACCAAACCTAATCCCTCTTGATTGGAAAATCTAATTTTCAACTCATTTTAAATCCCTCAGATTACTCGTAGTGCGTGTGACTAAATAGGCTTTCGATTTATGTTGGCCGTCGATAATTAACCAATTAATGAACGATCATGAGTGGCATCTAGTAGTACATCATAATCCCCAATTAATCGAAAGATCAACGGTTGACCTCAGAAACAATTCTGAAACCCTTCAGCAGCTATAATGAATTGTGCCCCATTCCCTTCACCATCTTTTTCCCACTTGGTTTAGGACATGGTCTATGTCTGTCAGTCCCCACTAGGATGACTACGTCACACCTAGCCCAAGTAATGTTTTCTCATCCTATGGATTCTAATTACTCTCATGTATCTAAGAGATTCATACTCTGAACATGTCATGCTCTGGCCAGAGGCTTCGAGTAACAATCCGACGATAGGCCTTGGGTATACATCTCCTCGCAAGGAGTGGTGAATCCTTTGTAGGTTGTTCAAACATCTTGGGTATGATGTCAAAGTATAAGTCTCCATGACCAAGATGACTTGAAAACCGCAAGTCAAAGGAACATCGCACTTAAGCTGCAGTAAGAACTTCACTGACATGTCTATATGTAGACTACCATATGAAGTTTTACAACCAGTCACTCCAATGAATTAGTTCCCTTAACTAGCATTCATGTTTATCTCCGGACATCCCAATGTCACCAGCCAGTGAGAATCAGCTGATTAGAGAATAACCCATGCTAGTCTCAACAGAATTGATAGTGTCCGTTTTTATCAATTCATCGACTAGGGACAATTTCAATACTTCACAATTGCACATGTAGAGATAATCACTAGTTGTGAATTCATCAGAAATTCTCTCATGGTGTGAATTGTATTGTGACATTTAGTAAATGAGTTTAAGATCTCAATCAAATACATAAATATGTATACTCAAATAGTGAATATTCATTTATTAAAATAAATGATTACAATCATAAGGTGATTGCCTTAGGACACTTTTCTCATATCACTAACAGAAAAGTCCTAGCTTGGAGGGCTAGGTGAGAAGTCCTAACTTGGAGGGTTAGGTGAAAAGTCCCAACTTGGAGAGTTAGGTGAAAAACCCTGGCTTGGAGGGTCAGGTCCTAGCTTGGAGGGCTAGGTATGGAAAGTTCTAACTTGGAAGGTTGGGTGAAAAGTCCTAGCTTGTAGGGCTAGGTGAAAAGTCCTAACTTGGAGGGTTAGGTGAAAAGTCCCAACTGGAGAGTTAGTGGAAAAACCCTAGCTTCGAGGGTCAGGTCCTAGCTTGGAGGGCTAGGTTGGAGCCCCTGGATTGGTCTGGTGACCTATCAGGGAGTTGGCACGGTGCTCCTTCGTGGATCGGTCTGGTGACCGATCCAGTGATAACTGATCGGTCTGGTGACCGATCAGGGAGTATGTGTTTCACCCATTGCTTAGCTCCTGATCGGTCTGGTGATCGATCAGAGAGCAAACAGTGAGGTTGAGTTCCCTTGCTGATCTGCTCCTGATCGGTCTTGTGACCAATCAGGATCACTGTGCAGATCGTTCTAGAGAACGATCCAGCGTCGCAGGTTCCTCTCTATGATCGATCAGGACGGAGCCTGATCTATCTAGCCATGACCTGATCGGTCTGGTGACCGATCAGGAGGCTCCCTAATCAGTCTGGTGATCGATCAGGAGGTTTGGACTGCGAAGCTCAGAAATCGCCCGATAAAGGGGTGGATCGGTCTGGTGATCGATCCACGACCTGGGATCGGTCTGGTGATCGATCCAGTAGAGTCCCAGAGAAATCACGATTTCTAATTAAGCGTTGGGGACCGATCAGGATGGAGCCTGATCGATCTGGACCCAGCCTGATCGGTCTGGTGACCGATCAGGAGACTCACTGATCGGTCCGGTGACCGATCACTTAAATTCAAAATGCACTGTCAGACGCTCTGATCGCGTCTGAACGTATCCGATTCACTGCATTTCATCTCTAATGCTTGATTTGCTGCTTGATATACTGTCCTAATACTCTGATTAAGCTGCAGGTGACAGGAAAGGATTCAAACACTCAAGGAGAGTCAATGGAGACCTTTTCTTGGAGCAGGTTTGTCTGTTTTTCCATCTCAGGTTGCAACGGGCACTGGCGCTGGCTGGAGCTGCTGTCTGGGGCTGGTCTGAGGGAGGATCAGGGAGTCTAGAGGATCTCAGAGGTAGCTGGTGGTTGCAGGTGAGCAGCTGGAGGCTGCAGGGAGATGGTGTCACCTGATACTCAGTGGAGGAACAAAAGAAGCGGAGAAGAGTTGGCTGCGTAGAGTTTTGTTGCTTGAGTTCTTGCTGCGCCTTTGTGTTCTCCACAATTTGCTTGCGTGTTCTGAAGTTCCATCACTTTGAGCAAGCTACTGCAATCTTGAAGCAATCATCCCTTGCTTGAGCACTTGGAGGAAAGAACAAGAGGCTTCGAGTCCAACAGCGAGAAGACACGGGGAAAGGGTTCTTGCGTGAGATCGTCGCTGGGTGGAGCTCAGGAGGAAGTTTGCTGTGTTCTTGTCTTTGCTAGTGCTAAGTAAGATCTTTCCTGTGTTTCATTGTGCTTAAACTTATATCCTTGATTGAAATGCTATGGAGAGGTTTCTCCACCGAGAAGGAGGTTGCTTACTATCCGGTGTTCACCGGGGCTTGATCTGTCGACGATCAAGGGATCGCCCACCTTATGGGCACGCCAAGGAGTAGGGGCAAGTTATCCCCGAACCTTGTAAACCCTCCTTGTTAGCGATCTTGCTAGTTATGTTAGTTTGCTTTCGTTTTCTGTTTTTCTGCATACTCTGTGTTTGCTACTTCCGCTGTGCTACTATCAAATCTAAGTGCAGAACTTTGAAAAGCTTAAAGTCCAAATGTTTGGCTATATTCACCCCCCCCTCTCTAGCCATCTGGTTCCAACAAGTGGTATCAGAGCTTGGGGCTCTGTTTTTGCGGATTAACAACCGAGAGCTATCATCCATGGCGTTGAGAGAAGAGTTTTCCACCACCCGACCTCCTTTCTTTGATGGGGCTGATTTCCAATATTAGAGATCAAAGATGGAGTATTATTTGAAGATGGGCATCAACACATGGTTCGCGGTGACCCTCAAACTTGCTTTGAGGCAACGTCTTAGTTAAAGGATCCGCTAAATTCCATTCAGTGGGAATTTTCTCAATTTGTATATCATTCCTACTTATAATCTCTCTGATCAGATGATAGCGGCGAAGCACATGTTTGGATCGCTGATAAGACCTTGGTTCCTTTGCTTGTGCAATAGCTCCATTATTGTCGCAGTAAACCGGTATTGCTTCATCAATGGTTGGAACCACACTAAGTTCTGAGACAAACTTCTTGATCCAGACTGCTTCCTTTGCTGCTTCCGAAGCTGCAATGTATTCCGCTTCCGTGATAGAATCCGCTACGGTGTCTTGCTTGGACCTCTTCCAACTTATTGCACCTCCATTCAAAATAAATACGTATCCGGACTGAGATTTGGAGTCATCCTTATTTGTCTGAAAACTGGCATCTGTATACCCACGTATTACCATATCACCTTCTCCATATATTAGGAACACATCCTTAGTTCTTCTTAAGTACTTGAGGATTGTCTTGACAGCCGCCCAATGATCCATTCCTGGATCAGACTGGTATCTGCTTGTGACGCTCAGAGCATACGATACATCGGGCCTAGTACATAACATAGCATACATGATAGATCCTATGGCGGATGCATAAGAAATCTTATTCATGCAAATCCTCTCGTCTTCTGTGCGCGGACACATAGACTTCGAAAGGTTGATCCCATGCCTGATGGGAAGGTAACCTTTCTTGGATTCCGACATGCTAAACCTTTCTAGCACTCGGTCTATATATGTAGACTGCGAAAGACCAAGCAATCGTTTTGATCTATCTCTATTGTAACGCCCGCCCTTATATCTACCCTCAAGGCGGGGTTACGTACATTCAATCATATAGTAATATTTTTTTTTTCCATTTCTATCTCCTAGCATGACATTAAAACAACAATGCAAGGGCTTAAGAGAACTAGGTACTAAGCATGCTTGCAAAAATTATTAAGTGACATTATATAACATGATAGGTTCACATATTATTTCACACCATAATATAATCCAATAAATCAAGTATATGAAAATTCCAAGTGTAACTATTATCATGCAATATCAATCCTAATCACTATCATTCATTGTCAAGGAGCATAACATAAGCATAAATATGTAGATATAGAAATCTTTCTTCCCGAGCCACCACCCCACACATCTTCAGCCTCCTGCCTCTTCCTTCCATTTAAGTGTTATCTGCAGCATAAGACAACACATAAACTAGTAAGCACAATGCTTAGTAAGGATCCTGTCCTACTCGCAAAATCCGTGCGAAAGAATATAACATGTACACATAATTAATCATAAGTATAAGTTCATCAAAGCATATCAAACATCTAAGTTTCTAAGCATGCAGTATCAAGTACCATAAGCATACTCTTCACATATAACAAATGTTTTCAATGAATGTTTTCAAAACAATTCCATAATGGTATTACTTAAAAATACATCCATATCATATTGGGCCCTGTTGTGTACCAACTATCGCGCGGAAACTATTGCGCGTTCCCTAATGAATTGGGGGTAGCGAGCCACCAAGTCATTAGAGCAGGACCTTTCCGTCCTACCGGAGCCACGTTAACATGCACCCCGGATTTATTTAACGACCCCCTTACGAGTCGGGTACACAACTTAAAAGTAAAATACTTATCATGCTGTTACATATATGCTAAGGAATACTCCATATTCACTCTTATGGGACACACCACTCTTCAAGGGTGCTCATGATCCCGTAGGGACACACCACACAACATAAGGGTGCTCTTGATCCCATACTTATTTGAGTATCCCTTCAAGTATTTTAACATATCACATGCAATTTCATAAGTGTGCCCCATGGGCTATAAGGCATGCTCATACATACATCATATTTCATGCATGTCCATACATACATCATATTTCACACATGTTCATACATACATCATATTTCATACTTGTTCATACATGCATCATATTTCATACATGTTTATACATACATCATATTTCATACTTGTTCATACATATATCATATTCCATACATGTTCATACATACATCATATTTCATACATGCACATACATATTATTTTGCTAAACATAATCATGTCCCGTAGGGTAGTTTAGCCTTCACATATTATTCATGCAACTTATTAAACATAAAGCATATCATGAGATAATTATACAACCCTAAACCTTAGTCCTTCTAGGGTTGGCCGAAACTTAAGCATAGGGAAAATTAGGGTTTGAACTAAATATTCTCACATACATTCATACAAACACCTTGTATACACTATCTTACAATACATTAAACATGGATATATTTTAGGATAATTCAACCCTCACTAACCCCTTTTTTTCTAGGCCTTGGCCGAAACCCATCCAAGTTCTAAACCCTATGTTTTGTTTACAACACATTGAAGGATACATATACACATATACTCTAAGTGCTAAGGGGTTTACTTATGTAACAAAAAGGAACCAAAAGCCTTCCCCAAGGGGGGTGGCCGAAACTCCTTCAAGAACAAAACCCTACAATTTTGTTCATAACACCATGAAGAAAAACACATATACATATACCTTAAGTTCCAAAGGTCTACTCATGTATCAAGGGGTAACCAAGGTACCCTTTTTGGGTGTTGGCCGAAACCTTCACAAGGGTGTAACCCTGGTTTTGTTCACAACAATTTGCATAAACCACATATACATATATCCTAAGTTCCAAAAGTCTACTCATGTAACCAAAAAGGAACCAAGGCCTTCCCTCAAGGGGGTGGCCGAAACCTTCCAAGGGTGAAACCCTAGTTTTTTTTCTTCCTTTTGTTCATGTCATCATGAAGAAAATTATCACACATACATACTCTAAGTCTCAAAAGTCTTCTCATGTATCAAGGAAAGAACCAAGGCCTTCCCCTAAGGGGGGTGGCCGAAACATACAAAGGGGAAAAAGTCCCCATTTCCTAAAACAATCAAGGAGAAAACATACTATAACTATTACACTGCAGGCGAGGGGATACTTACATCCTTTCGCTTGATTTTCTCCTTCTCTAACCTCTTAAGATGCCCTTGGTTGAAGGAAGGTGTGTGTTTCCCTTGTTTGCCTTCTCTTAGCAATCTTGGCCCTAGTAGAAGGTAAGAACCTTAAAGGGTTCCTTTACTCTTCCAATTTCCTAGGGTTAGAACCCTAGGTTCACTTTTCGAAAATTGAAGTGGGGAAGAAGGGTGAATTCGGTGATGAGGGAGAGGAAGAAGAAGAGAAAGAGGAAGTTACTCTAACTTCCTTTCCCTTATTTATACTTTTCTCATGAAGAGACATGTCTCTTCACTTCCCTAGCTTTTAGCAAGCATGTTCCTTATTCCCTCTACAAAAACATGGCTTGGTACAATGGTTAAGACATTGCTAGTGCAACTAGGAGGTTCAAGGTTCAATCCCTGCTTCCTCCCTTCTATATTTCCTTTTTATCACATTTTGCACTAATCCAAGCCCATTAAGCCAAGCCCATCATGAAATTTCATAATATTAATTATATTCCATGAATTCATAATATTTCATGATAATATTTCATGAATTCCATAATATTTCATATTTATGAATTCATAATATTTCATGATAATATTTCATGAATTCCATAATATTTCATATTTATGAATTCATAATATTTCATAATATTTCATGATACTATTTCATGAATTCCATAATATTTCATATTTATGAATTCATAATATTTCATAATATTTCATGATAATATATCATGAATTTCACAATATTTCCTATTCATGAATTCATCTATTTCATAATATTTCATATGGGAAATTTTGGGGCGTTACAATCCTCCCTACCTTATAAAAAGTTCGTCCCGAACTTTAAAATAATTCCGGATACTTCAATCGTATTGCCTCCTTTCGTTCCCACGTGGCTTCTTCGAATCGTTCGTTCCGCCACAGAACCTTTACTAAGGGTACTTCCTTGTTCCTTAGCTTTTTGACTTCCCAGTCTAAGATCTGAACAGGTCGGCGTTCTGAACTTAGGTTCTCTTGATCTTGTACTGGTTGGGGCTCTATTATTTGATTCACATCAGAGATATATTTCCTGAGCATTGATACGTGGAAAACATTGTGGATAGCCGACATTTCTGGCGGTAACTCCAGTTCGTAGGCCACTTTGCCTACCCGTCTCAGAATCTGATACGGTCCCACATATCTCGGACTCAGCTTCCCTTTCTTTCCGAATCTCATCACCCCTTTCATAGGGGCTACCTTAAGGAATACTGAATCCCCAACCTCAAACTCTAGTGGTCTGCGTCGCTTATCAGCGTAGCTTTTCGGCCGACTCTGAGCAGTCTCTATTCTCTGACGGATATTCTTTATAGCCTAAGTGGTTTCGTCTATAATATCCGTCTGGAGTCCCATCTCCTTCTTTTCACCACTCTCAAGCCAACATATAGGAGATCTGCATTTTCTTCCGTACAGAGCTTCATACGGTGCCATCCCGATAGTAGCCTGATAACAGTTGTTATAAGCAAACTCTGCCAAGCTCAGGTATCGACACCAGCTTCCCTTGAAGTTCAAGGCACAAGCCCGTAACATATCCTCTAATATCTGGTTTACTCTTTCAGTTTGCCCGATAGTCGATACACATTCGCATCAACCCATCCTTCTTTTTCACAAACAGTACGGGAGCTCCCCAGGGGGAATGACTAGGGCGGATGAGTCCCTTGTCAAGAAGCTCTTGTAACTGCCCTTGTAATTCCTTTAATTCCGTCGGCGCCATACGGTATGGTGCCTTAGAAATGGGGTTAGTACCAGGAACTAACTCAATTGCAAATTCTATATCTCTTTCAGGTGCTAACCCTAGTAAGTTATCGGGAAATACCTCTGGGTAATTGCATACTACTTTGACGTCTTCTAGCTTCGGGCCCTCTGTAGGACTGGTATCAACCACATGAGCTAGAAATCCCGAGCATCCCTTTTCTAACATCTTCCTTGCTTTCAGAGCCGACAAGAATTTACTTGTCCTCTTCTTCGGCTCTCCGATAAATTCGAACAGAATTTTCGCCTCAGGTCGGAAGATAACTCTTCGTTTACGGCACTCAATAGAGGCGCCATATTTGTTCAAGAAATCCATGCCCAATATCACATCATAATCTGACATATCTAGCACTATCAGATCGCAGTAAAGTTCCCTATCTGCGATTCTGATTGGTGCGGCCCGCAGCATTTGGGTAGAGGGCATCACCTCACCCGAGGGCAGTGTTGTCAGAAATTTGCAGTCTAAATCTTGTAGTGACATATTATTTCTTTTGGCATATTGCATAGAGATAAACGAATGCGTTGCCCCAGTGTCAAATAAAGCAGTAGCATACTGACTGTAAATAAATATCTGACCTGTGACAACGGTAGAGGCAGTCGCCACTTCTTCTTTCGTAAGAGAGAAAACCCTGGCGTTTGTCGTGGCAGGCGGGGCTTCTAATCTCCCCTGGCATATATGTGTACCATCTATAGCTGCCTGCATCAGGTGTAACTGGGGAGGAGCACCTTTGTACTGATCATATTGCGGCTGAGGTGCTTTGGCTGCAGCAGGACACTCTCTGGCCATGTGTCCTTCCTTTCCGCAAGTATAGCATCTCCTAGCGCCTAAAAGGCATGTCCCTTGGTGCATCTTCCCACAATTGGCACATTGGGGATATTTAGGCTTCTTGCCTAAATAACCACTGGCAGATTTATCCCCTGGCTTTCTCTTTCCATTTTGGTTCTTCTTCCAGTGGGGGTTGCTATTTGGAGGTTTCTGACCTCCCGACTGATCCTGACTCTTGCTGGCGGTCAGTGGTTGGCTCTGTGGGTTCATCTTCTTTAGATAATGCTCAGTAATAAGGGCACTGCTGAACAGCTCCTCTGTGGTCTGGGGCCTATTCACGCCACCAGCTACATTCAGAGCTATCTCGGGCCTAAGCATCTTGAGCATTAATCTGACCCTTTCTTTCTCTGTACTGACCAACTCCGGACATAATCGTGCCAGTCGGTTAAATTGCTTAACGGCATCGTTGACTGAGAGATTTCCCTGCCGGAATTCAGTGAACTCATCAAAATGTCTGTTTGTGACTCGCATATTAAAGAATTCCTCCAGAAATTCGGACTCAAAGTCCTTCCACTTCATCTGGTCCACTGATCTTCTAGCCTTTACCCGTTCCCACCACATCCTGGCGTCGCCAGTGAGGCAGAACGAGACACATTTAATTTTCTCATGCTCAGGCCAGTCTAATAATTCCACTGTGCTCTCAACTGTCTTGAGCCAGGCCTGAGCATCCCAGGGCTCGCAGGTGCCCGAGAACTTTTCCGGCTTCAGTCTCTGCCACTGAATCAAATAGGCCTCCTGTCGGGCTCCCCGGGCCGGAGTGTCCGGGGGTGCCTGTGCAGTTGGAGGCTCAGTAGGCATTACATTCTGACTTCCCTGCGGGGTTGTAGTGTTCCCCTGCTGGGTCATCAGAGTGTTTATTATCTGCTGTTGTTCAGTGACCTGACGCTGCAGATCTGTGATCACTTGCATCATA
The DNA here is from genome assembly GCA_024364735.1 of Boesenbergia rotunda. Classification (NCBI taxonomy): domain Eukaryota; kingdom Viridiplantae; phylum Streptophyta; class Magnoliopsida; order Zingiberales; family Zingiberaceae; genus Boesenbergia; species Boesenbergia rotunda. The sequence goes on along the minus strand of JAGFNQ010002203.1, from coordinate 71,138 downwards.
TCAGGTGGGGGTACTGTCTCATTACCCCGGTTGCTACGTCTTCTAGCCATATATCTATCATACAGATGATAAATAAGTTAACATGAGAATTACTGCTACTTTTCCTTGTTATGCAAGCATAAATCATCTCTATATTATGCAAGCATAAACCATCTCTATTAATATCATTACTGTACATGAAATAATATAAGCGAGTTAGGATTTCTTACTTGGAAGCGGCAGGAAGAAGCTTGATGTGTGTGTGGTGGAGGGGAAATCTGCTCTGATACCAACTTGTAACGCCCGCCCTTATATCTACCCTCAAGGCGGGGTTACGTACATTCAATCATATAGTAATATTTTTTTTTCCATTTCTATCTCCTAGCATGACATTAAAACAACAATGCAAGGGCTTAAGAGAACTAGGTACTAAGCATGCTTGCAAAAATTATTAAGTGACATTATATAACATGATAGGTTCACATATTATTTCACACCATAATATAATCCAATAAATCAAGTATATGAAAATTCCAAGTGTAACTATTATCATGCAATATCAATCCTAATCACTATCATTCATTGTCAAGGAGCATAACATAAGCATAAATATGTAGATATAGAAATCTTTCTTCCCGAGCCACCACCCCACACATCTTCAGCCTCCTGCCTCTTCCTTCCATTTAAGTGTTATCTGCAGCATAAGACAACACATAAACTAGTAAGCACAATGCTTAGTAAGGATCCTGTCCTACTCGCAAAATCCGTGCGAAAGAATATAACATGTACACATAATTAATCATAAGTATAAGTTCATCAAAGCATATCAAACATCTAAGTTTCTAAGCATGCAGTATCAAGTACCATAAGCATACTCTTCACATATAACAAATGTTTTCAATGAATGTTTTCAAAACAATTCCATAATGGTATTACTTAAAAATACATCCATATCATATTGGGCCCTGTTGTGTACCAACTATCGCGCGGAAACTATTGCGCGTTCCCTAATGAATTGGGGGTAGCGAGCCACCAAGTCATTAGAGCAGGACCTTTCCGTCCTACCGGAGCCACGTTAACATGCACCCCGGATTTATTTAACGACCCCCTTACGAGTCGGGTACACAACTTAAAAGTAAAATACTTATCATGCTGTTACATATATGCTAAGGAATACTCCATATTCACTCTTATGGGACACACCACTCTTCAAGGGTGCTCATGATCCCGTAGGGACACACCACACAACATAAGGGGTGCTCTTGATCCCATACTTATTTGAGTATCCCTTCAAGCATTTTAACATATCACATGCAATTTCATAAGTGTGCCCCATGGGCTATAAGGCATGCTCATACATACATCATATTTCATGCATGTCCATACATACATCATATTTCACACATGTTCATACATACATCATATTTCATACTTGTTCATACATGCATCATATTTCATACATGTTTATACATACATCATATTTCATACTTGTTCATACATATATCATATTCCATACATGTTCATACATACATCATATTTCATACATGCACATACATATTATTTTGCTAAACATAATCATGTCCCGTAGGGTAGTTTAGCCTTCACATATTATTCATGCAACTTATTAAACATAAAGCATATCATGAGATAATTATACAACCCTAAACCTTAGTCCTTCTAGGGTTGGCCGAAACTTAAGCATAGGGAAAATTAGGGTTTGAACTAAATATTCTCACATACATTCATACAAACACCTTGTATACACTATCTTACAATACATTAAACATCGATATATTTTAGGATAATTCAACCCTCACTAACCCCTTTTTTTCTAGGCCTTGGCCGAAACCCATCCAAGTTCTAAACCCTATGTTTTGTTTACAACACATTGAAGGATACATATACACATATACTCTAAGTGCTAAGGGGTTTACTTATGTAACAAAAAGGAACCAAAAGCCTTCCCCAAGGGGGGTGGCCGAAACTCCTTCAAGAACAAAACCCTACAATTTTGTTCATAACACCATGAAGAAAAACACATATACATATACCTTAAGTTCCAAAGGTCTACTCATGTATCAAGGGGTAACCAAGGTACCCTTTTTGGGTGTTGGCCGAAACCTTCACAAGGGTGTAACCCTAGGTTTTGTTCACAACAATTTGCATAAACCACATATACATATATCCTAAGTTCCAAAAGTCTACTCATGTAACCAAAAAGGAACCAAGACCTTCCCTCAAGGGGGTGGCCGAAACCTTCCAAGGGTGAAACCCTAGTTTTTTTTCTTCCTTTTGTTCATGCCATCATGAAGAAAATTATCACACATACATACTCTAAGTCTCAAAAGTCTTCTCATGTATCAAGGAAAGAACCAAGGCCTTCCCCTAAGGGGGGTGGCTGAAACATACAAAGGGGAAAAAGTCCCCATTTCCTAAAACAATCAAGGAGAAAACATACTATAACTATTACACTGCAGGCGAGGGGATACTTACATCCTTTCGCTTGATTTTCTCCTTCTCTAACCTCTTAAGATGCCCTTGGTTGAAGGAAGGTGTGTGTTTCCCTTGTTTGCCTTCTCTTAGCAATCTTGGCCCTAGTAGAAGGTATGAACCTTAAAGGGTTCCTTTACTCTTCCAATTTCCTAGGGTTAGAACCCTAGGTTCACTTTTCGAAAATTGAAGTGGGGAAGAAGGGTGAATTTGGTGATGAGGGAGAGGAAGAAGAAGAGAAAGAGGAAGTTACTCTAACTTCCTTTCCCTTATTTATACTTTTCTCATGAAGAGACATGTCTCTTCACTTCCCTAGCTTTTAGCAAGCATGTTCCTTATTCCCTCTACAAAAACATGGCTTGGTACAATGGTTAAGACATTGCTAGTGCAACTAGGAGGTTCAAGGTTCAATCCATGCTTCCTCCCTTCTATATTTCCTTTTTATCACATTTTGCACTAATCCAAGCCCATTAAGCCAAGCCCATCATGAAATTTCATAATATTAATTATATTCCATGAATTTATAATATTTCATGATAATATTTCATGAATTCCATAATATTTCATATTTATGAATTCATAATATTTCATGATAATATTTCATGAATTCCATAATATTTCATATTTATGAATTCATAATATTTCATAATATTTCATGATACTATTTCATGAATTCCATAATATTTCATATTTATGAATTCATAATATTTCATAATATTTCATGATAATATATCATGAATTTCACAATATTTCCTATTCATGAATTCATCTATTTCATAATATTTCATATGGGAAATTTTGGGGCGTTACATCTATAGATTCTAATCCCAAGGATATAGGTTGCTTCTCCCAGGTCTTTCATGGAGAAAGTTTTGGACAACCAAATTTCAACTGACTGTAAGACTGATATATCGTTTCCTATAAGTAATATGTCATCGACATATAACACTAGGAATACCACTGCACTCCCACTAACCTTCTTATACACACAAGGTTCGTTAGGATTTTGTGAGAAATCAAACTCTTTGATTGTCTCATCAAAACGGATGTTCCAGCTCCTGGATGCTTGCTTTAATCCATATATGGATCGTCGAAGCTTGCATACTTTGGTTTTATTAACCGATGTGAAACCTTCAGGTTGTATCATGTATACATCCTCAAGCAGGTTTCCATTAAGGAAAGATGTTTTCACATCCATTTACCATATCTCATAATCATAATGAGCTGCTATGGTCAGGAGCATCCGAATGGATTTAAGCATAGCTACTGGCGAATAGGTTTCGTCATAATCAATTCCTTGTTTCTGACGATATCATTTTGCCACTAATCTAGCCTTAAAGGTAACAACATTACCTTCCATGTCAGTTTTCTTCTTGAAAACTCACTTGCACCCTATGGGCTTAATCCCTTCAGGTGGGTTAACCAAGTCCCATACTTGATTTTTGTACATGGAATCCATTTCCGACTTCATGGCTTCAAGCAATTTATCCCTTTCTGAATTTTTTAGAACATCTTCATAATTGATAGGTTCATCATCATTAATGAGTAACACGTCGTTCGATTCACTTATGAGAAATCTGTATCTCTCTGGAATATTGCGTGTCCTATCAGACCTACGAAGAAGTGGTGTTGTTTTAGATTCAACTGATAGCTCATCATTATGAGTTATTGGTTGTGGGTCTAGACTAGGTGTCTCTGTAATGTCTATTAGAGTTTCTTGAACTTCTTCAAGTTCAATGCTACTCCCACTGTTTTCTTGTAAAAGAAATTTTTTTTCTAGAAATACAGCATGCCTTGAAACAAACACCTTTTGTTCCAAGGGATGATAGAATTGGTAACCTTTCGTTTCCTTAGGGTATCCAATAAATAGACATTTATCAGACTTAGCATCCAATTTATCTGATACAGTCCGCTTTACATAAGCAGGACAACCCCATATCTTTAGGTGAGATAAATGAGGTTTCTTACTATTCCACGTCTCATATGGAGTAGTAGTGACTACCTTGGTCGGGACTTTATTTAGTAAGTAAACAGCTATCTTAAGCGCATAGTCCCAAAAGTATTTTGGAAGAGTTGCATGATTCATCATAGATCTAACCATGTCCATCAAGGTTCGGTTACGCCTCTCAGATACACCATTATGCTGTGGTGAATATGGCGGAGTCCATTGAGACAATACAGCATGCCTTGAAAGAAATTCTTGCTTAGTACCTAGTTCTCTTGTAAAAGAAATTCTTTTTCTAGAAATACAGCATGCCTTGAAACAAACACCTTTTGTTCCAAGGGATGATAGAATTGGTAACCCTTCGTTTCCTTAGGGTATCCAATAAATAGACATTTATCAGACTTAGCATCCAATTTGTCTGATATAGTCCGCTTTACATAAGCAGGACAACCCCATATCTTTAGGTGAGATAAATGAGGTTTCTTACTATTCCACGTCTTATATGGAGTAGTAGAGACTACCTTGGTCGGGACTTTGTTTAGCAAGTAAACAGCTGTCTTAAGCGCATAGCCCCAAAAGGATTTTGGAAGAGTTGCATGATTCATCATAGATCTAACCATGTCCATCAAGGTTCTGTTACGCCTCTCAGATACACCATTATGCCGTGGTGTATATGACAGAGTCCATTGAGACAATATCCCATTGTCCCTAAGATAATCTTGAAACTCTTGACTTAAGTATTCACCACCCCGATCGGATCGAAGTATCTTAATACTTTTGCCAAGATGTTTCTCTACTTCACTTCTAAACTCCTTAAATTTCTCAAAAGCTTCAGATTTGTGTTTCATTAAGAACACATACCCGAATCGTGAGTGATCATCGATAAGGGTAATGAAGTACCTATAGCCTCCTTGTGTAATAGTTGACATTGGTCCACATACATCAGTATGTATTAGACCAAGCAATTCTCCCACTGGTTTACCTTTTTCGGAAAAGGGTAATTTAGTCATCTTGCCTTTTAAGCATGATTTGCATGTATCAAATGAATCAGGTTCAAATGATTCCAGAATTCCACATCGGTGTAATTTGGTCATGCGTTTCTTGCTTACATGGCCAAGACGACAATGCCACGTATAGGAGTCTATTTGATTATCTATTCGAGCACGTTTGTTGCCAACTTCGATATTGAAAATGTCACCGGATAAATCTAACGTGTAGATACCATTGCATAATGTTCCAGTCCCATAAAGAACACCATTTAAAGTTATGTAACAGCAATTGTTACTAAAAGTTAAATGATAACCCTTTTCATTCAAGCATGAAATAGATACAATGTTCTTTATTAACGAAGGAACAAAATAACAATTATCTAATTTTAAGACAAGTCAAGTAGGGAGCTTTAGCAAATATGTTCCGATGGCAACAGCAGCAATCTTTGCTCCATTTCCAACTCGCAAATTCGCTTCTCCCTTGACGAGTCTTCTTCTATTCCTTAGCCTCTGTATGTCATTACATATATGTGAGCTACACCCAGTATCAAATACCCAGGTGTACGAGGAAATAGAGTGACATTCAATAATGAAGATATCTGAAGAGGATGGGGCATCGGATGCCTTCTTCTTCAAGGACTCAAGATAAACCTTGCAGTTTCTTCGCCAGTGGCCCTCCTTGCTGCAGTGATGGCAAGTGCTTTTTCAGTCTTTTTGGACATTTTCTTCCTTCCCTTATTTTGTTCTTTGGGCTTCCTCTTAGAGCCTTTCTTTGAGGAACCAACTAACAGTACCGTTTTCTGATCCTGTTTTACAGAAGACTCTACAGTCTTCAGCAGGTTAAGCAACTCAGGAATGGTAGTCTCCAGTTTGTTCATCCGATAGTTCATCACAAACTGTGAGTAACTCTTGGGCAAACAATGCAGAATTAAGTCAATAATTAGTTCATGATGTTGGGACCGGGTGCATGTTGACATGGATACAGGTTCGTAAATTTAAAATTTAATTACGTGCAGCGGAAGGTTTAGCATAAATAATTTCTCAAATTATTTTAACCACGTATCTAGCATGCAACCTTATGTTGTGGAGACATGATCATACATTTAAAATTTTGCAGAAAGTAAACTAATTTACTTAATACCTCGCGTAACTCGTAGAAAGGGACGAGATCCAACCGTAGCGTCCCTTGGAAGCTCTGCCTCTATTCGCGTCCACGCCGAGTTTTCTTCGGGATGACTTCGCAAAGCCACGAGTTTCGTGCCGACAAGAACTACTAGATTCTCCAATGGCATGACAAGAATACCAAGAGAGAGATAGAAAGACTAACCACCAAACGAAGAACAGAATCAAGATTTCGGGAGGAAGGAAGGAGTCGCGCCCCCTTCTTCTTCTTCTTCGGCCTCTTCTTGGCGGAGGAAGCACACGGCAACCAAAGGGAGGGCCTCTAGGGCCGGCGCCACTAGAGGAGGGAGAGGGTGACAAGGAGAGGGAGAGGCTAGGCAATAATCCTTGATCTCTTTGATTGATTTCCAAGCCTTGCCTTGGTACCTTTATATAGTAGCCTCTTAATCGCCAAGTCTCCTCTTAACGGAATAAATTTTTCATAAGAAATTTATCTTATAAATTTTTCTATGAATTATTCCGTTATGCCAAGTTTTTATTATAACTTAATTTATAATAAAAACAACCATGTCTCCCCTTTTATTATGGAAAGAAATTTTTTTATATAAATTTTCTTTATCATAGTAAATCAATCCGTTATTGATTTTATAAAATAAAATAAACCAATCCAAGGTTTATTTTAATTTTCATGAAAAATAAATCTCTTTATATAAATTTATTTATATAAATTTATTTATATAAATTTATTTATATAAATTTCTTTATCCATAATTTTATAAAACAAACCACGTGCGGTTTATTTTATAATTTGAACCAAAAAATTCGGTTCTCCCCCTTTTAATTTGGCTGGCCAAACAAAGAGGCTGGGGACCCTCTTTGTCCGGCCAAACCCAAACCCCGACTTCACGAATTAAACTCATTTAATTCGTTTAATAAGTCTTCAAAAGACTTAGCCATTTTATGCTTCCGATGCGTCTCTGAAAAATTCAGATTCGACTTATCTCTCTTGATCGGAAAATCCAATTTTCAACTCGTTTTAAATCCCTCGGATTACTCGTAGTGCGTGTGACTAAATAGGCTTTCAATTTATGTTGGCCGTCTATAATTAACCAATTATAGAACGATCATGAGTGGCACCTAGTAGTACATCATGATCCCCAATTAATCGAAAGATCAACGGTTGACCTTAGCAATTATTCTGAAACCCTTCAGCAGCTTTAATGAATCGTGCCTCATTCCCTTCACCATCTTATACCCACTTGGTTCAGGACATGGTCTATGTGTGTCAGTCCCCACTAGGCTGACTACGTCACACCTAGCCCAAGTAATTTCTTTCTCGTCCAACGTATTCTAATTACTCTCATGTCTTTAAGAGATTCATACTCGGAACATGTGATGTTCTGGCCAGAGGCTTCGAGTAACAATCCGACGATAGGCCTTGGGTATACATCTCCTCGCAAGGAGTGGTGAATCCTTTGTAGGCTGTTCAATCATCTTCGGGCACTTCGGCTTATACCCAACCATCCTGGGTCCACACCTCCTTGGAGATGCTTGCTTAAGATGTCAAAGTATAAGTCTTCATGACCTAGATGACTTGAACACCGCAAGTCAAAGGAACATCGCACTTAAGTTGCAGTAAGAACTTCATTGACATATCTATATGTAGATTACCATATGAAGTTTTACAGCTAGTCACTCTAATGAACAAGTTCCCTTAACTAGAATTCATGTTTATCTCCGGACATCCCAATGTCACCAGCCAGTGAGAATCAGCTGATTAGAGAATAACCAATGCTTGTCTCAACAGAATTGATAGTGTCCGTATTTATCAATTCATCGACTAGGGACAATTTCAATACTTCACAATTGCACATGTAGAGATAATCACTAGTTGTGAATTCATCACAAATTCTCTCATGCTGTGAATTGTATTGCGGACATTCAGTAAATGAGTTTAAGATCTCAATCAAATACATGAACATGTATACTCAAATAGTGAATATTCATTTATTAAAGTAAATGATTACAATCATAAGGCGATTGCCTTAGGACACTTCTCTCATATTACTAACACATGATCCATTGCAAATCTAAGTGTGCCTAGTCACTGAATGTTCCCCAACATCTTCAACACAAACTGTGAAACAGAAGTGCCTTCCTGCATCTTAGAGGTGAAGAGGAGTCTGGAGACCTCAAACCTTTCGGATCTCGCCTGCTCGTCAAATAGCTCATGAAGATGGAAGACGATGGTATGAGCATCCATATGCTCATGCTGCTTTTGTAGCTCAGGTACCATAGCGGCCAGCATGATGCAACTCGCAAGTTCAGAATTGGCCACATGTTTCTGATAGGCCACTAACTGGTCTGAGTTGCATCTTTAGGAGGATGGTTGGGAAGTTGTTCTTCAAGGACATAAGCAAACTTTTCTGGCTTGAGGACTATCCTCAGGTTTCGAAGCCAGTCCATGAAGTTTGGCCCAGTTAGCTTATTGGTGACCAAAATGGAACGCAAATTCAGAGAAGACATGATCTGGTGATTATCCTAGAAATACAAATTGAGGTTATGTGATGAGAATGATAAAGAATGCATCAATATACATTAATTAAATCCTATTTATTTTTCAAATTGAATAACCCTTTTTATCAATTCGGGAGATCGTAGGAACATCTCCAAATAGGTTGATATCCAACCATAGATAAAAACAACCATGGCTAGAGTCCATCAAGTTATTTTTATCTATGAAGGTAGGTAATTATACCGATTACATATTATACATATGTAACTATCACATTATGCTATCAACTAATTGAATGTTTGCATAAATCATTGGGTTGTTAACTCATTAACAAGTTGCAACAATACACATAGCACCCAACTGCACCTCTCTTTACATCGACCTTGGCTGTGGCACAACAAATCGATGCTCCAAGCTTAAGGCTGACCCATTAATCAAGTAGTTTTAATATGGTTGGAGCTCATTCAACCGTTTAGTCAGGCTTGGATGTGTCCAACAACCAAAACTAAGGATTGACCTCTGACTCCAACTATATTAATCATAAACTAATTCCATGGTTTGAACATGTTGAGATTCAAGTCGGGCATGAATGTGTTCATCAACCCAAACGAGAAACAAAACTCCGGTTCTAACCATATTAATGGAAGGTGTTGGCCTCAATATTTTGTAAGGGGTTTTGGGTCTCATCCTTTTCTTTTATGCACATTCATGACATATAATTATGTCATGTTCTAACGATTTCCTTAATAAAATATGTATGTGACTTAATTTATCAAGTCTCATTAATTTAAATTAGGAATCGGACTTTCTAATTCTAATTTCATACTTTATTCAAGGAATTATTTTTGGGAAACAATTTCCTAAATTATCATAATCAATTTCGGAATTAATATGTTTAAGACATTGATTTCTCTAAATCAAATCTTATTAAATTAAGAGACAGATTTCCTTAATTCAACCACATATTATTTTCATGAAAATCTTATTTAAGGAAATATACTCTACAGGAAATAATTTTCCTAATTAATTTTGGAGACAATAATATGTAAGAGCATCACCTTATAAATCAAATAAGGAAATCATCGTTTAAGAATCACCTCAAAATTTTTCAAGATTTGATCACATATTTTATTTATGAAAAATTAATATCAATAACTTAATTTGGACGACTGATAACCACCATTTTTGTCGATTATTTTAGGCTCTTAAATCCATGTTTGATCCATATTTTATATGCTTAAGTTTACAATTTTATTAGGTTTCATGTATTCCCTTCATTTTGGCTTTTAATTCTAATCTTTGTATATTTGGGATATTTTTGGCACTAAATTTGGATATTATTTTGTAGGCTTCAATTGATCATGGACCTAGATCAAATCGGGTCTGACTTGAGTCAGCATTGGATCCCGATCAAAGGGATCAAGCATCGGATTGATAGGAGCCGTCCATTCTAGAGAACGGCTAGATCTGAGCCATCGGTCAACTTCTGGTCGATCCGAGTCCAAGATAGAATCAATCATGACCAGAGACCAAGATCTGAAAATTTCAGCCAAATCGGAAGTGATCTGACCGTTGGATCGAGCTTAAGATGTTCTAGACCATCCGTTCAAGAAAAGGGAAGATCTGGATCATCCGCCACTGATCTGGTTAATCCGAGCTGGGGACAGGTAGATCAGGACCATTGATTGGAATCTGTGAAGTTTGGTTCAGATCGGAAGAGATCTGACCGTTGGATGAAGCCGAATCGATCTCAGCCGTCCGTTACTAATGAGCTTTGAGTTCTGGGCCGAACTCAAGCTAGGACTGAACCCAAGAGTTGGCTTGACTGAACTCGAACTAGACTGAACCAGAGCTGAACCAACTGAAGCTGGCTTGGCTGAGCTGTTTGACTGAACCAAGTGCTGATTGAACCCAAGCTGGATTGAACCCAGGACTGAACCGAAGCTGGCTTGACTGATTGAATCAACTGCTTGGTTTGGCTGAACCACACTGATTGACTGAACCCAGGAATCGAACTCGAGCTGTGGCTTGGCTGACCGAATCCACGCGCAGCCGGGGATCAAAAAGGGAAGAATCGCGCGACCTAGGTCTTCATCGACTCCACACGCAGGCCAGCGGCGATCTTCTTCTCCTCCATCTTCATCGTCGCCGCAGCTAGGGTAGCGGGTTCGTGCCCTAGTCGCCGGAGCTTCGATCAACTGAGTTGAGGGGTTCCCGACTCATTCATCCACCTCCGCCGGCGTCTCCACCATTTCATCACCGCCGCAAGCTAGGGTAGCGGGTCCGTGCCCTAGTCGACTCAACCACTGCCGGCCGGACTTCCTCTCCATCACCAACGCCGCCGACCACAGCTAGGGTTCAGGGGTTCCGAACCCTAGCTGATTCCATCGCAGCTTTCTCTCGGGTTTGAGGGGTTCCCGACTCGATCGAGGCTATCATTCACTCCACTGCCGCAGTTCCTTATCAGCATTACAGCAGTTTCTCTTTTCTTAGATTTCACAATTTCTTCTCCGAATTTCCAGTTGTTCTTATCAGCAATTGTTTTCCATTTCCAGTAGATTTCCTTTGCAGCATTCTTTCGGGTTGAAGGAAGTGACGAGCCTTCGTCCGAACCAATTCAGTATTTCTTCAGCAATTTTTCTTCATTAATTGTATTTCTTCACAGCTTTTCCATTGCAGATCTCCTTTCAGCAATTTCAATTCCTTCTCAGCAGCTTTCTTCACAGCGTATCAAGCAGTCGGCACATTCCTCTTCACAGCACAGAATTTTTCTTCACCGCAATGTTTGTAATAGATGGATTTTTCTTCACAGCATATCAAGCTTCCTTCCATTACTCAGCCGCAATTTTTCTTTACCTTAGCAACTCTTCACAGCACAGAATTGTAGGATTATTGGCATGTTTCAATTTGATTCAAATGTTGATTGATCGTAATTGGTGAATGTTGGTGATAGTTTGTTGAATGTTTGTAATAGATGGATCTTTCCATTTCAATTTGAACTTACTTGAATGCCATTTGAAGCATGCCTAAATTGTGTTTGATTAAATGTTTCTTAGAACAAAACTTTCAATTGTGATGTTTCTTAGTTGTTTAATCTTTGTTCTGTATTGCTCTTTCATTAGTTTTAATGTTCTTGTCTTTATTTAAATGCAATTAAGTTAGATCAGTCTAGATTTCTTCAATGCTATAGTTTTGCTTCATGTTTAGGTTTTATTGATGCTTAACTTCTTGAATGCCTCTGTCATATTGGCTTTCTTCCATCAATTAGAACTAGATTTTCCTACTTGCTTTGTTATGTCTTTTCGTAGTCTTAATGCTCCAATTCAAACCCCAGTTCGATATCAAAAAATCCAAAAGCAATAAGATACGATCTTGAGATTTATCTTGTACCAACTACATTCGTTGGGAGACGACTCGAGTTACTCTATGCTACATTAGTTTAGAGGAATTCGGTACTTAAATTGTATTTGAAATCGTAACGCGACAAAAACGGTTATCAAATTTGGCGCCATTGCCGGGGAATGTAGTGGTGCTTGATAATTCTATCATTTGATTTTGTTCTGATTGCTTTATCTTTTATATACGGTTGCTGCCATTTTTCTTGTTTGATTTGTGACAGGGCCGTAAGATCAAAATGTTTTCACCAGAGGACTGTAAAGAGATCACAAGTGCACTGTCAGAGTTGAAATTTTGGTTGAATCATTTGAATCAACAAATAATCAACAGGCCTTCATCTACTTACCAGCCACCATTACAACAATTCGAGCCTTTTCAGCAACCAAGTCAGTTTTTTCAGCCACAAGATCAACTATCATTTCAAAATTTTCAACAGTTTCAGCAGGGGCAGCCACAATTTCAGAGCTATCAGCCCCAATTTGAGCAACCATATCAGTTTTGTCAGCCTCAAATTCAGCAACTACAACAATTTCAGCCACCACAACAATTTCAGCAAGTGCCACAGAATTTTCCACACCAAAATCAGAACTTTCAAGGCTACAACTCCCAGCAAAGTTTCCAAGAATATCTGCTCTCCATAACCTCTGATAGCTGCCAAGAATATCAGCCCTTTAATCAGCCTCAATAGCCATGTTTTCAACCAAATCAGCAAGCTCAAAATTTTCAGCCTACTTCATCCTTTCAAAATCAGTCAAGGAGCTATGCTAACCAAGGAGGCTTTGAGAATCTTAATGAGAATGAGGCACAACAACAAAGAATTGAGGAGATTTATCAACTAGTTGTACAATATCATCAACAGCAGCAAAGGCTTCAAGACATAGAAAGAGGCGTTGGACAAATTGCTAGTCAAATGAATCAAATGCAAGTTCAAGGTGACCCTAGTGCAGGGCCAAATCTTTCTTTAATGGATCTTGCAATTTTAGAAGAAGAAGAAGAAGAATACATTAAAGTCTGGGCACCTAGAGCATGCATTCCTCAGGAGACTCCTATTCAAAATCCAATTCCAAATTTTTCAGCTCCAGAAGAAGAAATTGAAGCTCCACAGGACCATTCTAGACTTTTATTTTCTGATGATAGCATTATTGATGGTCCTAATTTTTCTGACACTGTTGTTGCAGATATTACAGGAGAAGCATGCAGAGGAGATGATTCCATAGGTGTAGGGGATTGCACTAAGCCCCAGGGACCACCACAAGATTTAGATGATGAACCAGAAAGTGTAGGGACTTGCATGGTGGAAGCAAGCACCCAAGGATCACCAGTTGATTGTCCACCAGAGCCTGAGGCTGAAGAGGAGCATGTACTTGACCAGGAGGAAGCCATGGATACATCTACCCTTGTAGAACCTCCAGGTATTCTCCAGCACGCTCAGGTAAGTATTTCTCCCCTTTCTTCAGAAAAATGCAATGAGGTACCTAGTGCTGATGTTATTGATTCTGATGAGTTTATTGATATACCTTGTGTAGAAATTGTTTGTGAAAATCCAATAGAGGTACCAAGCATTGATTGTATTGATCATCATACATTACTTGACACATCCATTGTAAATATGAATTGCGAAATAATTTTAGAGGCACCCATAATTGATGTAGTTTTTTATGATGAATCACTTAATACATCTTTTGTGGATATGGATAGTGAAAATTTTTTAGAAGTGCCTGAAATGGATGTTATTTATTTTGATGAATCTCTTGCTATATCTTATGCTGAGGATGAATGTGAGAAACTCATAGAGATATCTGAGATTGATTTGATTGGCTATGATACATTGCTTGATACACCCTTGATGGAAAATAATTGCGAAATTTCTATTGATGAGCCAGAACTTGATTTCTTTGTTTGTGATGAGCCTCTGGATGCAAATTTGGTAGGAAATAATTTTGAAAATTTCATTGAGGTACCAGAATTTGATTTAATTGAATATGATGCAGTTTTGGATTCACTTATTGCAGAGACTGATATTATATCATTTCTTTCTGACCCTGCACGCTTGAGAGAGGTATTACATGTTTTTGCAGGGTCCAGAAGACTTCAGGAGTGGGTGCTCCAACTGAACAGACTTCAGCCTCCTAGAAGGATTTCTGAAAAGCATCAAGAAGGAGGAGATGATTTTACTATAATTCGAAGCACTCCACCCCTTCCATGGATTTTAAACCTGAATCGACTTAGGCCACCAGAGCAATTTTTTGTAAAGTTTAAGTGTGGGGGAGTCCCAAATCACTCAGCCACCCAGACTCCTCCACTACCAAGATGGAGGCTACTGCTTGATAGGCTCCGTCCACCAGAATAAAGGGGAGTTTGTTCCTTTACTTTACTTTTCTTGTTTTTCTTTATGTTATACTCGCATGTTTGTTTACTTTTATACTTTGCATTTATACTTTGGTTCCTCATTTTGCATTTTGTTTGGCTTTGAATAAATCTTGGTTGATTTCGAGTTGTATCTCCTTACATGTTCCTTTATTATGCTTTGAGAATCCTAAAAGATAGTTAAGTCTGATTATCGAGTTTTGGTTTCCTTGGTATGCTTGGGGATATTAATTGCATTTAGTCATTTGTTGTGGTGATAGACTCTATCTTGTTAGATTAAGCATGACAGTTTTATTGTTCACCTAGTGAGGATATTGCCATGCCTATCCTTAATCCTCTTATGTGTGATAGCATTTGTGATACTTGACACTCTAGAACTTGCTTTGATTCTTTTTGAAATTACAATAGCATAAGCTTACATGAATATGATGGAGGCAATCTTTCTTGTTGAACTTTTAGTTTTCCTCTCCTTTGTTATTGTCACTACTGGATATTTCACCTATTGCTTTCATATTTCATTGTCTCTACTTTATCAGATCTTTTCATTGTCATTACATTTTCACTGCCATATCTTTATTATTTTATTCTTCCTTGGAGCATGCGATGAGAGCATAAGGTGATTGCATGATGAGTTACATTTTTATTTCTCTATTATCAGCCTCTATTATTGTGAGTTTTAGAGGTTATCATGCTTTACTATCTTGCCCGAGACGGTCAAATTTTAAGTGTGTGGGGGGGGGGGGAGACAAGTGTATATGGACGAATGCTTGTGTGAAAAAAAAAAAATCTCTCTATGTGAAAAAAAGAGAGAGAGATAGAAAAAGGAAAGTAAAGATGAAAGAAAAAAAAAAGTGAAAGAAAAAGAGAGAAAAGAATGAAAAAGAAAATCTCTCTATGTGAAAAAAAAAGAGAAAATCCTCAAGCATTCGAGTTGAATTAGTGATGAACAAAAAGGAATATTTTCTTGATGTGTACTCTTTTGATATTATTGTTTAGAAAAATTCAAGAGTTTTGTTGTTAATCCGTACATGCATTTTGAGAGATGTTGTAAGTGGTTGATATGTAGTGCATTGAGAATGTGAAAGGATAATTTTGAGTGTTGGAGGCTTGATTGAGTTGTTTATTTTGGCCTATTGTTTGAGTGTATACATCATGTTAATTACCCCAATGCTCTCATATTCTCTTTGATATTCTTTCATGCTCTCTATGATCTTCTTTGTTATCTGTTTTCTTGTTCTCTTGTTAGCACTTGGTTTCATTATTATTCATTGAAAAGCCCTCTTGATTTGTGTACTAATGTTATAGTAGTGGAGAAGTAGAAGATAAGCAAGCATATGGTAGTGCAATGTCATGAATGTTTTGAGAGAACTCCACTTCCATATTTGTTATTTTGTGAGCATCAGTGCATATATCTATCTTGTGAGGTTTTTTTTTTGTCATGCTTAGTTTATGCAAGTTGATGAAATTACCATGCTTTTGATTTATGTGAGATTTGGAACCATAAAACATGGATTCTTGAGACTTGATAATCTTAAGTAATTTTCTTTTATTATCTCTCAAGTATTGATAGGGGATGTAATGTTTGGGAGATATATTGTTTTCTTTTAGTTTTATTTACTTGTGCGAGACGCCCAAGAATAAGTGTGGGGGAGTTGATAACCACCATTTTTGTTGATTATTTTAGGCTCTTAAATCCATGTTTGATCCATATTTTATATGCTTAAGTTTGCAATTTTATTAGGTTTCATGTATTCCCTTCATTTTGGCTTTTAATTCTAATCTTTGTATATTTGGGATATTTTTGGCACTAAATTTGGATATTATTTTGTAGGCTTCAATTGATCATGGACCTAGATCAAATCGGGTCAGACTTGAGTCAGCATTGGATCCCGATCAAAGGGATCAAGCATCGGATTGATAGGAGCCGTCCATTCTAGAAAACGGCTAGATCTGAGCCATCGGTCAACTTCTGGTCGATCCGAGTCCAAGATAGAATCAATCATGACCAGAGACCAAGATCTGAAAATTTCAGCCAAATCGGAAGTGATCTGACCGTTGGATCGAGCTTAAGATGTTCTAGACCATCCGTTCAAGAAAAGGAAAGATCTGGACCATCCGCCACTGATCTGGTTAATCCGAGCTGGGGACAGGTTGATCAGGACCATTGATTGGAATCTGTGAAGTTTGGTTCAGATCGGAAGAGATCTGACCGTTGGATGAAGCCGAATCGATCTCAGCCGTCCGTTACTAATGAGCTTTGAGTTCTGGGCTGAACTCAAGCTAGGACTGAACCCAAGAGTTGGCTTGACTGAACTCGAACTAGACTGAACTAGACTGAACCAGAGCTGAACCAACTGAAGCTGGCTTGGCTGAGCTATTTGACTGAACCAAGTGCTGATTGAACCCAAGCTGGATTGAACCCAGGACTGAACCGAAGCTGGCTTGACTGATTGAATCAACTGCTTGGTTTGGCTGAACCACACTGATTGACTGAACCCAGGAATCGAACTCGAGCTGTGGCTTGGCTGACCGAATCCACGCGCAGCCGGGGATCAAAAAGGGAAGAATCGCGCGACCTAGGTCTTCATCGACTCCACACGCAGGCCAGCGGCGATCTTCTTCTCCTCCATCTTCATCGTTGCCGCAGCTAGGGTAGCGGGTTCGTGCCCTAGTCGCCGGAGCTTCGATCAGCTGAGTTGAGGGGTTCCCGACTCATTCATCCACCTCCGCCGGCGTCTCCACCATTTCATCACCGCCGCAAGCTAGGGTAGCGGGTCCGTGCCCTAGTCGACTCAACCACCGCCGGCCGGACTTCCTCTCCATCACCAACGCCGCCGACCACAGCTAGGGTTCAGGGGTTCCGAACCCTAGCTGATTCCATCGCAGCTTTCTCTCGGGTTTGAGGGGTTCCCGACTCGATCGAGGCTATCATTCACTCCACTGCCGCAGTTCCTTATCAGCATTACAGCAGTTTCTCTTTTCTTAGATTTCACAATTTCTTCTCCGAATTTCCAGTTGTTCTTATCAGCAATTGTTTTCCATTTCCAGTAGATTTCCTTTGCAGCATTCTTTCGGGTTGAAGGAAGTGACGAGCCTTCGTCCGAACCAATTCAGTATTTCTTCAGCAATTTTTCTTCATTAATTGTATTTCTTCACAGCTTTTCCATTGCAGATCTCCTTTCAGCAATTTCAATTCCTTCTCAGCAGCTTTCTTCACAGCGTATCAAGCAGTCGGCACATTCCTCTTCACAGCACAGAATTTTTCTTCACCGCAATGTTTGTAATAGATGGATTTTTCTTCACAGCATATCAAGCTTCCTTCCATTACTCAGCCGCAATTTTTCTTTACCTTAGCAACTCTTCACAGCACAGAATTGTAGGATTATTGGCATGTTTCAATTTGATTCAAATGTTGATTGATCGTAATTGGTGAATGTTGGTGATAGTTTGTTGAATGTTTGTAATAGATGGATCTTTCCATTTCAATTTGAACTTACTTGAATGCCATTTGAAGCATGCCTAAATTGTGTTTGATTAAATGTTTCTTAGAACAAAACTTTCAATTGTGATGTTTCTTAGTTGTTTAATCTTTGTTCTGTATTGCTCTTTCATTAGTTTTAATGTTCTTGTCTTTATTTAAATGCAATTAAGTTAGATCAGTCTAGATTTCTTCAATGCTATAGTTTTGCTTCATGTTTAGGTTTTATTGATGCTTAACTTCTTGAATGCCTCTGTCATATTGGCTTTCTTCCATCAATTAGAACTAGATTTTCCTACTTGCTTTGTTATGTCTTTTCGTAGTCTTAATGCTCCAATTCAAACCCCAGTTCGATATCAAAAAATTCAAAAGCAATAAGATACGATCTTGAGATTTATCTTGTACCAACTACATTCGTTGGGAGACGACTCGAGTTACTCTATGCTACATTAGTTTAGAGGAATTCGGTACTTAAATTGTATTTGAAACCGTAACGCGACAAAAACGGTTATCAACGGCTCCCCGAGGCACAATCCAAAATAAGAATTTGACAGTTTAAATTCAATTTAGGAAATTTAATTGTAACAACTAACTTTAAATTGGACGGCTCTCCGAGGCTCAATCCAAAATAAAGAATTTTGTAAATAATTTAATTTCCAATTATGAATTTAAATGCCAATTAATATTCCCATAATTTTTCTAGACTTTCTTGAAAGAAAGTGCCCAAAATTACGAGCTTTCCATAAATGGAATGTTTCCAAAAATAAAAGGTCTCAGAATAATTGTAAGTTTCTGGTACAAAGAAAACTTAAGTTTTTCCAAAATTGGAAAATTTCCAAAATGGAAAATTTCCAAAATGGGAATTTCTAAAATTGGAAAGTTTCCAAAATGGAAAGTTTTCACAATTATCATAAAATTTCAGAAACAGGGATATTACAAAAGTTTGCGAAATTTCATGATGATTTTCAAACTTTGAAATTCCTAAATCAAAAATTTACCATAATTGGAAAGTTTCCATAATTGAAATTTTTTCCAAAATTGAGATCATGACAAAGTTTTCCGCAAAAACAATTATATGATTATGTCGAACACAAACCTCGGCTCTGATACCACTGTTAGGTCCGGGTGCATGTTGACCTGGATGCGGGTTCGTAATTTTAAAATTAATTACGTGCAACGGAAGGTTTAGCATAAATAATTTCTCAAATTATTTAACCACACATCTAAGCATGCAACTTTATCTTGTGTAGACATGATCATATATTTTTAATTTTGCAGAAACATAAACTAATTTACGTATTACCTCGCGTAACTCGAAGGAAGTGACGAGATCCAACCGTAAGCGTCCCTTGGAAGCTCCGCCTCTATTCGCGTCCACGCCGAGTATCTTCGGGATGACCTCGCAAAGCCACGAGTTTCGTGTTCTCGAGAACTACTAGATTCTCCGAGAACGCGACAAGAAAAACCAAGAGAGAAGTAATCACATCGGAAAAACTCACTACCAAGGTTGGCCGGAATCACAATTCCGGCGAGAAGGAGGAAGATGACTTGTGCCCAATCCCAAGGTGATGATGGCCGGAGAGGAAGATCGTCCCAACGGAAGAACTTCGTTGCCTCGGTGCTTCTCCTTGTGCTTACGGCAAGAAGAAGGGAGAAGAACCTTGTGGCCGGCCAAGAGGAAGAAGGGAGGAGAGGGAGAGATCCCAGGCAAGAATACATCGATTATTTTCCAAGCCTTGCCTTGGGTCCTTTATATAGTGACCTCTCAACCATCAAACCTCTCAAAAAAGAGACTTATTCCATCATGCCAAGTTTTATCATATTTTAATTCATGATAAAATCGACCAAGTCTCCATTTTTCTTATGGAATAAATTTTCTTATCATGGTAAATCAATCCATGATTGATTTTATAAAATAAAATAAACCAATCCATGGTTCATTTTAATTTCCATGAAAAATAAACCAAACCTTGGTTTATTATATAAAAATTTATATCATCCATAATTTTATAAAACAAACCAGACTTGGTTTATTTTATAAATTGAACCAAAAACTTGGTTCTCACCCTTTGATGTGGCCGACCAAGCAAAGAGGATGGAGACGCTCTTTGGCCGGCCCATCCAAGCCACGTCCCAATGAATTAAACTTATTTAATTCATTTATTAAGTCTTCAAAAGTCTTAGCCATTTTACACTTCCGATGTGTCTCTGAAAAATTCAGATTCGACTTATCGTTTGGCTTAACCAAACCTAATCTCTCTTGATTGGAAAATCCAATTTTCAACTCGTTTTAAATCCCTCGGATTACTCGTAGTGCGTGTGACTAAATAGGCTTTCGATTTATGTTGGCCGTCTATAATTAATCAATTATAG
This sequence comes from Boesenbergia rotunda, assembly GCA_024364735.1. Lineage (NCBI taxonomy): Eukaryota > Viridiplantae > Streptophyta > Magnoliopsida > Zingiberales > Zingiberaceae > Boesenbergia > Boesenbergia rotunda. The sequence goes on along the minus strand of JAGFNQ010002203.1, from coordinate 50,484 downwards.
AACGATCATGAGTGACACCTAGTAGTACATCATGATCCCCAATTAATCGAAAGATCAACGGTTGACTTCAGAAACAATTCTGAAACCCTTCAGCAGCTATAATGAATCGTGCCCCATTCCCTTTACCATCTTATACCCACTTGGTTCAGGACATGGTCTATGTGTGTCAGTCCCCACTAGGCTGACTACGTCACACCTAGCCCAAGTAACGTTTTCTCGTCCTACGGATTCTAATTACTCTCATGTATTTAAGAGATTCATACTCTGAACATGTCATGCTCTGGCCAGAGGCTTCGAGTAACAATCTGACGATAGGCCTTGGGTATACATCTCCTCGCAAGGAGTGGTGAATCCTTTGTATGCTGTTCAAACATCTTCGGGCACTTCGGCTTATACCCAATCATCCTGGGTCCACACCTCCTTGGAGATGCTTGCTTAAGATGTCAAAGTATAAGTCTCCATGACCAAGATGACTTGAACACTGCAAGTCAAAGGAACATCGCACTTAAGCTGCAGTAAGAACTTCATTGACATATCTATATGTAGACTACCATATGAAGTTTTATAGCCAGTCACTCCAATGAACTAGTTCCCTTAACTAGCATTCATGTTTATCTCCGGACATCCCAATGTCACCAGCCAGTGAGAATCAGCTGATTAGAGAATAACCCATGCCAGTCTCAACAGAATTGATAGTGTCCGTATTTATCAATTCATCGACTAGGGACAATTTCAATACTTCACAATTGCACATGTAGAGATAATCACTAGTTGTGAATTCATCACAAATTCTCTCATGCTGTGAATTGTATTGCGGACATTCAGTAAATGAGTTTAAGATCTCAATTAAATACATAAACATGTATACTCAAATAGTGAATATTTATTTATTAAAATAAATTATTACAATCATAAGGCGATTGACTTAGGATATTTTTTTCATATCACTAACACTATGGTTATGAGGGTTCATTTTGTAGGCCAAGAATCACCGGGGGCTCACCGGTGTGGCCTAGTATGGGTTGAGTCACCTAGGGAGGTGACTAAGGCCAAGAGCTTAAGGGGGAGCTCTAGGAGCCTTTGGGGTCCATGGTAAATGGATCTGAATAGATGGTTTCTCTAGGACGGCCTAGGTGGACTAGGAAATGTGCCAAAGGGATTGGAAGACTTGGGTAAGTCTTAATTCTAGGGAATTGGCACATTAAGAGGAGCATTAGGGAGAAAAAGGTGAAAATAGAGTTATATTGGGTAAAATTAGGTGTTAATGTGTAAATACCATATAATTCAGTGCTAAGAATGTATCATGGTCAGAAATGAGAAGATACATCAAGGAGAAGCCTAAATTAGAACTTTTGGAGGAGTTAAAATGATACAATTTAGGTAGAGTTGGATTTCATGCCAATCTTGGGATATATAGTACATTTATTTGGAAACATATTTTTCCCAAGTAGATATAGGCTTCACAAATCTCTCTACAAAATTTTAGATTTTTTGGAGATTTACAGAATTATTTAGGGATTTCTGAAATTTGACTGAAAAATCTAAAATTCAGGTATAAGTCGACTGCCCTAGGGGCAGTCGACTGATCTCAGCCCAAAAACATTCTGTGCGTTTTGGCAGTCGACTGCCCTGGGGGCAGTCGACTCAGGGCAGTCGACTGATCAGTAGGCTGAAATATGAAAAAGGGTATTGGCTAATAAGAAATTACAAAATTAGATGATAGGAAATGACTTTAGATTAAAATCCTTGATTATGATTTCATATTCCTTGAATAGAGTGTTACCCCATGAATTAATGAGGTCATATGGATAATTCAAAGAAGATTGATAAATGGATATTTATCTAGTGTTAAGAGATAAGAAGAAGGAGACTTTTATCATATTAAGGACACAGAAGAAAAAGGGGAGTTGAGGACAATTCCATGTATCAAATTATAATGGTTAGCCTTGGCAAAACATGGAATTATTGATGGATTTGAAAATTGATACGAATGCCAAGCTTTTGTGGAAATTAAAGAATTGATACCCAATGTCAAGCACATTTATTATTCTTCATGGAAATATATTCTTCTAGGATAAGGTATATATATCCTAGCAAATGTGCTTGCAAACTCTTAAATTGTTTAAGGTTTTGTTGAGTTCATGTTGGCATTAGGGATAAGGTTTCTTGGGGCAATCCTTAATTGTATCTAAGGAGGAAAGAACTTGGAAGTTGAGTTAGGTAGAACTTGACTTGGTGTCATGGTGTTAAGTTGGGTAGAACTTCACCTAGGTAAATTGAAAATTGGGAGAAGGCATAGGTTAAGGGGGAGGTTGCTTCCTTGTTTGCCTTAATTTTCATAAGAAATTTTTGGGTTTTGTATCAAACTTGGGAATGGTGATAGACATATTGGGGAATGTATTTTTCCCAAGTAGGTATAGGTACCACAAAGTTCTCCACAAAATTTGAGAATTTTTGGAGATTTGTGGAATTTTAAGCACATTTCTAAATTTGGTCAGAAAGGCTAAAATTTTGAATTTCAGAGTATCAGTCGACTGCCAACAGGGGCAGTCGACTGGTCAGGGATGATTTTTGTATCAGCAGCTGGGTATGTATCCAAATGATGTAAAATAAGTGTATTGTAACGCCCGCCTTTTTCCCCCACCTTATGGTGTGGCGAGAAAGCGGCGTTACGCTAAACATACATGTACATATAAAACATCTTAATGCAGCGGAATAATAATTTTATTTTCTTCTACAAATGCTTTTAACCATGCAACTAGTACTTAAATCATATACACATGTCTAAGTTATCATTCATGGGCATGGTGACATTATACTTAACATATTACCAGCATACATAGCATCATGATATCAAATTCCATAACTTATCCATAAGCATTCCATGTAGCAAGTAGTTTATCCATAAACTTCATGAATAGTAAGTTGTTTCTTAGGCATAACTATCATAAGTTGAGCATAAAACCAAAATAAGCATTTTCAGTGCACAAAACATGCGATAAGTAAAATGAGAGGAATCCTTGGCCATTTCACTACCACACACACATGTTCTTGCCTCTCCTGCTGCTTCCCTTAGTAATCTCTTGCTTGATCTGCGGCATAAGAAAAATAAGACTATAAGCACATAGGCTTAGTAAGACCCTTTTCCTACTCACAAAAATCCATACGTCACATAAACATAAACATAATGCTTCAATCCTACATATCATAGCATACTTCGTATCATAAACATAAACACAATCATGGCATCATTCTTAGCATTAACATAAATAGAATCATGGCATCATAATTTAGCATGAACATAAATAAAATCATGGCATCATAATTTACATGGACATAACATAATCATGGCATCATAATTAACATGAACATAAACATAATCATGGCATCATAATTAACATGAACATAACATAATCGTGGCATCATAATTAACATGAACATAAACATAATCATGACATCATAATTAACATGAACATAAACATACTTCGCATAACCATACCTTGCATAAACTTACTTGCATAAACATACCTTGCACAACCTTACTTTGCATAAGCCTACTTATCATAAACATAATGCATAACATGGATGGATGCATGCGGCGAATGCATATATCATAAGGATGCTTAGTTTAAAATCATACTTTTAAATATTTAAACATAATCATAACATCATAGGGGCCCTGGCTTGTACCACATTCATACATCATATGCGCGCATCCCTAAGTAAATACGAGGTAGCTAATCTCGACCTACTAGGGTAAGGATAGCTTCATCGGTAGTCCCCGAACCGTGGACAGCTTCATCGGTAGTCCAGAACCGTGGACAGCTTCATCGGTAGTCCAGAACCGTGGACCTTACATAGGTCCGGTACAAGCTCATTCATAAAATAAAATATTTTCATATGCTTCTTCATTCATAAAACATTCATAGCATAATCATTCCTTCTTAATGCTTAACATCATCATTATGCCTCGAAGGCATGTATCTTATCTTCATTCATCATTTTCATTCCATATCATCATTATGCCTCGAAGGCATGAACTTTAACTTCATTCATCATTTTCATCCATAACATGACATGTATACATATCATTCATAAATCATACATATCATTCATAGATCATGGCATACATACATATCATTCCTATCTCATGGCATACCTACATAATTAGTATCTTAATTCATAAAAATATACATGGTCATGATACATAGGAAAACATGCCTAGATCCTTTCATACATGATACATTTCCTTAGGTTCATGGCACATGGTCTAAACATTTATGAATTATCATAACAAATGACCTAACATACAAGTCATGACCCATAAGCTAGGGTTTTGATTGGCATAAAGATTCTTCCAACATACTTAAACATATACATACATCATAGTACCCTATAAACATGCATCCTTGTGGTCTTAACCCACTCCAAACCCTTGGTTATGGCCTTGGCCGAAACCCTAAGGAACCCTAGGTCCATGGAAAAATTCATATAGATCACCAATAACATCCCATACAAACATAAAATGCCATAGAAAAACACTTGATCCCCTAATTAAGGCTAACCCTAATCCCTTAACCGTAGATTTGCTCTTGGCCGAAACCTAAAGGTCCATAAAATTCATGGAAAAATTCTTATAAAACACAATTACTATCCATCATATCATAGGGAAACAAAATTAACATGTTGAATGGTTAGATCAAGGTCCAACCATGGATTATGGTTCTTGGCCGAAATTTATAAGAACTATTAAGCATGTAAGAATTCATATGAATCACTACTAACATCACTTACATCATAAGGAGACATAAGAACCATCATTAGAGAGTTAAAACTAATCCTAGCCATGGAAACTTGGAGGTGACCGAAACCCTAAGTCCTCCTTCATGGATTTTTCATCTTAGATCTCAAACAAAAAGCTTAGATCATATCCATATCAAGAAAAACCATTACACCACAGGTGAGGGCGTCTTACCTTAGACTATCTTGGTTATAGACCTTAGATTTGAGAGAAGGATGAAGACCTTGTTGCCTTTTGACCACCTCTAACCCTTGTAACCTTGAACAAAACCTTGGATCCTAAAGGAGAAGCCTTCTTGGGAACTTTTCCCAAGAGAAAATCCCCCCTTGGGGTTTCGGCTAGGATGAAGAAGGAGGAGGGAGAATGGTGGACTTGGTGGAAGAAGCAAAGTAACTCCCATGCTATCTCTTTATACCACATTAAGAAGGCAAGTGAAGAGTCATGGTGTCTCTTCCCTTCATGACTCTTCATTTTCCCCTATGCCTTAACCAAAATCCACTTCATCCTCTACTAGCACTCCCTTGCTAGGTGAATTGGTTAGTACATACATGGTGGTACCATAGGTCCAAGGTTCAATCCTTGATCCATTCACTTTATTTTTATTTTATTTTAATTTTATTTTCCATTATTTCCAAAAATTCCCCTAAAAATCCTCCATAATTATGCTAATATTCCTAATTAAAATCCATTTATATTTATATTAAATTTTGCCCAAAATCCACCAATAACCATGGTACTGAAAAGCACATATAAGGCCCATTAGTACTTAGTTTCTCAATTTAAATGAAAAAGATCATGGATTTCTAGGCTAAGATTCGTACTAATATCTCTAGGTCCCTCGTAAAATTATCTAGACATGATCAATATTTTAAAGAAAATATTAAGAGAATTTTCCGGGTCGTTACAATCCCCCATACCTCGTGAAAGTTTGTCCTCGAACTTAGAACAACTCCGGGTACTTGCGTCTCATCTCGTCCTCGCGTTCCCAGGTAGCTTCCTCGAACCGTTGACTTTTCCATAGGACCTTGACTAAGGGTACCTCCTTGCTCCTTAGCTTCTTGACTTCCCGGTCCAAGATCTGGATAGGTCGACTTTCATAACTTAGGTCCTCCTGAACTTGTACTGTCTGTGGCTCGATCACTTGATCCATGTCCAGAATACACTTCTTAAGCATTGACATATGGAACACATTATGAATAGCTGACATCTCCTGAGGCAGCTCCAGCTCATATGCCACATTGCCAACTCGCTTCCGGATCAGGTATGGTCCCACATATCGCGGATTTAGTTTTCCTCTCTTTCCAAATCTCGTTACTCCTTTCATAGGAGCCACTTTGAGGAACACTAAATCTCCAACATTAAATTCCAGTGGTCTACGCCGGACATCTGCATAACTCTTCTGCCGGCTCTGAGCAGCTTCTATCCGTTGTCGAATATTCTGTATAGCTCGGGTGGTGCTGTCGATGACATCCGTTGTGAGCCCCATCTCCTTCTTTTCACCACCTTCATACCAACAGATCGGAGACCTACATCTCCTCCCGTAAAAAGCATCATAAGGTGCCATTCCGATAGTAGCTTGGTAGCTATTATTGTAAGCGAATTTCGCTAAACATAGATATCGGCACCAGCTCCCTTTGAAATCCAAGGCACAAGCTCGCAACATGTCCTCCAGTACTTGATTCACTCGTTCAGTTTGTCCGTCAGTCTGAGGGTGAAAGGCGGTGCTGAATCGTAGTTTAGTGCCGAGAGACTTCTGAACACACTCCCAAAAATGCGAGGTAAAGCGATCATCTCTATCTGAGATGATGGTCTTGGGAACTCCATGAAGCCTGATTATCTCCTTAACATATAATTGAGCCAGTTGCTCAATCGAATAAGTCATCTTGATTGCTAGGAAGTGAGCAGACTTCGTCAGCTTGTCCACAATTACCCAAATCGCATCATATCCGTTGGTAGTCCTGGGAAGTCCTGAAATAAAATCCATAGAAATATCTTCCCATTTCCATTCCGGAATCGGAAGTGGCTGCAGAACTCCTCCGGGTCGCTGGTGCCCTGCCTTCACTCGTTGGCAGGTCAAGCAAGTGCCAACACGCTGAGCCACATCTCTCTTCATACCGGACCACCAGAATTTTTCCTTTAGGTCTTGATACATTTTGGTGGATCCTGGATGCATCGAATAAGGGGTTCCGTGAGCTTCTGCCAATATTTCCCTCCGTAGCTTCGGATCATTAGGGATATATAGGCGATCCCTAAGGTAAAGTACTCCCCCGTCGGCGATACGAAAACCATCGCCCTTCCCTTCTAGGATCTCTTGTTTGATTCTCTGAAGGCTCAGATCACCATTTTATTTTTCCAATATGTCCTCGAACAGCGTCGGTGATATTGTCATGGTAGAAAGCTGTCCGGAGATGACTTCGACCCCAAAATTCACAATTTCTCTTTCGAGTGGTCGGGGTAATCTAGATATGGACATCAAGGTGGCACTTGACTTCCGGCTGAGTGCATCAGCCACCTTATTTGCCTTACCTGGATGGTAGAAGATCTCACAGTCGTAATCTTTCACCAACTCCAGCCATCGGCGTTGCCTCATATTCAGATCTTTCTGAGTGAAGAAATATCGCAGACTCTGGTGATCTGTATAAATCCTACACTGCGCTCCATACAGATAATGCCTCCATACCTTAAGAGCGAAGACCACAGCGGCCAGTTCCAGATCGTGAGTGGGGTAATTCTGTTCATGTTCCTTGAGTTGTCTAGAGGCGTAGGCAATGACCTTACCCCCCTGCATAAGTACAACTCCAAGTCCCAGTTTGGAGGCATCGCTATACAGGTCGAAACTCTGGTTACATTCTGGAAGGGTAAGAATTGGAGCACTTGTAAGTCTCCTTTTTAGTTCCAAGAAACTCCTTTCACAGTTTTCCGTCCATTCATACTTTTTATCCTTCCTGGTGAGGGCCGTTAGAGGGGCTGCAATTCTTGAGAAATCCTCCACAAATTTTCGGTAATAGCCTGCCAGCCCAAGGAAACTTCTAATTTCACTGGCGTTCTTTGGCCGACTCCAGTTATTCACCGCTTCAATCTTTGTTGGATCTACCATAACCCCATCTTTGGAAATAATATGGCCCAAAAAGCCTACTTGGTCGAGCCAGAACTCACATTTGGAGAACTTTGCGTACAGTTGTGTTTCCCGAAGAGTCTGTAATACTATCTTCAGATGCTCGGCGTGCTCCTCTTGGTTCCTCGAATAAATAAGAATATCGTCGATGAAGACGATTACAAATTTGTCGAGGAAAGACGAAAATACCCGATTCATAAGGTCCATAAACATGGCAGGAGCATTGGTCACACCGAAGGGCATAACCACAAATTCAAATGTCCATACTTTGTTCGGAAGGCCGTCTTCGGAATATCCTCATGTTTTACTCTAACCTGATGATAACCATACCTCAGATCAATTTTTGAGAAAACGGTGGCTCCTTTCAATTGGTCAAACAGGTCATCTATCCTCGGAAGGGGATACTTGTTCTTGATCGTTACGTTGTTCAGCGCTCGATAATTTATACACATTCGCATAGATCCGTCCTTCTTTTTCACAAACAGTACCGGAGCTCCCCACGGGGAATGACTAGGGTGAATAAATCCCTTATCCAGCAACTCTGTAGTTGTTCTTGAATCTACTTTAATTCACCCGGCGCCATACTGTAAGGTGCTTTGGAGATCGGGTTAGTACCAGGAACCAATTCGATCTCGAATTCCACTTCTCTATCAGGAGCTAATCCTGGTAATTCATCTGGGAATACCTCTGGATAATCGCATACCACCCTGGGTGTCCCATGGTTCACCAGCACCCGAGAAATTTTCCGATTTTAGCCTCAACCACTGGATCAGATAAGCTTCTTGTCGTGCCACAGTGGTCGAGCCTGTCAGAGGAGTTTGCGTAACCGTAGGCGCCACGGGTATAGCAGTCTGATTCACTGGTGGAGTAGTAGAATTTTCTTGTTGGTTCATTAGGGTATTGATGGTTTGCTGCTGCTCCGTAACTTGACGCTGAAGCTGGGTCACTAATTGCACCAGATCAGGAGAGGGAGTAGTCTCATTAAGTCGGTTACTCTGTCTCCTAGCCATGCTTTCCTTCATAAAGGACAAGTATGGTTAATATGTGTTATTGTTATCCCTACCCCATATTGAATCCTAATATATCTGATTTTATAAGAAAAATATATATCGTTCATAGTCACATATCCTATAGTACCTTTGATCATAAAACATCCTTCATGCTTGCATATTCTAGAATCATAGGTATCATCCTTACTTGCATATTCCAAAAATTCATACAAGAAAATATAAAGTACGCATAGAGGTACTTACTTGGAAGCGGCAGGAAGAAGGCTTGATGTGTGTGTAGTGAGATGACAACTTGGCTCTGATACCAACCTGTAACGCCCGCCTTTTTCCCCCACCTTATGGTGTGGCGAGAAAGCGGCGTTACGCTAAACATACATGTACATATAAAACATCTTAATGCAGCGGAATAATAATTTTTTTTTCTTCTACAAATGCTTTTAACCATGCAACTAGTACTTAAATCATATACACATGTCTAAGTTATCATTCATGGGAATGGTGACATTATACTTAACATATTACCAGCATACATAGCGTCATGATATCAAATTCCATAACTTATCCATAAGCATTCCAGGTAGCAAGTAGTTTATCCATAAACTTCATGAATAGTAAGTTGTTTCTTAGGCATAACTATCATAAGTTGAGCATAAAACCAAAATAAGCATTTTCAGTGCACAAAACATGCGATAAGTAAAATGAGAGGAATCCTTGGCCATGTCACTACCACACACACATGTTCTTGCCTCTCTTGCTGCTTCCCTTAGTAATCTCTTGCTTGATCTGCGGCATAAGAAAAATAAGACTATAAGCACATAGGCTTAGTAAGACCCTTTTCCTACTCACAAAAATCCATACGTCACATAAACATAAACATAATGCTTCAATCCTACATATCATAGCATACTTCGTATCATAAACATAAGACAATAATGACATCATTCTTAGCATGAACATAAATAGAATCATGGCATCATAATTTAGCATGAACATAAATAAAATCATGTCATCATAATTTACATGGACATAACATAATCATGGCATCATAATTATCATGAACATAAACATAATCATGGCATCATAATTAACATGAACATAACATAATCATGGCATCATAATTAACATGAACATAAACATAATCATGACATCATAATTAACATGAACATAAACATACTTCGCATAACCATACCTTGCATAAACATACCTTGCACAACCTTACTTTGCATAAGCCTACTTATCATAAACATAATGCATAACATGGATGGATGCATGCGGCGAATGCATATATCATAAGGATGCTTAGTTTAAAATCATACTTTTAAATATTTAAACATAATCATAACATCATAGGGGCCCTGGCTTGTACCACATTCATACATCATATGCGCGCATCCCTAAGTAAATACGAGGTAGCTAATCTCGACCTACTAGGGTAAGGATAGCTTCATCGGTAGTCCCCGAACCGTGGACAGCTTCATCGGTAGTCCAGAACCGTGGACAGCTTCATCGGTAGTCCAGAACCGTGGACCTTACTTAGGTCTGGTACAAGCCCATTCATAAAATAAAATACTTCCACATGCTTCTTCATTCATAAAACATTCATAGCATAATCATTCCTTCTTAATGCTTAACATCATCATTATGCCTCGAAGGCATGTATCTTATCTTCATTCATCATTTTCATTCCATATCATCATTATGCCTCGAAGGCATGAACTTTAACTTATTCATCATTTTCATCCATAACATGACATGCATACATATCATTCATAAATCATACATATCATTCATAGATCATGGCATACATACATATCATTCCTATCTCATGGCATACCTACATAATTAGTATCTTAATTCATAAAAATATACATGGTCATGATACATAGGAAAACATGCCTAGATCCTTTCATACATGATACATTTCCTTAGGTTCATGGCACATGGTCTAAACATTTATGAATCATCATAACAAATGACCTAACATACAAGTCATGACCCATAAGCTAGGGTTTTGATTGGCATAAAGATTCTTCCAACATACTTAAACATATACATACATCATAGTACCCTATAAACATGCATCCTTGTGGTCTTAACCCACTCCAAACCCTTGGTTATGGCCTTGGCCGAAACCCTAAGGAACCCTAGGTCCATGGAAAAATTCATATAGATCACCAATAACATCCCATACAAACATAAAATGCCATAGGAAAACACTTGATCCCCTAATTAAGGCTAACCCTAATCCCTTAACCCTAGATTTGCTCTTGGCTGAAACCTAAAGGTCCATAAAATTCATGGAAAAATTCTTATAAAACACAATTACTATCCATCATATCATAGGGAAACAAAATTAACATGTTGAATGGTTAGATCATGGTCCAACCATGGATTAGTGTTCTTGGCCGAAATTTATAAGAACTATTAAGCATGTAAAAATTCATATGAATCACCACTAACATCACTTACATCATAAGGAGACATAAGAACCATCATTAGAGAGTTAAAACTAATCTAGCCATGGAAACTTGGAGGTGGCCGAAACCCTAAGTCCTCCTTCATGGATTTTTCATCTTAGATCTCAAACAAAAAGCTTAGATCATATCCATATCAAGAAAAACCATTACACCACAGGTGAGGGGGTCTTACCTTAGACTATCTTGGTTATAGACCTTAGAATTGAGAGAAGGATGAAGACCTTGTTGCCTTTTGACCACCTCTAACCCTTGTAACCTTGAACAAAACCTTGGATCCTAAAGGAGAAGCCTTCTTGGGAACTTTTCCCAAGAGAAAATCCCCCCTTGGGGTTTCGGCTAGGATGAAGAAGGAGGAAGGAGAATGGTGGACTTGGTGGAAGAAGCAAAGTAACTCCCATGCCATCTCTTTATACCACATTAAGGAGGCAAGTGAAGAGTCATGGTGTCTCTTCCCTTCATGACTCTTCATTTTCCCCTAAGTCTTAACCAAAATCCACTTCATCCTCTACTAGCACTCCCTTGCTAGGTTAATTGGTTAGTACATGCATGGTGGTACCATAGGTCCAAGGTTCAATCTTGATCCATGCACTTTATTTTTATTTTATTTTAATTTTATTTTCCATTATTTCCAAAAATTCCCCTAAAAATCCCCCATAATTATGCTAATATTCCTAATTAAAATCCATTTATATTTATATTAAATTTTGCCCAAAATCCACCAATAACCATGGTACTGAAAAGCCCATATAAGACCCATTAGTACTTAGTTTCTCAATTTAAATGAAAAAGATCATGGATTTCTAGGCTAAGATTCGTACTAGTATCTCTAGGTCCCTCGAAAAATTATCTAGACATGATCAATATTTTAAAGAAAATATTAAGAGAATTTTTCAGGTCGTTACATGTATGGGGGGCTAGTACACATTATTTATGGTCATTAGTGATTAAAAGAACCAATGATTGGGATATTGTTGGATTCTTTTTGATGTTAGGCAAAGGGGGAGAAGTGTTGGGTTTAATTTGGGAAACCATACACACCTTTGAGGGAAACCCTAGGTTTAGGGGGCGCTGAGATTAAGGGGGAGCATGGTTGCTCCATTCTTGGTGTAAGGGGAACCTGGAAGAGGTTCTTAAAAAGTCTTTGTAAGTCCAATGTAGGAGGAGCTTGGGAGAAGCTTTAAAAAGTCCGTTTTGGGAAATTCCTAACTTGGAGTGTTAGGTGTGAAAAAGTCCTAACTTTGGGATGTTAGGTGTGAAAATTGCTAACATGGAAGGTTAGGTGTGGAAAATCCTAACTTGGAGGGTTAGGTGTGGAAATTTCTAACTTGGGAAGTTAGGTGTGTGAAAAGTTCTAACTTGGAGGGTTAGGTGTGGGATGCCTTGGGATAGGATCCATACATGATCGCATTTGCATATGCATTGGCAGTGTAAGTCCAAGATGGAGTCTTGGCAGTGTAAGTCCAAATGGATGTTTACCATTATTATTACTACTTGTTTTACCTAACTTAAACGTATTGCCAAACATCAAAAAGGAGGAGATTGTTGAGGCAATCTGTGGTCCGGAGTGACCAACTGTTTTGATGTTTGAGCAAAGGATTTAAGTTAGGTTTCCCTTGTGTTCTTATATGTGTATGTTGAGTGTGCAGATTGCGCAGGTTTACACATATGGACTTAGCTGGACGACCTCGGTACGGTGAAGGGTGGCATGGAGATAAGCTGGAGGCTTCTGTGCACCCGAGGGACCTTGGAGAGCAGGGACAATGAGATGAGGGGCGCGGACATCGAGGCATGTGTGAAGGATGACATGGAGGCAAGCTGGAGGCTTACGTGTATCCGAGGGACGGGAGCCGAAGATGAAGAGGGCGCGAAGGCAATAGTCGAGGCTACTAATGAGGAGTCAGTTGAGTCGTGAGGGTACGAGTACTATGTGATTGTACTCAGAAAATCCTAGGGTTCGAGTGCTGAGAGAAGTGTACTTGGGAAGGGAAACCCTAGGTGTGTGAGTGGGGCAGTCGACTGCCATTAGGGCAGTCGACTGCCATTAGGGCAGTCGACTGATAAAACTCACAGAAGGTTTGTAGCTCTGGACCAGTCGACTGCTTTGGAAGCAGTCGACTGCTAGCGGATGGTAAGCTGGCAGAATTCGAACGTTGGGGTGTAAATGGTCGAATTCTGAGTGGGGGTAGTCGACTGCCCTGGGAACAGTCTACTGCCAGCGAGGGTTTTCAACCCGAGTTATATTTAAAGAGAACTCGGTTTGTGTTGAAACTCTTGAAGAGTTTGGTCTTGGTTAAAGGCCAAATAGTAGTTTTGGTGCTCAGGTCGTGTCAAGGTGCTGTGGCGAGGTTTCTCCACCCACAAGGAGTGATGAGGGCTAGCGGGAGGTTATCCGGGGAGTGATCCACAGACGGATTCTTAGATTAGTCACCCTTCGGGGTGGATACCAAGTAAATCTTCCTGTTAGCATTGTTTTCATTGTTGTTTATTGTTTTGTTTGTATTTCCGCTGCGCAACTAACAACGTAGGAAGAAGAAGATTCGAAGAATCGCTATTCACCCCCCCTCTAGCGTACCGAAAAGATCCAACATATTGCTTAATATTTTACCTAATGATGTAACTAGTGGTGTAGGAGAATATCAAAATACACATGAGCTATGGAACAAGTTGGGAGTATTTCATGAAAATCCTACACAAGCCCAAATAGTGGAAGAGCCAAAGGAAATAAGTTCAACGGTCCAAGAAGAGAAAGAAGAAAGTGAAAATTCATTTGTATCTTCAAATGAAGTGGCACAATAAAGTGAGAGATCATCTACTTCATCAAGGGAAGAAGAAGAGGTATCCACTTCAAAGATTGAGGGAGAGGAGAGATCCACTTCAATACCGGAGCAAGAAAAAGCCTCAACCTCCACCAAAGCAAGGACAAAAGACCACATTATTTGCTTTGGATGCAACAAAAGAGGACACTACAAGGATAAGTGTCCATTAGGTAAAAAGGAGGTAAACCCTAAACCTGGGTCAATTCATTTAAAATCTAACATGGGCTGTAGGGAAAAGGAAGGGAAAAAGCACATTAGATGCTTCACATGTGGAGAGCTAGGGCATTATCACACCAAGTGTCCAAGAAAAGGAGAGCTCAAGAAAATGGAGCATTTGAGAAAGTGGAAAAAAGAAGAAAAGAAGAGAAGCTCACATCATGTGGGAGCTACAAGGATAAGGGAGGTAATCCCTAACTTTAAGAATGTTTCAAATTTCCCTATGTATGCTAGAAATGATAAAAATTGCTTGCCTATGCATAATTTTGATTTCAAGTATCATGATAAAAATAGAGTTACTATTGCGTGCCAAAATTCTAAGAAACCCATGGATCATGATCAATCTAGAAATTTTAGGTCTAAGGACCAAGACATTAACCCTAAGAAAGGGAGACACATGCCGAGACAAAGTGGTAGATCTAAGAATGTCCAAAGTGGACATGGGGATACTAAGGAGAATAACTTAGAAAGGGAAAATCAAGCCTTGAGGGCAAGACTTGATAAATTGGAGAAAACCCTAGATAAGCTCACTAGTGGATCTAGTGTAAGATGTGTATATTGAATGACATGAATTTCTTTATATGAGCATCTTCATTTTGAAAAGAGAATCACAACTATACTAGGTGCATGTTTATATTAGTACATGCATGAAGTCCAATTACTTTGCATTGTAGATAACATGGTGTGTGGTGTCACATGGAAGATCATGTTATTAGTTCCTTGATTAGTTTGAATAAAGGCCCACAACCGAGATGGAATTTGACAACCCATCGGGATGGTTGTAGTGTAATTAGGTATGGTTGGTCTTGACCATAGAATTACACTAGTGTGCTTTGAGTGCATTGAGCAGGACCAAAACCCGAGGTTATCCAATTTGTACTGACTTGATAATTGGATAGGACCTCAAGATTATATTATGGAGTACGATCCCTTAATCCCGATATAATAACAGGCATATATTATTAACTATTATTTCTTTGATTTATCAATGGGCGAGATCTATTCTGTTAGATCGATAGACCCGATAAGTTGGGAAATAATATTAATAATATGATGTGTTGTTGATTATTGAGGGAATTCATATCTTGGTGAGTCGGGTTGATGATGCCCCCTTGATGAGCTCGAAAGGTTCATCATGCTAAACCCTGCAGGTGGATTTGATCCGGCATGATGATAAGGTAGAGTGGTACTAGTCAAGGACTCAGAGGTTAATTAATTTGAATTGTCAGTAATTTAAATTAATTAACGGGCATTCGAGATCTTAAACACGGGGGGGATGGATCACTCGTAATATGTGGAGCCCATATGCAAATATGGGGGTTGGTGAGGAAGTTCAATTAAGATCCTTTAGTGGAATGGATCTTAATTAATGTATCGGGTTTAGATCCATTGGTGGGCCATGATCCAACTCCTCCTCTGTGTCCCTACCTTATTCCTATAAATACCCAAGGAGAGCATGAAACCAAGGCTTGATCCAAGAGATTACTCCCAAGGACTCTCCTCTCTCTCTCTCTCTCTCTCTCTCATCTTTTCTCTTCTATGTTTCGGCTAAGCAAAAGGAAGGAGTTCCTTCTCCTTCACTTTCTTTCCTCCCCTCTCCATCAATACTCGGCTGGAATCACCAGGGTTAAGGAATGGAGCTTCCCCTTCTTTTATGGTGATCGGCGGCGCGGGAGCAAGGGGCAGCGGCCGGAAAGAGGTGGCGCAAGAGAGGTGTTGTGGCGGCGCAAGGAAGACGTAAAAGGGAGGTTGTTTAGCTGGTTGGGAGAAGGAAAAGGAGATCTATATCCTTCCTCATCTTCTTCTTCTCCTTCTTAAAGACTGCTGCCTGCCAGTAGAGCTGTGGTGGCCGGCGACGCAAGGAAGAAGGGGTGGTTGGCTTGCGGCGTGAAGAACCCTAGGAGCTAGGGTTTGGTTTTCGGCCATGGCAAGAAGAGGATCTCGTTTGGAGTGCCTCAGTGATCTCGGTTCCGGGTAGATTGTCGCCCATACGACATCCGTGAAGGGAGGGACATAAGGTAGAAGACCGCGAGGTGATCGGAAATGTATAACTCTTTCCCAAGCTCCTTGATTATTCTTATGTCTATTGTGTGCCATGTTTACTAACCTCGTCATTTTATGTTTGTTATTTAATTATTTTGATTGTGAATCATAGTCAATAATTGTTGGGACCGGGTGCATGTTGACATGGATGTGTGTTCGTAATTTTAAAATTAATTACGTGCAGCGGAAGGTTTAGCATAAATAATTCCTCAAATTATTTAATCACACATCTAAGCATGCAACCTTATCTTGTGTAGACATGATCATATATTTAAAATCTTGCAGAAACGTAAACTAATTTACTTGTTACCTCGCGTAACTCGAAGGAAGGGACGAGATCCAACCGTAAGCGTCCCTCGAAAGCTCCGCCTCTATTCGCGTCTACGCCGAGTATCTTCGGGATGACTTCGCAAAGCCACGAGTTTCATGTTCTCGAGAACTACTAGATTCTCCGAGAACGCGACAAAAACCAAGAGAGAAGTAATCACATTGGAAAAACTCACCACCAAGGTTGGCCGGAATCACAATTCCGGCGAGAAGGAGGAAGATGACTTGCGCCCAATCCCAAGGTGATGATGGCCGGAGAGGAAGATCGTCCCAACGGAAGAACCTCGTCACCTTGGTGCTTCTCCTTGTGCTCACGACAAGAAGAAAGGGGGAGAGGCTTGTGGCCAGCCAAGAGGAAGAAGGGAGGAGAGGGAGAGAGCCCAAGCAAGAATACTTGGATTATTTCGAATGAATTCCAAGCCTTGCCTTGGGTCCTTTATATAGTAGCCTCTCAACCGCCAAGTCTCTTTTTTCTTATGGAATAAATTTTCATAAGAAATTTATCATATAAATTTTCTATGACTTATTCCATCATGTCAAGTCTTGATTTTATATCATGGTTAAAATCATATTTTAATTCATGATAAAAATCAACCAAGTCTCTTTTTTCTTATGGAATAAATTTTCATAAGAAATTTATCATATAAATTTCTTTATATAAATTTCTTTATCATGGTAAATCAATCCATGATTGATTTTATAAAATAAAATAAACCAATCCATGGTTCATTTTAATTTTCATGAAAAATAAACCAAACCTTGGTTTATATAAAAAATTTATATCATCCATAATTTTATAAAACATACCACACTTGATTTATTTTATAAATTGAACCAAATAATTTGGTTCCCTCCCTTTGTTGTGGCCGACCAAGCAAAGAGGGTGGGGACCCTCTTTGGCCGGCCTATCCAGACCACGCCCCAATGAATTAAACTCATTTAATTCATCTATTAAGTCTTCAAAAGACTTAGTCATTTTACGCTTCCGATGCGTCTCTGAAAAATTCAGATTCGACTTATCGTTTGGCTCAACCAAACCTAATCTCTCTTGATTGAAAAATCTAATTTTCAACTCGTTTTAAATCCCTCGGATTACTCGTAGTGCGTGTGACTAAATAGGCTTTCGATTTATGTTGGTCGTCTATAATTAGCCAATTATAGAACGATCATGAGTGGCACCTAGTAGTACATCATGATCCCCAATTAATCGAATGACCAACGGTTGACCTCAGAAACAATTCTGAAACCCTTCAGCAGCTATAATGAATCGTGCCCCATTCCCTTCACCATCTTATACCCACTTGGTTCAGGACATGGTGTATTTGTGTCAGTCCCCACTAGGCTGACTACGTCACACATAGCCCAAGTAACATTTTCTCGTCTTACGGATTCTAATTTCTCTCATGTATTTAAGAGATTCATACTCTGAACATGTCATGCTCTGGCCAGAGGCTTTGAGTAACAATCCGAGGATAGGCCTTGGGTATACATCTCCTCGCAAGGAGTGGTGAATCCTTTGTAGGCTGTTCAAACATCTTCGGGCACTTCGGCTTATACCCAATCATCCCGGGTCAACACCTCCGTGGAGATGCTTGCTTAAGATGTCAAAGTATAAGTCTCCATGACCAAGATGACTTGAACACCGCAAGTCAAAGGAACATCGCACTTAAGCTACAGTAAGAACTTCATTGACGTATCTATATATAGACTACCATATGAAGTTTTTCAGCCAGTCACTCCAATGAACTAGTTCCCTTAACTAGCATTCATGTTTATCTCCGGACATCCCAATGTCACCAGCCAGTGAGAATCAGCTGATTAGAGAATAACCCATGCTAGTCTCAACAGAATTGATAGTGTCCGTATTTATCAATTCATCGACTAGGGACAATTTCAATACTTCACAATTGCACATGTAGATATAATCACTAGTTGTGAATTCATCACAAATTCTCTCATGCTGTGAATTGTATTGCGGACATTCAGTAAATGAGTTTATGATCTCAATCAAATACATAAACATGTATACTCAAATAGTGAATATTTATTTATTAAAATAAATGATTACAATCATAAGGCGATTGCCTTAGGACACTTCTCTCATATCACTAACAAACTCCCACTAGGCCTAATGTCAATCGCTACGGTACCCAATACCACAGGCTCTAACATGACCCTCAAACTTGTTTTGATGCAAGGCCTTAGTTAAAGGATCCGCTAAATTCCTTTCAGTGGAAATTTTCTCAATTTGTATATCATTCCTACTTATAATCTCTATAATCAGATGATAGCGGGGAAGCACATGTTTGGATCGCTGATGAGACCTTGGTTCCTTTGCTTGTGCAATAGCTCCATTGTTGTCGCAATAAACCGGTATTGATTCATCAATGGTTTGAACCACACCAAGTTCTTAGACAAACTTCTTGATCCAGACTGCTTCCTTTGCTGCTTCCGAAGCTGCAATATATTCCACTTCCATGGTAGAATCCGTTACGGTGTCTTGTTTGAAACTCTTCCAACTTATTGCACCTCCATTCAAAATAAATACGTATCCAGACTGAGATTTGGAGTCATCCTTATCTGTCTAGAAACTGGCATCTATTTACCCACGTATTATCATATCACCTTCTCCATATATTAGGAACACATCCTTAGTTCTTCTTAAGTACTTGAGGATTGTCTTGACAGCTGCCCAATGATCCATTCCTGGATCAGACTGCTATCTGCTTTTGACGCTCAGAGCATACGATACATCGGGCCTAGTACATAACTAGCATACATGATAGATCCTATCGCGGATGCATAAGGAATCTTATTTATGCAAATCCTCTCGTCTTCTGTGCGTGGACACATAGACTTCGAAAGGTTGATCTCATGCCTGATGGGAAGGTAACCTTTCTTGGATTCCGACATGCTAATCCTTTCTAGCACTCGGTCTATATATGTAGACTGCGAAAGACCATGCAATCGTTTTAATCTATCTCTATAGATTCTAATCCCAAGGATATAGGTTGCTTCTCCCAGGTCTTTCATGGAGAAAGTTTTGGACAACCAAATTTTAACTGACTGTAAGACTGATATATCGTTTCCTATAAGTAATATGTCATTGACATATAACACTAGGAATACGACTGTACTCCCACTAACCTTCTTGTACTCACAAGGTTCATCAGGATTTTGTGAGAAATCAAACTCTTTGATTGTCTCATCAAAATGGATGTTCCAGCTCCTGGATGCTTGCTTTAGTCCATATATGGATCGTCGAAGCTTGCATACTTTGGTTTTATCAACCAATGTGAAACCTTTAGGTTGTATCATGTATACATCCTCAAGCTGGTTTCCATTATGGAAAGCTGTTTTCACATCCATTTGCCATATCTCATAATCATAATGAGCTGCTATGGCCAGGAGCATCCGAATGGATTTATGCATAGCTACTGGCGAATAGGTTTCGTCATAATCAATTCCTTGTTTCTGATGATATCCTTTTGCCACTAATCTAGCCTTAAAGGTAACAACATTACCATCCATGTCGGTTTTCTTCTTGAAAACCCACTTGCACCCTATGGGCTTAATCCCTTCAGGTGGGTTAACCAAGTCCCATACTTAATTTTTGTACATGGAATCCATTTCCGAATTCATGGCTTCAAGCCATTTATCCCTTTCTGAATTTTTCAGAATATCTTCATAACTGATAGGTTCGTCATTCCTAATGAGTAACACGTCGTTTGATTCACTTAAGAGAAATCCGTATCTCTCTGGAATATTACGTGTCCTATCAGACCTACGAAGAAGTGGTGTTGTTTTAGGTTCAACTGATAGCTCATCATTATGAGTTATCGGTTGTGGGTCTAGACTAGGTTTCTCTGTAATGTCTATTGGAGTTTCTTGAACTTCTTCAAGTTCAATGCTACTCCCACTGTTTTCTTGTAAAAGAAATTCTTTTTCTAGAAATACAGCATGCCTTGAAACAAACACCTTTTGGTCCAAGGGATGATAGAATTGGTAACCTTTCATTTCCTTAGGGTATCCAATAAATTGTAACGCCCACTTTTTTTTTCATAAAGCGGCGTTACGTTAACATACTTAGGGCATGTAGACATCATAATGCAGCAGAAACCCTTAAACTTACACCTACATGCACTTACTACCATTCCTAGCATATAACACGGGAACTTGGCATATTAACATTATACTTAGCATCATATCATACTTAGCATTATGTCATACTTTAGCATCATGTCATACTTAGCATCATGTCATACTTTAGTATCATGTCATAGAGTCACATTCCAGTACTTAATAGTAAAGGTAAAGTTCTATCATGAGACGAGCAAACATATGGTCTCTTGGCCAAGTCACTATCACACACATGCTGTAAGGCCCTCCTGCTGCTTCCTTACTATCCCCTTGCGTGATCTGTGGTATAAGAAAAATAAGACTATAAGCACACAGGCTTAGTAAGACTCTTTCCTACTCACTAAAACCATTCATCATTTAATCATGAGCACATAAGACATTAACATACTTAGTGCTTTACATAGAACATAAACCTTTTCATCACTTAGCATACATTCGTCATGGCATGAACATAACTTAATCACATTCGTAGCATGGCATAAACATAACCATAAAAACATTCCTGGCATGGCATAACACTTGGCATAGTCATAACATAATAATCATAACCTCATAAACATTCTTAGCATGAACCTAAATAAAATCATGGCGTCCTAACTTAGCATAGCATAATTAAATCATGGCATTAGTATAGACATAATTAAAATCATGGCATCCTAACTTAGCATCAACATAATTAAATCATGGCATCCTAAACTAGCATGAACCTAAATAAAATCATGGCGTCCTAACTTAGCATAGCATAATTAAATCATGGCATTAGTATAGACATAATTAAAATCATGACATCCTAACTTAGCATCAACATAATTAAATCATGGCATCCTAAACTAGCATGAACCTAAATAAAATCATGGCATTCTGACTTAGCATAAACATAATTAAATCATGGCATCCTAAACTAGCATGAACATAAATAAAATCATGACATTCTAACTCAGCATAAACATAATTAAATCATGGCATCGTAATTAGCATGAACATACATAAAATCATTTGCATAAACATACCTTGCATAAACCTACTTTGCATAATATTCTTATAATGCATAACATGGATGAATGCATGTGGCAATTGCATATATATATAAGGATGCTTAATCTTTAAAAACATGCTTTTAAATACTTTAACATAATCATAACATTCATTGGGCCCTAGCTTGTACCACATTCATTCATCATATGTGCGCATCCCTAAGTAAATACGAGGTAGCTAATCTCGACCTACTAGGGTAAGGACAGCTTCATCGGTAGTCCCGAACCGTAAGGACAGCTTCATCGGTAGTCCAGAACCGTGGACCTTACTTAGGTCCGGTACAAGCCCATAAAATAAAATAAAATGCTTTCACATGCTTTCTCATTCATCATCATTCATACCATATTCATTCATTTATCATACTTAACATCATCGTTATGCCTTAAAGGCATCATCATTCATAGCATATTCATTCATTCATCATACTTAAACTTCATTCATCATTTTCATTCTTAGACATGGCATATGTACACATCATTCATAAAGCATGGCATACTTCCATATCATATATAAGACATGGCATACATACATATCATTCATAAACATGACATACATACATAACATTCATAAAACATAACACATATCCAAACATTCATGACCTAGCATATTATTCATGACATATAACCTAAGGGTTTGGTTAACATAGAATTCTTCCACCTTACTTAAACATACATCTTAGTAACCTATACCCAAGCATCTTGGTAGGTTTAACCCAACCCTAGCCCTAGGTTAGATCCTTGGCCGAAAGCCCCAAGGAAACCCTAGGTCCATGAAACTTCACATAACTTCCCGAACAACATCCCATACATACATACTAGGCCATAGGGAACATTTGATCCCATACTTAAAGGCCAACCCTAATCCTTTAACCCAAATCTTTCTCTTGGCCGAAACTTCAAGGCCATGGGGGCATGGAAAAATTTCCAATAAAACCCCAAATCAATTGTTAAACACCAACCATACCTTACCATAGGGCCATTGGGGCCCTTACTTGAAATAAATCCTAACTTTCCACCCTATTAGGGTACTTGGCCGAAACCTATAGTGTCTCAAGGCCATGTGAATCATTCACATAAACACCCTCCATCTCCCATATATCATGTTAATACATCAAACACATACTTGAGGTTTTAGACCCAACTCCACCCATGGGGTCTTGTTGTTGGCCAAAACCCTAGGGTATCCTAGGGTACCCCAAAAATTCCCAAAAATTATATTTAATCTCTAAACATCATAAGAGAACATTATACAACATTATCAAGATTTTTATCATCATCTTTGACCCTAAACATCTAGTGGCCGAAACCCATAGGGTCTCCTAGGGTTCTTGGTTTTCTTTTCTTGTTTCTTTTAACATCAAATCCCAAAAATCAACCAATATATCATGTTAAAAACATATGGAACTATTACACCACAGGTGAGGGAGTCTTACCTTGGTTGATCTTGATTTTTAAACCTTAAAAGAGAAGGAAATTGTAAGATCTTTGGACCCTTGAACCCCCTTGTCCTTGTATCCTTGGAAAACCCTTAGATCTTGGAGATGAGACCTTCTTGTGGAGTTTTTCCAAGGGAAACTCTCCTTGTGGTGTTCGGCTAGGATGAGGGAAGGAGGAGGAAGAAAATGCCAAGTGATGGAAGTAAAAGATAACTCCCAAACTCCCCTCTTTATAGCCCATTAAGGAGGTAAATGAAGAGTCTCTCCATGACCCTTCATCTTCTTCTAAGCCTTAACCAATATCCACTTCATTCCCTCCTAACATTCCCTTGCTAGGTGAGTTGGTTAGAGCATACATGGTTGTACAAGAGGTCCAAGGTTCAATCCTTGGTAGATGCACAATTTTTTTTCCACTTATTTTCTTTTATTTTCCTAGTATTTTCGAAAATCCTTTAAAAATTCCCCCATAATTATGTTAATATTTCTCATTAAAATCCCTTAATATTTATATAAATTTTCACCTAAAATCCACCAATAATTATGGTACTAAAAAGCCCATATAAGACCCATTAGTGCCCTTTTTCCCAATTTAAATGAGAAAACATTGATTTTCTAGGCCAAAGTTCGCATTAAAATTTCTAGGTTCCTCAGAAAATTATATAGACATGCTTAATATTTTAAAAAAATATTAAGAAAATTTTCCGGGTCGTTACATAAATAGACATTTATCAGACTTAGCATCCAATTTGTTTGATACAGTCCGCTTCACATAAGTAGGACAACCCCATATCTTTAGGTGAGATAAATGAGGTTTCTTACTATTTCACGTCTCATATGGAGTAGTAGAGACTACCTTGGTCGGGACTCTATTTAGCAAGTAAACAGCTGTCTTAAGCGCATAGCCCCAAAAGGATTTTGGAAGAGTTGCATGATTCATCATAGATCTAACCATGTCCATCAAGGTTCGGTTACGCCTCTCAGATACACAATTATGCTGTGGTGTATATGGCGGAGTCCATTGAGATAATATCCCATTGTCCCTAAGATAATCTTGAAACTCTTGACTTAAGTATTCATCACCCCGATCGGATCGAAATATCTTAATACTTTGGCCAAGCTATTTCTCTACTTCACTTCTTAACTCTTTGAATTTCTCAAAAGCTTCAGATTTGTGTTTCATTAAGAACACATACCTGAATCGTGAGTGATCATCGATAAAGGTAATGAAGTAGCTATAACTTCCTTGTGCAAGAGTTGATATTGGTCCACAAACATCAGTATGTATTAGACCAAGCAATTCTCCCACTGGTTTACCTTTTCCGGAAAAGGGTAATTTGGCCATCTTGCCTTTTAGGCATGATTCGCATGTATCAAATCAACTGGGTTCAAATGATTCCATAATTCCACATCGGTGTAATTTGGTCATGCGTTTCTTGCTTATATGGCCAAGACGACAATGCTACATATAGGAGTCTATTTGATTATCTATTCGTGCACGTTTGTTGCTAACTTCGATATTGAAAATGTCACCGAATAAATCTAACGTGTAGATACCATTGCATATAGTTCCGGTCCCATAAAGAACACCATTTAAAGTTATGTAACAGCAATTGTTACTAAAAGTTAAATGGTAACCCTTTTCATTCAAGCATGAAATAGATACAATGTTCTTTATTAACGAAGGAACAAAATAACAATTATCCAATTCTAAGACAAGTCTAGTAGGGAGCTTTATCAAATATGTTCCGATGGCAATAGCAGCAATCTTTGCTCCATTTCCAACTTGTAAATTCGCTTCTCCCTTGATGAGTCTTCTTCTATTCCTTAGCCCCTGTATGTCATTACATATATGTGAGCTACACCCAGTATCAAGTACCCAGGTATACGAGGAAATAGAGTGACATTTAATAACGAAGATGCCTGAAGAGGATGGGGTATCGGATGCCTTCTTCTTCAAGGACTCAAGATAAACCTTGCAGTTTCTTCGCAGTGGCCCTACTTGCCACAATGATGGCAATTGTCTTTTGGTGTTTTTTCAATCCTTTTGTCCTTAGTTAACTTATTGGTGTCCAAAATGGAATGCAAATTCAGAGAAGATATGATCAAGTGATTATCCTAGAAATACAAATTGAGGTTATGTGATGAGAATGATAAAGAATACATCAATATACATTCATTAAATCCTATTTGTTTTTTGAATTGAATAACCCTTTTTATCAATTCGGGAGATCATAGGATCATCTCCAAATAGGTTGATATCCATCCATAGATAAGAAAAAACCATGGCTGCGGCCATCAAGTTATTCTTAGCTATGAAGGTAGGAAATTATACCGATTACATATTACATATATGTAACTATCACATTATGCTATCAACTAATTGAATGTTGGCATAAATCATTGGGTTGTTAACTCATTAACAAGTATGCAACAATATACATAGCACCCAACTACACCTCTCTTTACATCGACGTTGGTTGTGGCACAACAAATCGATGCTCCAAGCTTAAGGCTGACCCATTAATCAAGAAATAGTTTTAATATGGTTGGAGCTCATTCAACCGTTTAGTCAGGCTTGGATGTGTCCAACAACCAAAACTAAGGATTGACCTCTGACTCCAACTATATTAATCATAAACTAATTCCATGGTTTGAACATATCGAGATTCAAGCCGGGCATGGATGTGTCCATAAACCCAAACGAGAAACAAAACTCCGGTTCTAACCATATTAATGGAAGGTGTTGGCCTTAATATTTTGTAAGGGGTTTTGGGTCTCATCCTTTTCTTTTAAGCACATTCATGACATATAATTACGTCATGTTCTAACGATTTCCTTAATAAAGTATGTATGTGACTTAATTTATCAAGTCTCATTAATTGAATTAGGAACCGGATTTCCTAATTCTAATTTCATACTTTATCCAAGGAATTGTTTTGGGAAACAATTTCCTAAATTGTCATAATCAATTTCGGAAATAATATGTTTAAGACTTTGATTTCTCTAAATCAAATCTTATTAAATTAAGAGACAGATTCCCTTAATTTAACCACATATTATTTTCATGAAAATCTTATTTAAGGAAATATACTCTATAAGAAATAATTTTTCTAATTAATTTTGGAGACAATAATATGTAAGAGCATCACCTCATAAATCAAATAAGGAAATTATCGTTTGAGAATCACCTCAAAATTTCCAAGATTTAATCACATATTTTATTTATGGAAAATTAATATCAATAAATAACTTAATTTGGACGGCTCCCCGAGGCTCAATCCAAAATAAGAATTTATTGATAATATAATTTGGACGGCTCCCCGAGGCTCAATCCAAATTAAACATTTGACAATTTAAATTCAATTTATGAAATTTAATTATAACAACTAACTTTAAATTGGACGGCTCCCCGAGGCTCAATCCAAAATAAAGAATTTTGTAAATAATTTAATTTCCAATTATGAATTTAAATGTCAATTAATATTCCCATAATTTGTCTAGACTTTTTTGAAAGAAAGTGCCCAAAATTGCGAGCTTTCCATAAATGGAAAGTTTCCAAAAATAAAAAATTTTCAGAATAATTGTAAGTTTCTGGTACAAAGAAAACTTACATATTTCTAAAATTAGAAAATTTCAAAATAGGAAATTTCCAAAATAGGAAATTTCCAAAATTGAAAAGTTTCCAAAAATCGAAAGTTTTCACAATTATCATAAAATTTCAGAAACAGAGATATTTCAAAAGTTTGCGAAATTTCATGAGGATTTCCAAACTTTGAAATTCCTAAATCTAAAATTTACCATAATTGGAAAGTTTCCATAATTGAAAATTTTTCCAAAATTGAGATCATGACAAAGTTTTCTGCAAAACAATTATATGATTATGTCGAACACTAACCGGCTCTGATACCACTGTTGGGACCGGGTGCATATTGACATGGATGTGTGTTCGTAATTTTAAAATTAATTACGTGCAGCGGAAGGTTTAGCATAAATAATTTCTCAAATTATTTAATCACACATCTAAGCATGCAATCTTATTTTGTGTAGACATGATCATATATTTAAAATCATGCAGAAACGTAAACTAATTTACTTGTTACCTCGCGTAACTTGAAGGAAGGGACGAGATCTAACCGTAAGCGTCCCTCGGAAGCTCCGCCTCTATTCGCGTCCACGCCGAGTATCTTCGGGATGACTTCGCAAAGCCACGAGTTTCGTGTTCTCGAGAACTACTAGATTCTTCGAGAACACGACAAAAACCAAGAGAGAAGTAATCACATCGGAAAAACTCACCACCAAGGTTGGCCGGAATCACAATTCCGACGAGAAGGAGGAAGATGACTTGTGCCCAATCCCAAGGTGATGATGGCCGGAGAGGAAGATCGTCCCAACAGAAGAACTTCGTCGCCTCGGTGCTTCTCCTTGTGCTCACGACAAGAAGAAAGGGGGAGAGGCTTGTGGCCGGCCAAGAGGAAGAAGGGAGGAGAGGGAGAGAGCCCAAGCAAGAATACTTGGATTATTTCGAATGAATTCCAAGCCTTGCCTTGGGTCTTTTATATAGTGGCCTCTCAACCGCCAAGTCTCTTTTTTCTTATGGAATAAATTTTCATAAGAAATTTATCATATAAATTTTCTATGACTTATTCCATCATGCCAAGTCTTGATTTTATATCATGGTTAAAATCATATTTTAATTCATGATAAAAATCAACCAAGTCTCTTTTTTCTTATGGAATAAATTTTCATAAGAAATTTATCATATAAATTTCTTTATATAAATTTCTTTATCATGGTAAATCAATCCATGATTGATTTTATAAAATAAAATAAACCAATCCATGGTTCATTTTAATTTCCATGAAAAATAAACCAAACCTTGGTTTATATAAAAAATTTATATCATCCATAATTTTATAAAACAAACCACACTTGATTTATTTTATAAATTGAACCAAACAATTTGGTTCCCTCCCTTTGTTGTGGCCGGCCAAGCAAAGAGGGTGGGGACCCTCTTTGGCCGGCCTATCCAGGCCACGCCCCAATGAATTAAACTCAATTAATTCATCTATTAAGTCTTCAAAAGACTTAGCCATTTTACGCTTCCGATGCGTCTCTGAAAAATTCAGATTCGACTTATCGTTTGGCTCAACCAAACCTAATCTCTCTTGATTGGAAAATCTAATTTTCAACTCGTTTTAAATTCCTTGGATTACTCATAGTGCGTGTGACTAAATAGGCTTTCGATTTATGTTGGTCGTCTATAATTAACCAATTATAGAACGATCATGAGTGGCACCTAGTAGTACATCATGATCCCCAATTAATCGAAAGATCAATGGTTGACCTCAGAAATAATTCTGAAACCCTTCAGCAGCTATAATGAATCGTGCCCCATTCCCTTCACCATCTTATACCCACTTAGTTCAGGACATGGTCTATATGTGTCAGTCCCCACTAGGCTGACTACGTCACACCTAGCCCAAGTAACATTTTCTCGTCTTACGGATTCTAATTACTCTCATGTATTTTAGAGATTCATTCTCTGAACATGTCATGCTCTGGCCAGAGGCTTTGAGTAACAATCCAATGATAGGCCTTGGGTATACATCTCCTTGCAAGGAGTGGTGAATCCTTTGTAGGCTGTTCAAACATCTTCGGGCACTTCGGCTTATACCCAATCATCCCGGGTCAACACCTCCGTGGAGATGCTTGCTTAAGATGTCAAAGTATAAGTCTCCATGACCAAGATGACTTGAACACCGTAAGTCAAAGGAACATCGCACTTAAGCTGCAGTAAGAACTTCATTGACATATCTATATATAGACTACCATATGAAGTTTTACAGCCAGTCACTCCAATGAACTAGTTCCCTTAACTAGCATTCATGTTTATCTCCGGACATCCCAATGTCACCAGCCAGTGAGAATTAGCTGATTAGAGAATAACCCATGCTAGTCTCAACAGAATTGATAGTGTCCGTATTTATCAATTCATCGACTAGGGACAATTTCAATACTTCACAATTGCACATGTAGATATAATCACTAGTTGTGAATTCATCACAAATTCTCTCATACTGTGAATTGTATTGCGGACATTCAGTAAATGAGTTTATGATTTCAATCAAATACATAAACATGTATACTCAAATAGTGAATATTCATTTATTAAAATAAATGATTACAATCATAAGACGATTGCCTTAGGACACTTCTCTCATATCTAACAATAATTACTTAACTGGACCCCGACCATAAATAAAAAAGTCGGTGATCAACTCGTTGCCTTTTCCGCGGTCAAACGGTTGAGCAAATTACAAGGCTGATTTTGGTAATTGGCCGAGTTGTAATTTGGATCGTTCGATATGGCTCGAGATGGTCATAGGGAGACGGGTCTCCATTTAGATTAATTTTTAATACATAGACATGGAGAGGTCTCTCGGATCGACCGAGTATACGCTTAGGAATCCCGCCAAGCCATACCCATCAATTGGTATAATAGCTGAGGTTTCCGGCTTTGTGTGTTTAAGGATTAGTTAATTTTTGCATTTTTTTCATACATTATATTTTACCGGATGATATGTGGATGTGCGTAGGCTAACTTTGTGTTGCCGGCATATGATTCCAACTTGTCATGGCCAAATATTTGTTGTGTGATGGTTGTGCAAATTATTGTAATTAATTAATCCTCGGGGTTGACGAGGCTAAGTATTTAATTTTTGTAATTAAATACGGCATATGTTTAGCCGAGCTATTTATTTTACATTCGATGTAGTTTTCATGTACACTCCCTTGTGGAGTATAGGATCGATGATGTAAATATGTAGCTAGTTATTTTGGCTCGGGGATCCCTCAAGGTAGCTTGCGCAGAAGGAAGGGAGGAGCGGAAGGAGTGACGACACAACTGGAGGCGCATTAGAGATCAAGGGCCATGAATGTTAGAAAATCTAGGATTTTCTGCATTTTTCATATATTTAGTTATGTGCTTGGTTGTGTGGTTGTGCTAAGTTAAAATTTCTCGAAATAAATTACTAAGTGGGAGAGGGACCCTAAGGGTCCCACGACCTCCATTGCAATCTGATATGTGATGTGAACAAGCCCGCGCGTTGGCTGAGTGCCTTCCTCCATAACAGATAGGCTTGTTCTGCAGATCACAAGATCAGAAAAGATTATAGAGGATTATTGAAGAGCGTGTGGACTTCCCCAACGGAAGGCACATAATCCTAAATAATTCTCTTAGTGTAGTGCAATGGTAAATACTTAGATACAATTATTAGTATCCTCCCCAACGGAGTCACTGCTAATAACATGTAGGGCCGAAGTTGACCAACTATTAGTCTTACTTGTCAAAAAGTTAGGTTGAAAAGATAGTAAGATTAATGGGTAAAACCTTCTTGAACAAATGTAGGGTTTATATACGTCCACACTAACATTGCATGCAAAATCTCGGTGTTTGAGATGTTGGTTGATTTCAAAAATTAATTGTTTTGATGAATCAATTTATTTACGATTTCTAAAGTAGTATATGTTGTGATTCTTAGGTTTTTCATAATGACCTTTAACCCACTAGCAATAATTCTTAAGGAAAATAAACTTACTGGCCCAAACTACATAGATTGGAAGAGGAACCTTGACATTGTCCTCACTGCTGAAGAGTACAAATTTGTACTCTTCGAGGAATGTCCGGAAAGGCATAGAGAGGACTCTGGTGAAGAGTTGAGGGAGTGTTACAAGAAGTGGGTCAAGGCAGATGAGATGGTGCGGTGCTACATTCTGGCATCTATGTTGAATGTGTTACAACATCAACATTAGGCTATGCCCACTGCTAGTGATATGATGCTGAACCTCAAAGATCTCTTCGGGCACCAAGGTCGAGCTGCTAGGCAGTCCGCGATGAAGAGTTTGATGACGACCACTATGGTCGAAGGGACACCCGTGAGGGATCATGTCCTAAAGATGATGGCTCACCTCAATGAGGTACTGGGAGCACAAATCGACGGGGAATCCCAGGTCGATATTATACTCTAGTCTCTGCCTAGGAGTTTTGAGCAGTTCATGCTCAACTATAATATGAACAAAAGGGATTATATGTTGGGTGAACTGCTAGGAGAACTCCAGGCGGCAGAGGGCCTCTTTCGTCAGAACTCGCAGGCCTTAGTGACTCAAAGGGTTTCTTCTTCTGTACCGAAAGGCAGGAAGTGTTGAGGCAATCGACCCTTAAATGATTGGAAGATCATGGTTTTGATGTGTATGGTTGAATATGTTTAAGGTTAGAGTGTTATGTTGTATTTGATGTGTGTGATTGAGTTTGCAGGACTTGGAGAATCACACCTATTGGATATATCCGAGGGACGAGAGCTGAGAGAGGAGAGCTCTAAGGGGAAGCCGGGAAGTGGACTTCAAGTGCACACGTGAAGGGTGGCATGGAGGCAAGCCAAGGGAAGGCTTGCGTGCGCATCCGAGGGACGATAGCCAGAGGAAGAGGACTTCAAGAAGCAAGCCAAGGGAGCAGATATGAAGGCATACATGAAGGAGAAGGTCCGGAGTGGCTGGAGCTGAGCTGAGAGGCAGGGCAGTCGACTGGCCATGGGGCAGTCGACTGCCAAAACCCACAGAAAGTTTTCGGCCTCGGACCAGTCGACTGCCCTTGGGGCAGTCGACTGGTATACCCCGAAAACTAGCCATTGGCTAACAATTAATGCTAGACCAGTCGACTGCCCTTGGGGCAGTTGACTGGTGCGAGGCTGGACAGACTGTGAGTTTGTCCTATTCACCTATAAAAGGAGCACCTTTTTGCACGAGCACGGTACGATTCTGTACAGTGTCGAAGTGTTGCTCGTCTGAAGACTATTTTATACTTCCTCTCTCATATTTTTTCATCCTGTAAAGAGGAAGATCGACTGTAAAGGTTTCTCCACCTCATGGAGAGTTTTTGATAGTGAAAGTGGTGTTCGCGGCGTGGATCCTTGGACTAGTCACCCATCTGGGTGGATACCAAGTAAAAATATTGTTGTTAGCATTGTCTTGATTTCCTTTGCATATTATTTCCGTTGCGCTAACAATTCTGTAGAGATCAAACGACGATAAAGTGCTATTCACCCCCCCACTCTAGCATGCCTAGACGATCCTTCAGGAAGAAGAAGAAACAAGGTGGGTACAAGAAGGCAGCAGCATCGCAGGGACCTCAGACTAGCGTGAAGAAGCCAAAAGGCAAGTACTTCACGTGCACGCTGTTGATGCAGTCTGACCTTGATTATTGTTTTGGTGTTGACACCGATTTAAGTTTGATTCAAGTTTGGTTGAATTCGGATTAAGTCCAGGTGGATCGGGAGATCACACGCTAGCATGGAAAAAGTCCTAGCTTGGAGGGCTAGGTGTGAAAAGTCTTAACTTGGAGGGTTAGGTGTGAAAAAGTCCTAGCTTGGAGGGCTAGGTGTGAAAAGTCCTAACTTGGAGGGTTAGGTGTGAAAAAGTCCTAGCTTGGAGGGCTAGGTGTGAAAATTCCTAGCTTGGAGGGCTAGTTGTGGAAAAGTCCTAACCTGGAGGGTTAGGTGTGGAAAAGTCCTAACCTGGAGGGTTAGGTGTGGAAAATTCCTAGCTTGGAGGGCTAGGTGTTGAAAAGTCCTAACCTGGAGGGTTAGGTGTGGAAAAGTACTGGCTTGGAGGGCAGGTCCTAGCTCGGAGGGCTAGGTTGATGAAATCCCGGCTTGGAGGGCCAGGTCCTAGCTTGGAGGGCTAGGTTGGATGAGATCCTGGCTTGGAGGGTCAGGTCCTAGCTTGGAGGGCTAGGTTGGATGAAATCCTAGCTTGGAGGGCTAGGTTGGAGTCCCTGGATCGGTCTGGTGACCGATCAGGGAAGTTGGCACGGTGCTCCTTCGTGGATCGGTCTGGTGACCGATCCAGCGATTACTGATCAGTCTAGTGACCGATCAGGGAGCACACAGTGAAGTTGGGAACCTACTGCTAGGCTCCTGATCGGTCTGGTGACCGATCAGGGAGCATGCAGTTCGCTCACTGCTCTACTCCTGATCGGTCTGGGGACCGATCAGGGAGCATACAGTGGGTTTTGGTTTCCCTTACTGCTTTCCTCCTGATCGGTCTGGTGACCGATCTGGAACACTGTTCGGATCGTTCTGGTGAACGATCAAGTGTTGCGGAGTTCTCGCTATCACCGATCAGGCTGGAGCCTGATCGGTCGGGGAGCTTCCTGATCGATCTGGTGACCGATCAGGCCCAGGTGGTCGCGAAAGCTGGGAGTCCCAGCAAAGCTGTGGATCGGTCTGGTGACCGATCCACAAGCCCTGGATCGGTCCGGTGACCGATCACTTTTATTCAAAATGCACTGTCAGATGCTCTGATCACGTCTGAACATATCTGATTTCTCTGCGCTTAATCTCTAATACATGATTCTCTGTATGATTTGCTGTGCTAATGATCTGATTAAGTTGCAGGTGACAAGAATGGATTCAATCATTCAAGGAGGGTCAATGGGAGTCTTTCCTTGGAGTAGGTTTGTCCGTTTTCCATCTCAGGTTGGAACGGACGCTGGCGCTGGCTGGAGCTACTGACTGGGGCTGGTCTGAGGGAAGCTCAGGGAGTCCAGGAGAGCTCAGTCGTATCTAGCTGTTGCAGGAGAGCAGCTGGAGGCTGCAGTGAGGTGTTGTGACCTGGCGATCAGTGGAGGGACTTAAGCGCTTGGTGGTGAAGAAGTCTAAAAAAAACGTTGCATACACTTGATCAGTTTTCGGTTCTGGCGACAACTCTCGAATTCTGCTCGTGCGATTACTTCTATCATCTCTTGAGCAAGCGATTGTGATCTTTGAAGCAACTTTCTATACTTGAGCACTTGGAAGAGAAGCAAGAAGCTTGGCGAGTCCATCAGCGAGAAGACACGAAGAAGGGAGTTCTTGCGTGAGATCTGCGCTGGGTGGAGCTCGGGAGAAGTCTGCTTATGTTCTTGTGGTTCTAAGTGCTAAGTAAGATTCTTCTTGTGTTTCCTGTACTTAATATTTGTTCCATCTTGAAACGCTGTGGAGAGGTTACTCCACCGAGAAGGAGGTTGCATTTTATCCAAATTTTCCGTGAATACCAATTGAGCTATAGCTCAATTGGTATTCAGGATTCACAAAGAACTAGATTTAAGCCTGGGTCTAGAGTTCGAATCCTGGGAAGGCAAAAATCCACGCCCAGGAGTGGGAAGACCTAGTATTGGTAATGGCACGGTCGACGGTCGACGGTCGAGACCGCCAAATGGCCGCCAAATGGGCTGCCAAATGGGCCGGGTCGTTACACTTGATCTACCGACGATCAAGGGATCGCCCACCTTAAGGGCACGCCAAGGAGTAGGGGCAAGTTATCCCCGAACCTTGTAAATTCTCTTGTTAGCGTTTTACATTTGTGTCTAGCTTAGGGTTTAGTTTTCTGCAACTCTGGTTTTCATGTGCTTCCGCTGTGCTACTAACATTTGAGGTGCAGAAATACGAAAAGAGCTAAAGTTCAAGTGTCTGGCTATATTCACCCCCCCTCTCTAACCATCCAAGTTCCAACAAGTGGTATCAGAGCTTGGGGCTCTGTTCACGGCTTAACATCTGAGAGCTTACAGCAAGATGGCTGGAAGAGAAGGGTTGAGCACAAACCGACCTCCATTCCTCGATGGCACTGATTTTTCATATTGGAAGTCAAGAATGGAGTTTTACTTGAAGATAAACATGAGCTTATGGTTCGCTGTCAAGGAGGAGTTTTCCCTTCCAAAGGATAATGAAGGAAAGAAGCTTGAGTTTTCCAAGTGGTCGGCTGAGCAAATCCGGAAGGGGGAAGCAAATGCCAAAGCTGTGGTCACCTTACAATGTGGGATGGCTAAAGAGCAATTGATCAAGATTGGTCCCTTCACCTCTGCCAAAGATCTATGGAACAAACTTCTTGAGATCCATGAAGGAACGCATGAAACCCGGATAGCCAAGAAGGACCTCCTTGTCAGTCAACTCTAGAATTTGACAATGGGAGAAAATGACACTGTAAGTATGCTCCATAGTAAATTCAAAGAAGTACTCAATGGTCTACACTCTATAAATGAAAAAGTCGAGAACCACGACCTTGTGAGGTATGTCCTAAAAGCCTTTCCAAGGAATGCCTTGTGGTCATCCATGGTGGATGCCTACAAGGTTTCCAAGGACTTGTCAATTATTAAGTTAGAAGATTTATTTTGTGAAATGGAGCTACACGAACTTGCTAACCAAAGCCCCAAGGAGAAAGGGATTGCTTTAGTGGCAGGTGACCGAAAGAAGAAGGAGAGGAAAAAGGAAATGGAGGAGAAGAGTACTCACTGCCATATGGCCTTCATGGCCTTAGAAGAATCAAATGAGGAGAGTGACAACGAATCAAGAAGCTCCTCAACCGCGCCTTCATCATCTTCTGATGATGAAGAGGTAATCTCTCCCGAGTTAGATAAGTGCTATAGAACAAGAGCTTGCATGACAAACATGCTTAAGAAATCTAAGGCCAAAGTTAAATCTTTAAAATTAGAAGTAGAAAAATTGAAATCCTCTAAGGATGAGGATATTGATGATTTGCATGTAGAAATGTTAGAGGATGAGAACAACTCTTTGAAGAGTGAAGTTGAGAGACTCAAGAGTGTTCTTGAGAAATTCTCAACTAGCTCTAAAACCCTAGACATGATCCTAAACTCCCAAAGGGCAGTTTACAACAAGGCCGGTATGGGTTACCGACCTAAGGAACCAACCTTTGTGTCACTAATGTCTAGAACCCAATTTAGATCATCAAATGATTCTAGGGTTCAAAAGGTTAAAAAGAAAAAGACTAAGGCATGGGTGCCTAAGTCCCTCATTGTTGATGCTTTAGGTCCCAAAATTTGGGTCCTTAAAACTTTCATATTTCGAATTGTATAGCTTAGGTTAAGGGGGAGCATCTATCAACATGGGTGGTTGATATTTGGTGCTCCAAACATATAGTCATTCCTAGTTAGGAATGTGCTTACCATTTCATCAAATTCACATGGATGGTTTAGATTAACACATAACTTGCTCTTGCCATGGTTTGCTTAGGATAATAAGTTTTTCTTGTTGCAATTTATGTTTTCCTGCAAGTTATGGTTTATGATATGTCTTATCTCAAGCTTAAGGTGTTTTGTTTAGTGAACATGTTTGAGTATACCATGATTTTCTTGTGTATGTTATAGAACATGAAGGCATGCTATTGAACAAGTATGGACACATGAATTAGTATTGATTCAAAAATCACTATGAAAACTTCACCATACATCATTAGACAAAGAATATGAACTTAAGGTTTATGATTTAGTTGTTCAGAACCTAAGAGTAACTTGGATTATCAAAATTATTTGGAACAAACATGAACATGATCTAGTAAGCAAAATCTTCCTATGTGTGTCATAGAACATGGATGCATGCTAAAGAATAAGTATGGAGTTGAGTAGTTGAAGCAAACATGTTATAGACATACATTAAACTGATCAAAATTTAGAAATTTGATCATATGTTGATACTCCCTTGATACAAGCATGTTTTGAAATTTTCTCATATATTGATGCTAATTTGATTCAAGCAAGCCAAAATTTTCTTGTATGCCATGATCTTATTGTTTGGGTTATTAACATTAATCTATGACATGCTGAGTTTGTTTAAGAACAAGATGAACACATGCTTTATGATGATCATTATAAGAATTTCACAAGGCATCACCAAACAAATAGCATGAGTCTCAAAACTCACTGACATAGGGTTCTCTTTGAATCATGATTTAAACCTTGTATTTATCGATAACTTGGGGAATAGGCTTTTAATACAAATTTGATTTCAATTAGTTGGAACAAACATATTATAGACATGAAAACTGATCGAAATTTGGAAATCTAATCATGTGTTGATAATATGTTGATATAAGCATGTATTGAAAATTAGTATCATATTTTGATTTAAGGAATGACTTTTGGTTAAGTGAAACCCATTAGGACAAATGGGATTGAATCTAATTGAATTAGGGTTTGGTAAAGGGTTTAGAGTTGAAGCAATCTCGTTTCTGAAACTGATCAGTTTCAGAAAACCTTTTATATCAGACCTGATCGGTCCACCGATCGATCAGGATTCACTCTGATCGGTCTGGTGACCGATCAGACCAATCAGATCAGGGAAATTCCTTGATTGGGTCAAACTCCTCAGTCCGATCTCCTCTCGTCGAATTGTATCAGTTTAATGATCATACTACAAACAAACATGATACAATCCGATTACAATTGGAACATACTTGATCACACATTGGTACAGACCTGGTACTAAGGGAGTACAAGTTTGTACAAATTTGTTCGAGTAATAAAATATGGGTAGGAATTTTTAAGACCCTTGATTCTCAGAAATGTTTCTGAAACGTCAAGTGTTAAAATGAGGTATGGCAAATCATACTTGGAACGAAACTTAATTTTATACAAACCTATGTTGGAATGTTCAAATTCATAAGAAAGGGTTTGTTGAGTCATGACTCTTGTTCTTAATGTCGTGTTTCAGAAATGTTTCTGGAATGTCGAATATCAATGGAGTCTACACCCTTGTTTTGGAATGTAAATTGTTAATGCAGTCTGATCAGGAACGTATCAGGGTTTCTGAATTTTTTCAGAAATCTGATCGCTCCCCCGACTAATAAGAAATATTTCTGTATCAAATAATCAACAAACCTGATCGGCCCGGAGACCAATCAGGATTATATGTCAGATACAGATGCATTCCTTACTTGACATATGAAACATATACATGTTTGACCATGATATAATTCTGTATATGTTTTCATGTGAAATTCAAAATTTACCTTTGATTATTTTGGGTTTGGGGAGAGACCCTTGGTTTGAGGGGGAGGTATGTTCCAACTTAATAACCATACCCTTTTCGATGTTTGACAAAGGGGGAGAGAATGGTTGATTAAGTTTAGGGTTATTGTAGGGGAAGGATCTTGATTCCCTTACGATAATTGAACTGCCTTCAATTGATCATTAATGCCTAAACTTAAATCGATCATTAATGCCTAAACTTAAATCGGGTTGTCAAACAACAAAAAGGGGGAGATTGTTGATGCAGTCTGACCCTGATTGTTGTTTTGGTGTTGACACCGATTTAAGTTTGATTCAAGTTTGGTTGAATTCAGATTAAGTCTAGGTGGATCGTGAGATCGCACGCTGGCATGGAAAAAGTCCTAGCTTGGAGGGCTAGGTGTGAAAAGTCCTAACTTGGAGGGTTAGGTGTGAAAAAGTCCTAGCTTGGAGGGCTAGGTGTGAAAAGTCCTAACTTGGAGGGTTTGGTGTGAAAAAGTCCTAGCTTGGAGGGCTAAGTGTGAAAATTCCTAGCTTGGAGGGCTAGGTGTGGAAAAGTCCTAACCTGGAGGGTTAGGTGTGGAAAAGTCCTAACCTGGAGGGTTAGGTGTGGAAAAGTCCTAGCTTGGAGGGCTAGGTATTGAAAAGTCCTAACCTGGAGGGCTAGGTGTGGAAATGTCCTGGCTTGGAGGGCCAGGTCCTAGCTCGGAGGGCTAGGTTGATGAAATCCCGGTTTGGAGGGCCAGGTCCTATCTAGGAGGGCTAGGTTGATCAAATCCCGGCTTGGAGGGCCAGGTCCTAGCTTGGAGGGCTAGGTTGGATGAATCCTGGCTTGGTGGGTCAGGGGCTAGGTTGGATGAAATCCCAGCTTGGAGGGCTAGGTTGGAGTCCCTGGATCGGTCTGGTGACCGATCAGGGAAGTTGGCAAGGTGCTCCTTCGTGGATCGGTCTGGTGACCGATCCAGCGATGACTGATCAGTCTGGTGACCGATCAGTGAACACACAGTGAAGTTGGGAACCTACTACTAGGCTCCTGATCGGTCTGGTGACCTATCAACGAGCATGCAGTTCGCTCACTGCTCTGCTCTTGATCGGTCTAGGGACCGATCAGGGAGCATACAGTGGGTTTTGGTTCCCCTTACTGCATAGCTCCTGATCGGTCTGGTGACCGATCTGGAACACTGTTCGGATCATTCTGGTGAACGATCAAGTGTCGCAGAGTTCTCGCTATCACCGATCAGGCTGGAGCCTGATCGGTCGGGGAGCTTCCTGATCGGTCTGGTGACCGATCAGGCCCAGGTGGCCGCGAAAGCTGGGAGTCCCAGCAAAGCTGTGGATCGGTCCGGTGACCGATCCACGAACCCTGGATCGGTCCGGTGACTGATCACTTTAATTCAAAATACACTATCAGATGCTCTGATCACGTCTGAACATATCTGGTTTCTCTACGCTTAATCTCTGATACATGATTCTCTGTATGATTTGCTGTGCTAATGATCTGATTAAGTTGCAGGTGACAGGAATGGATTCAAACATTCAAGGAGGGTCAATGGGAGTCTTTCTTGGAGCAGGTTTGTCCGTTTTCCATCTCAGGTTGCAACGGACGCTGGCGCTGGCTAGAGCTGATGACTGGGGCTGGTCTGAGGGAAGCTCAGGGAGTCTAGGAGAGCTCAGTGGTAGCTGGCTATTGCAGGAGAGCAACTGGAGGCTACAGTGAGGTGCTGTGACTTGGCGATCAGTGGAGGGACTTAAGCGCTTGGTGGCGAAGAAGTCTAAAAAAAATACGCTGCATACACTTGATCAGTTTTCGGTTCTGGCGACAACTCTCGTATTCTGCTCGTGCGATTACTTCCATCATCTCTTGAGTATGCGATTGTGATCTTTGAAGCAACCTTCTGTTACTTGAGCACTTGGAAGAGAAGCAAGATGTAACGACCCGAAAAATTTTCTCAATATTTTCTTTAAAATATTGATCATGCCTAGATAGGTTCTCGAGGAATATAGAGATACTAGTATGAACCTTAGCATGATTATCCATGATTTTTCATATAGATTAAGAAGCTAAGTAATAATGGGCCCTTCTAATACCATGGCCATTAAGGAATCTTAGGTAAAAATTTTATCATGAATGGAAGTGGATTTAAATTAGAAATATTAACATAAACCTTAGTGGGCTCTTATATGGGCCCTAGCAAAAATAATTATAAAAGTAATAAAAAGAAGTGCATGCACCAAGGATTGAGCCTTGGACCTAGTGTATCACCATGCATGTACTAACCAATTCACCTAGCAAGAGAGTGCTAGTAGAGAATGAAGAGGATTTTAGTTAAGGCTTAAGGAAGTGAAGAGTCATCAAGAGAAGAGGCACCATGCCCATTCACTTGCCCCCCCCCCCCCCCCTTCATGTAGTATAAAAGAGAGAGGAAGGGAAGACAACTTAGCACTTAAGTCATTGTTCTCTTCTTCCACCAAAACTCCTTCTCTCCCTCTTCTTCCTCCTTCTAGCCGAAAACCCACCAAGGGGTTTCCCCTTGGAGAAGCTTCACAAGAAGATTTATTCTTTAAGATCCAAGGGCTTCCTACAAGACTACAAGGACTAGGGGTGGTCTAAGGTCAAGGAGGTTCTCTTTTGCTTCTCTATTCGAGGTTAAAATCAAGATAAACCAAGGTAAGACTCCCTCACCTGTGGTATAATGGTTTTTCTTTGATGTTTATCATGATATGAAGTTTTGTTGGGTTCCATGTTGGGAAAACCATGAACTTGACACCTATAACTTTCGGCCAAGGTAGGGTTTTTGATTTAGGATGATGTTAAAACTCCATATATGTTTCTTAATGCTTCCTTAAGATGAATAAAGAGGGTATGGTGAGTGGTGGAATTTTTGAAGCACTAAAAGCCCTTGGGAACTTTCGGCCACCACCATGGGTTAATGGTTAAGACTAGATTTAACTCTCCAAGTATGTTTCTTATGTTCCCTTAATATACAAGGGATGTTAATGGTAAATGGTATAAATTTTACATGCCTTGTGGCCGTTGCAAGTTTCGACCAAGATGTAATATAGGGCCAAGAGTTAGGGTTAACTCTAAGTATGGGTTCTAATGGCTCCTATGGTATTGTTTATATGGTATTAGATGTTAATTGGGGGTTTTATGAAACTTCCCATGTGCTTGTGGCCTTATAGGGTTTCGGCCAAGACCAAGATGGAGGGCTAGGAGTTAGGGTTAACTCCATTCAAGGGTTCTAATGTCTTTCTATGGTAGTATATGTATTGTATGTGAATGGGTTCAAGGATGTTGTATGGTTTTTGATAATGTCCAAACCTTAAGTTTATATGTTATGCATTATTGTTGGATCGAGAAAACCGATAGAGGGGGGGTGAATATCGGTAATCGTTCGGACTTTCGTAAAGAGCAATTGCACAGCGGAAGTAAAAATAAACACAACACAGAGACACAGTCGATTTTACTTGGTTCGGAGCCTGTGTCGACTCCTACTCCAAGGCCCACGGTCGTTGACCGTTTACTTTGGACAATTCTATATGAAGCGCAATAATAGTTACAGAATTTAGTTACAAAGTAAGTGCATCAAAAGAATAATAAAGAATTGCGCTCTTCGTTACCGACGTCCGGAGTGTATTGACTTTTTCGGGGCAGCGGGACGTCGTCGGCTCGAGTTGGAGTGTTTCCGGAGCAAGGCACGAGCGTAGAAGAGCTTTGAGGCGTTGAAAGAATTGATATTGTTAAGCCTTGGTCGAAGGCCCTTTATATAGGGCCTGGGGACGCCCGGGACGTCGGGGGCGCCCCCCACGTGGCCTCTGATCTGCAGAGCTCTCGGTCGCGTCTGATCCTCTGGATCCTCTTTGACCGGGGCGCCCGGAGCGCTCGGGGCGCCCGGGTTGACCGGGTCAAATCTTATCTGCTGGCTTCGAAGGGTTTTGATTCGAGGTATGCGCATGGGGGCGCCCGCAGCGCAGGGGGCGCCCGGGAGCAGCGGGGGTGCCCGGGAGCACGGGGGCGCCCGGCCCAGTATGTATTCGAACCCTTTTTAATCCTTACTTGTTTTGTATGCTCCTTGGGGGCGCCCGGGACACTCCGGGCGCCCTACTCAGCCATTGCCTCTCTCCTTTGAGGCTTTCTGAGCTGCAGACACACGTTCCTTCGGTCCTGCATCCAGGGTTAGTCCAAAACACAACAATACATTAAGTGGTTAGATTATACAGCCTTAGCTGTCTTGGTTCTGACTTTGGTCTCCAAAATGGAGCCCTAGGTCGAACCGACGCCTACTGTTCCCTCGACGGGGAACGCGTCCTCACCTACTCCTCTCGGGAGAATTTACCTGATGCCAACCGCTCCTTTGGTTGGACTTTTGCCTGGCGGTCCTTTGCCAGGGCTTGGATGCCGAGCTGTCCTTCGCCCGGTGCCTAGCTGTCCTTTGCTAGGGCTTTATTTCCTGGCAGCCCTTCGCCAGGTGCCTAGCAGCCCTTCGCTAGGACTTGGTTTCCTGGCAGCCCTTCGCCAGGTGCCTAGCATCCCTTCGCTAGGACTTTCTCCTGGCAGCTCTTCGCCAGGTGCCTAGCAGCCCTTCGCTAGGACTTTGTTTCTGCATACTTAAGTAACAACATTAGATCACAAATAACACTTAACTTTAAATCCTTTGCCAATATCAAAACAAGGTTCGATATGGTGCTTCCTGCACCAACAATTATGACCCTGTATGTTATGTTATGTATCATGTTCTAGTAGGATTTATTTATGAATGTCTATCATGTTCTAGTAGGATTTATTTATGAATGTCTTCCATCATATATTATGAACACATGTGTCGGGAGGTAGGAAGAAGTATGCATGCGTTAGGATAAACACTTTGGACATATGTATAAGATAGTTATGTAAACTTATTCATGTTTATGTTGAATGTTATGAACCTAGTTAGTAAGTATCATGTTCATACAAATCTTACCCATGCATGTTTTATGATAGATACCATGATCATGTATGATATGTGATATGTACCATGTATGTAATGCATGCTTACCTGAGGTACCGTGATCATGCAAGTTTTATGAACTAAGATGATGTTTATACCTTGGGACATAATTATGTATGTATGTCATGTCTTATGAATGAAAATGAGGAATGAAGATAAGGTTCATGCCTTCGAGGCATAATGATGATATACAATGAAAATGATGAATGAAGATAATGTTCATGCCTTTAAGGCATAAGGATGATGTTATGCATTATGTATGAATGATGAAATGTTAAGTATACTTATACCATGCCTATGAAATAGGATCCTATTTATGTCTTAAATTATGCCATGTATGTTCTATGAATGATGAAGCATGTGAAACTATTTTACTTTATGAATGGACTTGTGCCGGACCTAAGTAAGGTCCAAGGTTCTGGACTACCGATGAAGCTGTCCATGGTTCTGGACTACCGATGAAGCTGTCCATGGTTCAGGACTACCGATGAAGCTATCCTTACCCTAGTAGGTCGAGATTAGCTACCTCGTATTTACTTAGGGATGCGCGCATATGATGTATGTATGTGGTACAAGCCAGGGCCCCATGATGTGATGATTATATTTAAGTATTTATAAGTATGATTTTCAAATAAGCATCCATATGTTATGTGCATTTGACTCATGCATCCATCCATGTTATGCATCCATGTTAATAAATGTCTATTATGTTTATGGTTTATGCTAAGAATTATGTCATGTTAAATGTTTATTATGTTTACGTTTTATGATTAAGAACCATGTTTATTATGTTCATATATTATGATTAAGAACCATGACATGTCGAATGTTTATTATGCTCATGTTTTATGCTAAGAACGATGCATGTTAAATATTTCATACGCTTACTTTTTATGTTAAGAATCATGTTATGCTTAAGGTTCCAATGCATATATTTTATGTGACGTATGGTTTTAGTGAGTAGGGAAGGGTCTTACTAAGCCTATGTACTTATAGTTTTATTGTCTTATACCACAGATCAGGCAAGAGGATATTAAGGGAAGCAGCAGGAGGGGTAAGAGTGTGTGTGTGGTAGTGACATGGCAAGGAAAAAGATTCTCATAATTATACTTTGTCTCATGGCTTATGTTTGGCACTGTCTTCTTAAGTTTCATGCTATACTTATGATAGTTACGTCTGAA
This sequence comes from Boesenbergia rotunda, assembly GCA_024364735.1. Taxonomy (NCBI): domain Eukaryota; kingdom Viridiplantae; phylum Streptophyta; class Magnoliopsida; order Zingiberales; family Zingiberaceae; genus Boesenbergia; species Boesenbergia rotunda. The sequence continues at coordinate 6,067 of JAGFNQ010002203.1, read as the reverse complement.
GAATAACCTACTACCTATGTTGCTTATGGCTGCTTTATGTGATTTTTATATCATGATGTTATGGATGATGTTAACATGCTAAGTTTGTGATTTTTATATCACGATGTTATGGATGATGTTAACATGCTAAGTTACTATGTCGCTATGTTTAGGAATGATAAGTATAAGACATGTCTACAAGATGCAAGTGTTAGGTGCATGTATGTATAAAGGTTTTAATTATTCCGCTGCATTATGATGTTCATGTGCCTATATGTATGTTAGCGTAACGCCGTCTCTCGCCTCACCGTAAGGTGTGGAAAGAAAAAAAAGACGGGCGTTACACAAGAAGCATGGCGAGTCTATCAGCGAGAAGACACGAAGAAGGGAGTTCTTGCATGAGATCTGCGCTGGGTGGAGCTCGGGAGAAGTCTGCTTATGTTCTTGTGGTTCTAAGTGCTAAGTAAGATCCTTCTTGTGTTTCTTGTACTTAATATTTATTCCATCTTGAAACGCTGTGGAGAGGTTACTCCACCGAGAAGGAGGTTGCATTTTATCTAGATTTTCCGGGGCTTGATCTACCGACGATCAAGGGATCGCCCACCTTATGTGCACGCCAAGGAGTAGGGGCAAGTTATCCCCGAACCTTGTAAATCCTCTTGTTAGCGTTTTGCATTTGTGTTTAGCTTAGGGTTTACTTTTCTGCAACTCTGGTTTTCTTGTGCTTCCGCTATGCTACTAACATTTGAGGTGCAGAAATACGAAAAGAGCTAAAGTTCAAGTGTCTGGCTATATTCACCCCCCCCTCTCTAGCCATCCAAGTTCCAACACACGCAAACTGGGCACTGGAAGGCGGACTGTCCCCGTTGACAAGACAAAAGTATTTCTTCAGCCTTAGTCGTTGAAACATGTTTAGCGGTGATATCTACTAGTACCTGGTGCGTTGATGGTGTTGAGGCAATCGGCCCTCAAATGATTGGAAGATCATGGTTTTGATTTGTGGGCGAATAAGTTTAAAGTTATAGTGTTATGTTGTATTTGATTTGTGTGATTGAGTTTGCAGGACTTGGAGAATCACACTTGGAGGACCTATCCGAGGGACGAGAGCCGAGGGAGGAGAGCTCCAAGGGCAAGCCGGGAAGTGGACTTCAAAGGGCACACGTGAAGGGTGGCATGGAGGCAAGCCAAGGGAAGGCTTGCGTGCATATCCGAGGAACGATAGCCAGAGGAAGAGGACTTTAAAGGGCGAGCCAAGGGAGCAGACCTGAAGGCACACGCGAAGGAGAAGGTCCGGAGTGGCTGGAGCTGAGCTAGGAGGCAGGGCAGTCGAGTGGCCCAGAGGCAGTCGACTGCCAAAACCCACAGAAAGTTCGTAGCTTCGGACCAGTCGACTGGCCTCGGGGCAGTCGACTGGTATACCCCAAAACTAGCCGTTGGCTAGCTGTTTGCTAGTCGTTGGCTAGTCGTTGGCCAGCATTTATTGCTGGGCCAGTCGACTGCCCTAGGGGCAGTCGACTGGTGTGAGACTAGACAGACTGCGAATCTGTCCTTTTCACCTATAAAAGGAGCTCCTCGTTACACGTGTATGAACAGTTTCGTACAGTGACGAAGTGCTGCCAAATTGTAGAGTGATCTTTGCTTCCTTCATCATATTTCTACATCTGTAAAGAGGAAGCTTTTGCTCTAAAGGTTTCTCCACCTCAAGGAGGCTTTTCGATAGTGAAAAGTGGTGCTCGTAGCGTGGATCCTTGGATTAGTCACCCATCTGGGTGGATACCAAGTAAAAGAACTTTGTTAGCATTGTTATTTCCTTTGCATATTATTTCCACTGCGCTAACATTTTTGTAGAGATCGAAACGATCCGAAAACGTGCATTCACCCCCCCTCTGCACGCCTATATCGATCCTTCAGTTGGTATCAGAGCTAAGTGTGTTTTTGAAGATCTAACAATCAACCAGAACAAATTGTAATGGCATTTCAAGAGGGATACTACACCGCACGACCTCTATTCTTCGACGGCAACGACTTCGCGTACTGAAAGGTAGAATGCAGTACTATCTTATGAATGACATAGAAACTTGGATAAGTGTTGCAGATGGCTTCGAGGCGCCCGTCGATGAAAGAGGAGACCCTACACCTATGAGAACATGGTCAAAGGAGGTGATGAAAAGGGCGCAGTCAAATGCAAAGGCCACCACCACACTGCAATGTGGGCTCTCAAAGGAGCAACTGAACAAGGTGGGGCCATTCAAGAGCGCCAAGGAACTATGGAACAAGTTAGTTGAACTGAACGAGGGGTCCAATGAGTCCACAAGAGCCAAGAAGGACCTTCTAGTGGCTTAACTGCAATCCCTGTCCATGAAGAGCAACGAGACCATCAGTCAGCTGCATGGAAGGGTAAAGGAAGTGATCAATGAGCTCCATGTAATTGGAGAGAAAATCGAAAACCGGGATATCGTCAGGTATGTCTTACAAGAATTCCCGAGACCCACCTTGTGGGCATCCATAGTTGATGCTTACAAGGTATCAAGGGACTTATCTTTAGTTAAATTAGACGACCTATTTTGTGAATTTGAACTGCACGAGCAAGCTAACATTTCGGCGAAAGAGAAAGGTATTGCTTTTGTTGCAGAAAAGGAGAAGAAGAGGAGAAAGGAGAAGAAGAAGGTGATCTACTCATCGTCATCGGACTCAGAGGAGTCAAGCGCCTCCATGGACAGTGACCAAGAGGCCTTTATGGTAAGGAAATTTCGTAAAGCATTTAAAAGTTTTTCTAACAAATCATATGCTAGGAAAGGGGCCAAAGATAAGGGTAAGGCCAAGGAGATAATCTGCTACAACTGTCACCAAGAGAGACATATGAAGAACGAGTGTCCCCAGTTGAAGAAAAGGGAGGACAAGAAGGAAGAGAAGAAGAAGAATGACAAGAAGAAGTCAAAGGGAAAGGAGAAGAGTGCCACGAACCTCAAGGTGACTTGGGACGATCCCTCATCCTCAGAAGGAGAAGAAGAGCAAGTCTCCCACTTCGCTCTTATGGCACAAGATGACGCGGACTCATCAGACGATGAACGGAGCTCAAGCAGTGAAGATGAGAGCTCCTCCACCTCATCATCATCAGAAACAGAAGCTTCGGTAAGTGAGGTATACCACTTACCCTCTTCTACCTTAGTGAAAATTATTTCTAGCACGAACATGGATTTAGCTAAGGCTAAAAGTAGAATTAAGGACCTTAAGGAAGAAATTGCTATGCTTAGAGTAGAAGCTATTAAACTTAAAGATTTGCATGCTAGCTCTACCTCTTCACATGTTTCACATATTGAAAATGAAAATAAGGAGTTAAGGCAACAAGTAGATAACCTTACAAAGGCCCTAAGGAAATTCCAAGTATGATCTAGTAACCTAGACATGATCATAAACAGTCAAAGTGTTGTATATAACAAGGCCGGACTAGGTTATAAGCCTAAAACTAAGGAAGTAGCATTCGTCTCACTTACCGGTAGGATTGGTGCATCTAGGAGACTAGGGGCTAGGGGAACCACAAAGAAGGCATGGGTACCTAAGAAATTTTTAAATGATGCTTCTAGATCAAAAATATGGGTACCAAAAGAGTGTGTTTTCGTGTTTAGGTAAAAGTGAAGGAGGCCCCAACTATGTGGATAGTAGATAGTGGATGCTCAAGACACATGACCGGAGATGTGAGCAAGTTCACCACTATTAGCTACCTAAGAGAAGGGATGGTCTCTTTTGGGAACAGTGGAAAGTTAAGGATCATTGGTTGGGGCACAATTGAGGTATCTCCCACTATTTCGATTCATAAGGTACTTTTAATTAAGGACATGAAGTTTAATTTATTAAGTGTGAGTCAACTATGTGATACCGGTTTTAGAGTAGAATTTCATGCTAAGAAATGTGTAATAAGGCAAAGTGAATCAAATACTATCATATTAGAAGGGTTTAGAGAGGCAAACTTATATTATCTTGATTTATCTTATGCTACTAACAATGTTGTTAAGTGTCTCATGTCTAAAGAAGAAGAAGGGTGGTTGTGGCACCGAAGACTTGGACACGTCAACATGAGGAGCATAGCAAGAGTGGCCAAGGAAGAGTTGGTGAAGGGGCTCCCAATGATCAAGTATGAGAAGACCAAGTTGTGTAATGCATGCCAAGAGGGTAAGCAATCAAAAGCATCACACAAAGGTAAAACTCTAATCACCACTTCTTTACCTTTAGAACTTTTGCATATAGATTTGTTTGATTGCCATAGTACTCCATCACTTGTAGGAAGTAAGTATTGCCTAGTGATAGTAGATGACTTTTCTAGGTTTACTTGGGTCTATTTCTTGAAACATAAGGATGATACCCTAGATATCTTTATAGGATTTAGTAAAAGGGTAGAAAATGAAAAGAACATCTAAATAAACCGAATTAGGAGTGACCATGGTGGGGAGTTCCAAAACGCTAACTTCACACAATTTTGTGTTGAAAATGGGTACAAGCATGAGTTTTCATGCCCAAGGACTCCTCAACAAAACGGGGTAGTTGAGAGGAAAAAACCGAGCCCTACAAGAAGCTGCTAGGACTATGCTTAATGCATATTCACTTCCTAGCTATTTTTGGGCCGAAGTGGTTAACACCGCTTGCTATATCCAAAACCAGGTGTTGGTACATAGATTTTTAGGAAAAACACCCTTTGAACTTTGGAATGGAAGGATACCCCAAGTCTACTATTTTAGAGTCTTTGGATGTAAAGTTTACATCTTAAACACCAAAGACGACCTAAGAAAATTTGAGTCAAAAGTCGATGAAGGAATCTTAGTAGGGTATTCATTGACTAGTTGGGGTTATAGAGTGTACAACAAGAGGACAAAAGTAATTGAGGAGTCCTCAAATGTCAAATTTGATGAAACCACTAGTACTTACCCTAGAAAGACTTCTATTGATAAGGATATAGAAGAAGTCCAACCCCTTGCCCAAAGACTTCAAGACCTACATTTGGAGGGCAATGATCAAGGGGGAGTAAGAAACACACTAGAGAATGAGGAAGAAGGAGTAGATGAACCTACAACCTCTAGACCCTTGAGACATCACCATGATCATCCCATTGACCAAATTGTGGGTGATGTCACTCAAGGAGTAAGGACTAGGTCATACTTTAGGGATCAAACTAGTCAAATAGCTCTAATCTCCCAATTAGAACCCAAGACCATTGATGAAGCATTGGGAGATGTTGATTGGGTTTTAGTCATGCAAGAAGAGCTAAATCAATTTGAGAGGAGTGAAGTTTGGGAGTTAGTTCCTAGGCCAAATGATTGTACTATTGTGACTACTAGATGGGTCTTTAGGAACAAATTAGATGACCAAGGTAAAATCACTAGGAACAAGGCTAGATTGGTAGCTAGGGGGTTTAACCAAGTTGAGGGATTAGATTATGATGAGACCTACGCCCCCGTAGCTAGGTTAGAGTCAATTAGAATTCTACTAGCCTATGTCGCTCACATGGGTTTTACACTCCATCAAATGGATGTGAAGTTGGCATTCCTTAATGGAATCATTAAGGAAGAGGTTTATGTAGAATAACCCCCCGGGTTTGAAGACCCTAACTATCCAAGACACGTATTTAAATTAAGAAAAGCCTTATATGGATTGAAACAAGCTCCCCGGGCTTGGTATGAGAGACTTTCTTCATTTTTGGTGTCTAAGGGGTTTAGGAGAGGAACAATTGACCCTACATTGTTCCTAAAATCTAAGGATAAGGACATATTTGTTGCCCAAGTCTATGTAGACGACATCATTTTTGGGTCAACAAATAATGACTTCCTACAAGAATTCATCAAGTGTATGGAAGATGAATTTGAGATGAGTCTTGTAGGAGAATTAACCTTTATCTTAGGCCTTCAAGTTAAGCAAACTAATGAAGGTACACATGTATTTCAAACCAAATATGCTAATGAGATGCTAAAGAAATTTGGTTTGGAACATGCTAAGGAAGCATCTACACCCATAGGAACCAATGTGAAAATGGATAGTGACATTAAAAGGAAAATGGTAGACTCTAAACAATATAGGAGCATGATTGGTAGCCTCCTAT